>JAREIK010000403.1:4280301-4412801 GCA_029783825.1 Sapria himalayana | reverse complement strand
ATTATATGTGACATGGTTTTATATATGTGTGGCATGAAATTATTATTTATATGTTTTTGGGCCAAAAGAAACACATATTTTTTAATTAAAAACCCTTGAATTATAAAATATATTAAGTGGGCAAGAGAGTTCATTAGGTGAATCTCATGACCTTCATCGCTAGTTTGAAAGTTTTGCAAGTCAGTTAGGTTATTGGTACCTTCTCCTTATCAAACTAATTATCTTGTAGATATATTTAATACAAACCATTATAATGTAATTCAACAAATTGATTAAATGAATCACTTCTCCATTTGAAAGATTCATTTGATAATCAATCAATTTAGAATTAAGTAATTATTTATACTTAGCTATAAATGATAACATTCTCTCTATCTGAGTCACTATTATTATTTATAGAACCAAAGATAAGTCATCAATTTAATCTTGTTTAGTACATATACTACCTAGATAGCAAGATTAATAGGAATTGGTTTGCTTGAACAAATAATAAATAGTATATATTTTTCCATCGAGGCATATTGTTAATTGTATATCAGACTTATGATAAATTTATTCAAGAATTATTGGAGGTAATCAATTCTTGTAATAGAATTATGACTAATAAAGCTCATCATCATTTTTTTTTCTTGAAAATATCATTCAAACCACTCACCACCATTCTCAAAGAGATGATCGATGAGAAAGAGATGATCGAGAACTACAAATTTGTACTCATAGATATGTGCCCAAATAAACTTTTACAAGAGAAAACAATTGAAAAAGCCAAGCCTTATGAGAAATGGAAAAGACTAGTGAGATGTCTACATGTTATCTTTTTGATTACATCTCAAATCTACTCCAACATCAATATCAGTCTATGACTACTTTATATGACTTAAAGTTAGAAATGTTTGGGAATCATACTCATCCTGCCAGGCAAAGAGCCATAAGAGATCTTAAGAATATAACAATGACTGAAAACAACCTTGTGAGGGATCATATTCTCATGATAATTAGTATTCTGAATGAACTAGAAATATTTGGAGCTGAGATTGATGCAAACTTTCAAGTTAATATTATTTTTCAATTTCTACCTGACTCATATAAGGAATTCTACTTGAATTCCAATATAAAAAGACCTAATTAGAATTTGATACAATTTCTTAAGGAATTGGTATTCACTAAAAGTATTATCAAAAAATCATCTAGAATATTTGTAGCTAAAAGAACTTCTTCTAAACCAAAAGGAAAAAAGAAGATGAAATTTTAGAAACATACTAAAGTTTCTTCAGTAGCTTCTTATACTTAAGTGAGAGTAAAAAATCTAAAAAATATATTTTCACTGCAAGTAATTAGGACACTAGAAGAAGTAATGTTCGATTTATCTCAACAAAATGAACAATTTAGATAAATCTCAATTTCTAGTAGTTAAAACATAGTTCTTAGTGGTATATATGGATACCTAGTATGTAGATATGGGAACCACTAATCATGTCGGCAATTTTTTGCAGTGGTTCTTCGAAAACTAACAACTAAGTGATGATAAGATTGATCTTCACATGAGAAATAATACCGATAGGCAACTATTATAGTGGGAGTTTACATACTTCATTTTGAGAGAAATAATGTTTTCATTTTAAAGGACTGTCTTTATGTACCTTCAATAAGGAGAAATTTGATTTTAATTTATAATTTAGTTAAAATTGAATTCGCCTTTATTCAATGATTTGGTAATAATTTACTTGAATAAAATGATTATATATTATGATACATTTAAAGATAATCTTAATTTTATTAAAATATTTTCAACTCTACTACAATAATATGAGTCAAAAAGCATCAAAAGCTGATCACATAAAAAAGAATGTCATTCTAAAATGAACCAACCCTATCTCTGGCACTTATGCCTAAGTCATATAAATCTTAAATGAATTTCGAGACTAGTTAGAGATAGACCTTTGGGTTCATTAAAAATATAAACATTTCTAGAATGTGAGTCTTGCTTAGAAGGAAAGATGACTAAATGATCCTTTGTGGCCAAAGGCTTTAGAGCCAAAGAGCCACTAAAATTGGTTCATTCTAATTTATATGGGCCAATGGTGATCTAAGCAAGATGTGATTTTGAGTACTTAATCACTTTCAATGATTATTACTTAAGATATGGATATATTTATTTGATGTGTCATAAGTCCAATATTTTTGAAAAATTCAAAGAATATAGGATGCAAATGGAGAAATATTATAATATAATCTCAAAATATAATGATCTGGTTATAGTGGTGAGTACCTCTTTGGAGAGTTTATGGACTACTTGTTAGATCAAGGGAATACAACCTAGTTTTCCATATCTAGCACTTTGTAGCATAATGGTGTTATATAAAGAAGAAATATGACTCATATGAACTTAGTAAAGTCAATAATGACTCATTTGGATATGCCTGATTTCATTTAGCGATATATGTTAGAAACAACTGTTTATGTTTTAAACATGGTTCCATCTAAGCTTGTAATAGCAACTCTAACTAAATTATGGATAGAGCATAAGCCTAGTCTAAAATACATTCCTTTGTAGCGTTTCCCAGCACATGTGCTAAAAAAGAAGACAGATAAATTGGAAATAAAAATAGAAGTTTATTTCTTTGTAGGATATCCTAAATGAACAAAATGTTGTTTGTTTTATCGTCCAAAATATCTGAAATCATTGTTAGTATGAATGCCTAATTCCTAGAACATGATTATATAGTAAATCATAAGTCTAGAATTAGAATTATTCTTGAGAGGCTAAGAAGAGATAAGATAGCCTACACTCCATCAATTATAGAGGCAACACACTAGGGTGATATCTTCAATACCTCATTACCTCATTATAAGAAAGAACTATTTATTACAGTATTGATATTGAACCTTATGAGCCCATCATTGATATGCCATTAGTATAACTAGAATATGATGATCACAATGGTTCATATAGATTGGTATTTATATAGTGTGTCACTAAAAGTATACAACCAAAAAGAGTGGGTCATCATAATGGAAAAGTTATTCATCAACCTACATGGTATATACTCTTGGAAAAGACTTTTGATCAAATTTCTAATGAGCTGGATAATGATCTTGGAAACTATGATAAAAACTTAGAGATAGAGTTGTAAAATGTTGACAAAGGGCTATGGAATTAGAAATATATTAGAATTTTATATCTATGTATATATAGTGGTTATGCTAACCATATTATCAATGGATTGTACAGAACACAATACAACATCACAAGAAACAAGAAGAACATAACATCATCACAGCAAACATCGGTTTTAATGTGGTTCACTAGCTATTCAAAATGACTAGCTATGTCTACTAGAAAAGGGCATAGTACTTGTAGATTTATTAACTCAAATATTTTAGTACATAATCAAAATAGAGAGAGTGAGTGAGTGAAGAAGAATAAAGCACACTTTTGTGATTACAGATATAACTTATATATATATATAGAAAATTAGGATTCTACATAAAATAGAAACTAATCATATCTTCAAAGTGGAATGGGTCATACTCCAAAATTTTCTCCGATCCACTAACTAAGCAATCAGACCCCCATTATTGTCCCAATAACATATATCCAATCTCTCAACATATTTGTACCTACACATATAACTTAAACAAAGAAACAAAATAGAGGGTTAAGGAAACAAGTAACAAAATAAATTATATACAATAAAATATAATCCAATCATATCTAAGATATTTTATGACTATCTGAGTGGATAAAATAAATAAAGTGCAAGTAGATCTATAAGAAAAAGAGGGGGATGTATGGCAATGTTAAGACTTATAAAGCTAGGCTTATCGTAAAAGGTTTTACTCAAAAGGAAGTAATTGATTATGAGGAAGCTTTTTCATTAGTAGCCATGCTAAAGTTAATCGAGATTTTCTTATCTATTACAACTCATTATGACTAAAATTTGGCAAATGGATATGGAGACTATTTTTTAATGAACATCTTGAATAATGTGTGTATGTGTGTGTTGCTACTAGATGGTTTCATAGAGAAAGGTCAAAATACATGTTGTGTAAGGTGAATACCATTTAGGTAATAAAATATGCATCTAAGTCTTGGAATACTTATTTTGATCAAGTCATCAAGTCATATAGTTTTGATCAATGTTAGGATTAGTTTCGTGGGCTCATTATCTTCGGTTAAATTCTAGTTATCCAGTCAATTCAATATGAAAAACATAGGAAAAGTTGCTCACGTTCTTGAAATTAAGATTTTATAAGATTGAAAACAAAGAAAATTGAGCTTATTTCAAACTATTTATATCGATCAGACATTGACTCAATCTTGCATGCAAGATTCCAAGAAAAATTTTCTTTCATCCAAATTTGGATTTACTCTATAAAGAAACAATATACCAAGCCACCCGTAAAGATGTAGAAAATAAAGACAGTTCCATATGCATATGTAGTAGAAAATCTCATGTGTGCAATACTTTGCATTAGACCATATGTTTTTTATGCTATTGGTATGATAGAAAATATCATTCTAACATAGCATAAGAATATTAGATAGTAGTAAAACCCATAATCAAGTACATGGAAAGACTAGAGATTATATGTTAGTGTACCAAGCATATAAGCTTGTGCCTATAGGGCATACAGACTCAATTTTGTAAATAGATTTGGGATTTGAAAAAAAATCACCTCATGCTATGTATTTATCTTGGGAAGTGGAGCCTTAAATTGAATAAATATCAAGTAATCTTTTATTACTAATTCCCCTATGAAAGTTGAATTTGTAGTAGCTTCAAAAGCAACCAAGGAAGATATATGGCTCAAAAGCTTTCTAATAGATATAGGGGTCATTCCTTTTATGTAATTGCCTATTACACTTTATTGTGATAATAGTGTGCTTGTAATTTTTAAGGAACCTAGAACCCACAAGAAAGTAAAACACATCGACCACAAGTATCATGTAATAAGAGATATTGTAAAAAAGAAAAAAATGGAGGTAACAAAAGTGACATCGATAGATAACTTGGCATATCCTTTTACGAAGAGCCATTCAAATAAAATTTTTGACAGACATAAGGAAGAGATGGGAGTTAAATGTGTGATATCATGGCTTTAGTCTAAGTGTGAGATTGTTGGAACTAGTTTTATACTAAAAATCATGTATATTTGTTTTCTTGATTTGCATCCTTTGATAATTTTAATAAAAAGTTTTTTAAAAATATAATGAGTTTAAATGTAAAAATTCTTTTATCCTTCATTCTGCATGTAGATGATTAGGTACATAATAATTAGCATATGCATGGAAGATCAAATCATCATTACAAATAAAATATAAGTTTGTTGTTCATAATATTGATAGAAGTGGATACTCTATCAGTAAGATTATAGTACTAGATTTCTATAAGTCTATCTTAACTTGATAAATGATAAAATTCTAACTTTAAGTGCTAGTACATTTGAGTGTATTGAACATAATGAATATGGTGTAATTATTTTTTACTAACTTATAAAATAAAATATAACTAAGTTATTATAAGCACTATTACTCTTATTCTTAAAGTAGTTATTATTTTTATATACTTATGAATAGTTATTTTGATTCATAAAGAGTAAAGTCTAGAAATAGATTTAATAACTTTATCAATTGTATATTGAATATTAATTATTGATAGAATTTATGTCCTATCAAAAGGATTGATTATACCTCCTTTAAAAAGATTATAAGTTTTGATATTGTCATACCCTACAAGTGAATATTAATATGTAATTCAAATAAATTAAGTTGAAAATATCTAGGAAATAATTAAAAGTTGATTTAATTGGATTATCAGTGATTTGATTAAATCAATGGGTATCTACAATCTATATTCTTTAACTACAATCTTAACATGGAATTCATGAAATTATTGGTCACAATCAATTACTAGAGACCATGCACTATATACAGTGCACTATCCATGAAGTTGAAGAATATAGAGCATGTATGATTTTTAAGGAATCGCTAATTGTTTGTTCAGATTTGCAACTTCCTTCTACATGCTTAATCCAAAAAAATAGTTTGCTCATACACAATATTCGTGGCATATCAAATTTTCTACCAATACCAATAGTATGTTTGATCTGCATTGATAATGGATGTTTTCATGATGTTTTTTGTCAAATTTGCTATTTACATTGCAGAGATGGAAGCCTCATGTGATCAAATATAGTAATACTAGGACACAAAAGAGGAACTAAATGATAATAGGGAAGACTTAACAAGATTACTAAATTGTACCACAAAACTTGTCATGTGTAGACGAATTGAAGAAAGAAAAATGGAGATTAAAGAAATTGAAATTTAGCAAAAGGAAAAAAATGACTATTTTAGTTATGATTCTTAAACTTGCTTAAGATCAACAAGATTACTATATCGAATCAAAAACCATGGAGAAATAATAACTTTATTCACAAACATACCTATGACAAAAGAGTTGGAGAGGTGAAGCAATAATTAAAAAAATGATTTAAAAATCACACAACATTATTCATCAAATAACAAAACATTGTTTTCTGCATTACATCTTATTGGTAAGAGATTATTTTGTAAGACAAAATTATATGTGGGGACTATGTATATAATGTAATTCAATTGGAGCACCTGATTTCACAAAATAAACAAAAATTTTAAAAATCTTATATTAAAAAATTTTACTATAAATTAAATAGTTCCAAAAAAAGGAATATATATATATATTGGTGTTTTGATGCACTAAATACAAAATAATAAAAAAATGACTTTTTAAAAATTAAAAATAAATACACTAAAATGCAAAATAATATATATATATATATATATCAACATGATATATATGTATATCATGATATATATAAATACATATATACATATATATATATATATATGTAAGTATGTATGTATAAAAAAACTCATTTTTACCTCAAACATGATATATCAACAAATTTTAAAAAATTATAAAAAGTCTAAAATCATAACAAAAATGATGTGTAATCTTCAAGGGGTGACATTTCACTTCAAACATACTACCTCAAACTTTCATATAACTCCATTCATATAACTACAACTACAAGCATCTAGTCGTATGATTAGCGAATATATATATATATATAAAAGCTAATGATACAATTTTATGCATGTATTTGAATTAAAAAGGTACTTCACTAACCCTATCACATAAAATTTATAAATAAATAAATAAAAGCCATTACTCGTGATTATTATGTATATGTATGAATATAATAAGTATATATACCTAAAAATGACTAGAGATTATATGTTAGCATACCAAGTAAATATTCTTGTTCCTATAGAGTATATAGACTCAGATTTCTAATTAGATGATGATTTAAGAATAATCCACCTCATGTTATATGTTTACCTTGAGAAGTGGAGCCAAACATTAGAGGAAAATCAAGAAATCTTGCATTGCTAATTTTACAATGGAAGCTAAGTATATGACAGCTTCAAAAGCAGCCAAAAAGGCTACGTAGATGCAGCTTAGACATTTCATGACTAATCTGGGAGTCATTCCTTCTTTGAAATTACCTATTATACTTTATTATGATATTAGTAGAGTAAATAAAATTTGAAACAAACCTAAAAACCATAAGAAGTCAAAATACACCGAGCATAAGTATCATCAAATAAAAAATATAATTAAAAAAAGAGATGTGATAGTAATGAATATAACATTTGTAGATAACTTGAAAAGAAGAGCTTTTCAACTAAAGCATTTGACATACATGAGGAAGGGATTAGAGTCAAACATGTGACATCATGGCTTTAGTCTAACTGAGAGATTATTGGAACTAATTTATACTAAAAGTCATTTATGATTATTTTCTTGATTTATATCTTTTTGTTATTTTAATAAAAGATTTTATAATGATTTGAATTTGTAAAAGTACATTTGTCCTTTATTCTTTTTATATAATTTTTGGTTCATAGAGTTTGGCTTACTAACAAAAGATCAAATCATTGGTACTTATGGCATATAAGCTTAATTTTTACAATCTAGATAGTATTGGACATGATATCAATGGGACAATGGTGAGTGATAAAGTTAATTATAACTTCTAGTGCTAGTATAAATGAGTGTATAGAACTAAACAAACATGATGTAATTATTTTATAGTGACTTGTAAAATAAAAGACATTATTATTATTATATATAATGATACTCGTATTCTTTAAGTAGTTATTATTTATGTGTACGTGTTAATAGTTGCTTTGATTCATAAAGGATGAGATTTAGAAATATATTTAAGAAAATCTATGGATTTGATAATACTATCAATCATATGATGGATATTAGTTATTAATAGAATTTATATCCTATCATAAGAATTAATGATACCTCCATGAGGAAGCTTATAAGTTTTGATATTGTCAAATCTTATATGTAGATTTTATTCTGGCAATTCAAATAAATAAAGTGGAAATTATCAAAAAAAAATTAGAGGTTGATTGAATTAGATTATTAGTGATTTGATTCAGTTAATGGGTATTTTTAATCTTAACATGAAAAGTTTAATTTGTTTTAAGAAATAAAATACATAAAATATTTTAAATATGCGAGGGAGTGTAATTATACTTCAATAGTGGTATAAATTATAATTAATATAAATTATTGTATAAAATCATTTATATTGGATGCCCAAGATGTTATTGAGGCTAGGGTGTTCGATATTTTGATATACATGATGCTTAGTCCTCACTTATTTGTGACAAAATTATATGTGGTCTGGAATTATGAGTGACATGGCATTATTTGTGGTATGGAAATATGTATAATATGAAATTGTGTATGGGTATATATATGTTGTCATAGAAATGACATGTATTTAAATGCATGAGAACTAGTAAGATAATTTTGGGCCGAAAAAAATACACAAATTTTAAAAAATAATAATTAAAATCTTTCAAATTTCTAAAAACCTAAGTGGGAGTTCATTAAATGAATCTCATGTTCTCTATTTCTAGTTTAAATCTTATGCAAGTTAGTTAGAATGTTAGTCTCGCACCTTCCCCCTATCACACTAACTAGCTTGTAGATATATTTAGCCCAAACTACCATAAGGTAATTCTATAGATTGATTAAATGAATCAATTTTCCATATGAATGATTCATTAGAGGATCAATCGGTTTAGAATTAAGTGATGGCTCCTAACAATAAATAATAGATTATTTCTCTCTCATTCATTGTTTTTATTTGTAGGACCAAAGATAATCTTATTTGGTATAGCTTCTACCAAGATAGCAAGATTAATAGAAATTATACTATTTGAACAAATAATGAATAATAGATATCCTCCCATTAAGGAATACTTTTCATAGTGTATCAGTTTGATGATCAATTCATTTAAGAATTATTGGAGGGAATTAGTTATTATAATAGAATTCAAAATAATAAGGTCATAATAATTTTTTTATTAAGAAAATATCTTTCAATCCACTCACCACCATTCTCATAAAGAATAAACAAGATGGAACCAATTACATTGATTGGAAAAAAAATTATTAATATTGTCATGACTGCTAAGAACTACAAATTTTTACTCATAGATTTGTGCCCTAATAAACCTCAACATTGGGAATCCGATGGGAAAGCCAAGCCTTATGAGAAATGGATAAAGGCTAATGAGATGTCTAGTTATTATATTTTGGCTTTCATGTCAAATATAATCTAGCATCAATATCAGTATATGGCTACTACCTATGACATGATGTCTAATCTTATAAAAATGTTTGGAATTTAGGCTCGTTCTACTATGAAGAAGGCCATGGGAGATCTGTAGAACACTAAAATAATAGAAAACACCCTAGTGAGGGATGATATTCTCAAGATGATTAGTCTTCTGAATGAACTAGAGATTTTTAGAGCTGAGATTGATGTAGATTCTTAGATTGATATTATTCTTCAATCACTTCTAGAGTTTGATGAGCAATTCTGCCTAAATTATAATATGAATATACCTGATTAGGCTTTGGCACAATTACATAAAGAATTGGTATCAACTGAAAGTGCTATCAAAAAAACCATCTGGAGCACCTATGGATGAAATAAATTCTAAACTAAAAGAAAAGAACAAGAAGAACTTTTAAAAATATACTCAAGTTCCACCAATAGCTTATAAATCACAAGTGAGAGTTAAAAAGCTAAAATGAAAATATTGTCATCGCGAGCAATTGGGGTGCCAGCAAAAGCGGCATCTAAATTTAATTTAAAAAAAGTAAATAAAACAAGATAAGTATTAATTATTAATGGTTGAAACACATTTAGTGGTGATATCTATGGATACCTAGTGTGTAGATATGGAACCATTAATCATATCTACAATTCTTTGTATAAGTTTCGGGAACAAGACAACCAAGTGACGCCGAGATTGATCTTCACATGAGAAATAGTACCAAGGTGGTGGCCATTGCAGTGGAATATTATATGCTTAAATTTGAGAGAAATAATATTTAAATTTTAAAAGATTATCTTTATGTCCATTCAATTAGAAGAAACTTGATTTCTGTTTCCACTTTAGGTAAAGTTGGATTCTCCTTTTTATTCAATAATTTTCATGTGATTTACTTGAAAAAATGGATTGTCTATTTTGGTACATTAAAAGACAACATATTTTTTATTAAAACTATTTCTACACTACTTCTACAAT
The DNA here is from genome assembly GCA_029783825.1 of Sapria himalayana. NCBI lineage: Eukaryota > Viridiplantae > Streptophyta > Magnoliopsida > Malpighiales > Rafflesiaceae > Sapria > Sapria himalayana. Next base: position 4,402,126 of record JAREIK010000403.1, on the reverse strand, counting down.
ATAAGTTGAATTACATCAATGTATTATCACATAAAAGAAACATCCTTTTGATATGAAGCAAACCTATCTTTGTAACTTATGCCTAAGTCATATAAATATAAAACTCAAGACTGGTTAAAGATGAAAGTTAAACTTTATTGAAAGTGGAAACACTTCTAGCATGCAAGTAATGCTTAGAAGAAAAAAATGACCAAATTGCCCTTCGTGGCCAAAGACTATAGAGCCAGAGAATCACGGGAATAATGACTACTCAACATATCTATATATATTTTTGATATACTAAAAGTTCAATGCCTTTGAAAAATCAAAGGAGTCAAGGATATAAATAGAGATATATCACTACAAATATCTCAAAACACCATGATTTTGAATGTGGTGGTGAATATCACTTTGGAGAGTTTCGGGACTATTGATTGGATCAATAGATTATATTCTAGTTGTTCATACCTAGCACTCCATAGCTGAGTGGTGTATGCAAAAGTAGGAATAAGATTCTTATGGACATGATAAGGTCAATGATAAGTTAATTTCATATATCCTGATTCCTTCTGAATAAAAAGTATTAGAAATAATAGTTTATGTTTTGATTTTGGTTCCATCTAAGTCAATACATGCAACCCCAACCATATTGTGGACTCGTGGTAAGCCTAATTAGAAACAAATTCATCAATGTGGTTTTTCACCACATGTGCTGAAAGGGAAGATAAATAAGCTCAAGACAATAATAAAAATTTATTTCTTAGTGGTATATCTTATAGGGATTAAAGGTGATTTGTTTTATAGTAAAAAGGATCATAAGATCATTGTTAGTATCAATTATCAATTCCTATGATAGGACACCATACAAACCACAAGGACAATAGTAGAATTAAGAGGAGATAAGCTAGTATACACTCCTTCAATAATAGGAGGAACACCACAAGATGACATCTCTGATACTTCATTTCTCCATCATTAATGAGAGAGCTATTCAAGATGACATTGATATTGAACCTTGTCAACTCAACATTGATGTGCTAGTAGTATAGCCAGAAAGTAGTGATCAAAATGGTTCATACGGATCAATATCTATGTAGCATGTCACTGAAAGTATATAACCAAGAGGAGTATCTCATCATTGTGGAAGAGTTATTTGTCAACCTACAAGGTATACACTCTAAGGAGAGTCTTATGATAGAATCCATGATGAGTTAGATATTGAACCTAGAAATTATAATGAAGCACATCAAAATAAAATGCAAAGCATTGGAAAAGGGAAATGGAATCAAAAATATAGTTAATGCAATCTAATCATGTCATGAATCTTATAGAACAACCTAAAGAAATAAAACCCATAAAGTACTGGTGGATTTATAAGAAGAAGAGAGAGATAAATGGTAATGCAAAGACTTATAAAGATAAGCTTTTCGTAAAAGATTTTACTCATAAAGATGGAATTGATAATAAGGAAACCTTTACGTAGGTACTCATGCTGAAGTCAATCTAGATTTTCTTGTCTATTACAACACATTATGACAATGATATTTATAAAAAGGATGTAATGAGTATATTTTTGAATGAACATATTAAAAAATATATTTATATGATGCAATCAAATGGTTTGATAGAAAAAGGATAAGAACATAACTTGTGTAAATTAAAAAATATATTTATAATGATTTAGATCTTGGAATACTCATTTTGATCAAGTCATTAAGCCTTATGGATTTGATAAATGTCATGTTGAGTATTGTGTATATATAAAAAGAGATGATAACAATGTGGTATTCTAGGTATTATAATTTGTTGATATATTGCTCATTAGCAAAGATATAGGCTTGTTATCTTTTATTAACCGTTTGGTTTTCTAGTCAATTTAATATTATAGACTTAAGAAAAGTTATTCATATTCTTGGGATTAAGCTTTCATGAAATTGCAATCAAAGAGAGTTATGCTTATCTCAAGATATTTATATTGATTAGATATTGACTTGATTTAGCATGTAAGATTCTAAGAAAGGTTTTCTTATTTTTTAGACATGAAATCACACTTTCAAAAAATTAGTATCCTAAAAAACCTAATGATATAGAGAAAATAAAGGCAATTTTTTATGCATCTATAATATGAAGCCTCATGTATATAATATTTTGTTCTAGACCCAATAACAATTATGTCATTGGAATGGTAAGCAGATATCAATCTTACCTAAGACATGAACATTGAACGGTAATGAAACACATTATAAAGTACCTAAAAATACTAGAGATTATATGTAAGTATACCAAGTAGATAATCTTGTACATAAAAGGTATACAAGCTAAGATTTCCAACTAGATCAGAATTTGAGAAATCTACCTCGAGTTATATATTTATTTTGGGATGTATAGTCATAAGTTAGTGGAGTATCAAGTAATCTAGTATTGTAGATTCAACCATAGAAGTTGAGTTTGTGGCAACTTCAGAAGCAACCAAGGAGGCTATGTGGCTCATAAACTTTTTAAAAAAATGGGGTCATTTCTTAAGTGGAATTTTCTGTAATACTATATTATGATAATAGTAGAGAATTGTAAATTCGAATAAATTTAGAACCAATAGGAAGGCAAGACACATTGAGCATAAGCTTCATCTAATAAGAGAAATTATGAAAAGGGGAGATATGGTAGTGATGAAAGTAGCATCGACAGACAATTTGATTGATCCCTTTATGAAGATCCTTCCAACTAAAAAATTTAATATACATGTGGAAGATATGAGAGTCAGAAGTGTGGCATCATGGCATTAGTCTAAGTATGAGATTGTTGAATTGGTTTATACTAAAAGCTATTTATAATGAGTTGAATTTATAAAACTATATTTGTCCTTTATTCTGCTTGTAGATGATTTAGTGTGAAGAGATTGTCTTATGTATACAAGATCGAATCATTAGTACTTGTGGAATATAAGTTTTTTTTACAATCTAGATTGAATTGGATATCATATCGGCAAGATTCTTATATTAGATTTCAGTTGGTCTATCTTGACTATGATGAATGATAAAGTTCTAACTTCTAATACTAGTACACTTGAGTGTCTTGAACTAGACCAACTTGATGTAATTTTTTTGTGCTAACTTGTAAAATAAAATATATCATAGTTATTATAAATAGTGTTACTCTTATTCTTAAAGTATTTTTTATTTACGTGCACTTGTTAATTATTGTTTTGATTCAAAAAGGGTGAGGTCTAAAAATAGATTTGAGAACTCAAAGAATTAGATTACTTTATCAAGTATATATAGTGAATATTTATTGCTAATAGAATTCATATCCTAACAAAAATAATGATGATACCCCCTTGAGGAAGCATTAATGTTTTGTTATTGTCAACTCTTGTAGGTAAATTTTAATCTATCAATTCAATTAAGTTAAGTAAAAAATATCAAGGAAATTATTAGAGGTTAATTGAATTGGATTATCAGTGATTTAATTCAATCAGTTGATTTCTGTAATCTTAGCATGGAGAATTTAATTAGTGTTAAGTAATAAAAGGCCTAAAATATTACGGATAAGTAAGGAAGTACAATTATAATTAATGTAATTTATTGTGCAAAATAATTTAAATTGGTAGCTCGAGATCTTAATTCGGCTAGATTCCCTTCCATATTATAATCCAATTGTAATGAAAGGAGTCTTAAAGTTTTTTTTATTTAGAATATGTGTATATACGAGATCAATATAATTAATTTAATTGAAATCAAATAATTTGATTTTTTTATTAAATCAAATTAATTAATCTAAATTAAATTCATTATGATTATGTATGTATATATAATTAATAAATAAATTTAAATCTTTAAAACTCAAGAAGCTGAATGGATTTGTTTTTAATGAAAATAATTAATTTTGGTTTTCAGTTTTAAAGATATAAAAATAATTAAGACTTAAATTTGATGATGAAATCTACTATATCGAGGTTGTCTTCCTTGCACCCATCTAGAATAATGGGATATATATGAGAAGATCATTGGCGGAGCTAAGCTTGAGGTACATTTCTCCTTGTAGTTTTCAGAAACATATGATTATAACAAATTACCCTAACCCACATTATTATCCAGTCAAATTTTTGAGTTAACAAATCCACAATAATGGTATTGGAAAGAGGTTCTTGTGCTATTTATGTGTGGATGGATTGGTTTTTTAAGGTTTTTTTTTTGTGAATACTTGAAATTATATATAGAATAACATTATTTGTGGCATGGAAATATGTGTGACATGAAATTATGTATAGGTATATATATTGTCATGGCATGTATGTAAAGGTATGACAATAAGTATGCTAATTTTAGGCAGAAAAAATAGATATATTTAAAAAAATAAAATAAAATTTCTTGAATTTTAAAATATTTAAGTAGACAAAGAAGTTCATTAAATGAATCTCATGGTCTTCATCGGTGATTCGAAATTATGAAAGTCAATTAAAGTGTTGGTCTTTGTACTTTCTCTCTATCATACTAACTGACTTGTAGATATACTTTGCACAAACTACATTAAGGTAATTCAACAGATTGATTAAATGAATCACTTCTCTATCTAAAGGATTCATTTTAATCAGTTTAAAATTTGGTGATGGTTTATGCTTAGCTTTAAATAATAGCAACTTTTATATCTGAGTCACTATTATTATTTGTAAGACCAAAAGATAAGTTATCAATCTAATATTATTTGGCAAAGCAACAACCTAGAAAGAAAGATTATTATGAATTCACTTGCTTTAACAATTAATGAACATAGAGATCCTCCCATCAAGGTATACTATTAATTGTGTATCAGAGAGATAATGAATTCATTCAAGAATTATTGAAGGGAATTAATTAGTCTAATATAATTCAAACTAACAACCTCAATATAATATTTTTTTTAGAAAAATGTCTTTCAACCCATTCAGCTAATGAGATGTCTAGATATTATATATTTGGCTTCCAAGTCAAATATACTTTATCATTACCATCAGTCAATGGCTACTACCTATGGCATGATGTCTAATCTCAAAAAATATATATTTGAGAATTATAAACATTCTGCTAGGTAGAAATCATGAAGGATCTAATAAATACTATAATAATGAAAAACAATCCAAATAGGAGATCACGTTCTCAAGATGATTAGACTTCTGAATGAACTATGAATCATTGGAGTTGAGATTGATTTGGAGTCTTAGATTGATATTATTCTTGAATCACTACTAGACTCTCATATGCAATTCTTGCTAAATTATAATATGAACATACATGATTGGACTTTGACATAATTGCTTTAGGAATTGGCATCAGCTAAAAGTACTGTTAGAAAATCATCAAGAGTATTAATGGCTAAAAGAACTTCTAAACCAAAGGGAAAAAAGAAAAATAAATTTCAGAAAAGTACTCAAATTCCATCAATAACTTCTAAATCATAAGTGGGAGTTAAAAGAGTAGAGAGAAATTATTTTCATCGCAAGTAGTCAGGATGCTAAAAGATGTAGTGTCTGATTTATCTTAACAAAGTAAATAATCAAGTTAAATCTCAAGTACTAGTAATTTTAATATTTTTAGAAGTGGTATTTATGGATACATGATGTATAGATGTGGGCATTACAAATCATATCTACAATTCTATGTAGAGGTTTAGAAAGACTAGCTAATAAGTGATGAGGAGATTGATCTTCACTTGGGAAACAGTACAAAAGTGGCATATGTTGTAGTTGGAGATTGCATGCTTTAGTTTGAGAGAAATATTGTTTTAAATTATAAATATTGTCTTTATGTACCTTCAATCAAGATAAACTTGATTTTAGTTTCTAGTTTATTTAAAGATGAATTCTTTTTTTAATTTTATGATTTTGTAATAATTTACTTGAATAAAAAGATTATTTGTTCTGATACAATGGGGGACAACCTTTATGTTATTAAAAATATTTCTACTCTACTATAACAATACGAGTCAAATAGCATCAACATCTTACCACATAAAAGACAATATCCTTTTGATATTAACCAAACCTATCTTAGGTACTTATGCATAGGTCATATAAATCTAAAAATTTTTTTGAGACTAGTTAAAGATGAACATTTGGGTTCATTGAAGATGGACATGTCCAGCATTGTGAGTCATGCTTAGAAAGAAAAATGTCCAAAAAGTCATTTGTGGTCAAATGTTATAGGGCCAAAGAATCATTCGAATTGATTTATTCTGATTTATGTGAGCCCATGGATATTCAAGAAATAGATGGTTTTGATTACTTCATCACTTTTATTGATGATTACTCAAGATTTATATATATTTATTTCATGCTCCATAAGATAATGCTTTTGAAAAATTCAAAGAGTATGAGATAGAAAGGGAGAAACATAACCATAAATGTTATAGAATACTATGATCAGATTGTGGTGGCACGTACCTCTTTGGAGAATTTAGGAACTTATCAAAAGATTACATTCTAATTATCAACACCTTGTACTCAATATCATAATAGTGTGACAGAAATAAGGAATATGACTTTTAAGGACTTGGTCAGGTCAATGGTGAGTTATTCAGATATGCCTAATTCCTACTAACAATATGCATTAGAAACAATAACTTATATTTTAAATTTAGTTCCTTCTAAGTCAATACCTACAATCACAACCAAATTGTGGACAAGAATAAGGCCAGTCTAAAATATATTCATATGTAGGGTTGCCCAGCACATGTACTAAAAGGGAAAATGAATAAGTTGGAAACAAAAACAAAAGTTTGTTTCTTCATGTGATATATTAGAGGGACTAGAGGTGATTTGTTTTATAGTCAAAAAGATCAGAAAATCTTTTTAGCATCAATTCCCAATTACCATAATGGGACTATATAGCAAATTACCCGCCCAAAAGTAAAATTATTCTAGAGATGTTAAGAGGAGATAAACTAGTCCGCACTCTTTTAATAATAGAAGGAAAACCACAAGGTGATATCTTTGATACTTTATTTCCTCATCACAATAAGAGATTTGTTCATGATGGCATTGATATTGAACCTTGTGACCCCATCATTGATGTGCCAATAGTATATCTATAAGGTAGTGTTCATAATGGTTCATATGGATCGATATCTATGTAACATGTCATAGAAAGTATACAACTAAGAGGAGTAATTCATCATGGTGAGAGGGTTATTCATTAACCTATATGATATAAATCTTGGGAGAGTCATGTGATAGAATTCATGATAAGCTAGATACGGATCCCAAAAACTATGAAAAGTACTTCAAGATAGAGATACATAATATTGGCAAATGGTTATGGAATCAAAAATATAGTTAATGGAATCCAATCATGTCAAGGATCTAATAGAACTACCTGAAGGGATAAAACTCATAAAGTGCAGGTGGTTCTACAAGAAAAAGAGTGGGATAAATTATATTATTGAGACTTAAAAACTAGGCTTATCACAAAATGTTTTACTCAATAAAAAAAAGAAATTGATTATGCAGAAACCTTTTCGCCAATAGCCATGCTGAAGTCAATATGAATTTTCTTGTCTATTCCAACTTAGTAGAATGATAAGATTTGGAAAATTGATGTAGAGATTGTTGTTTTAAATAAACATCTTGAAGAATATATTTATATGATGTAACCAGATAGTTTCATAGAAAAAGGCCAAGAACACATATTGAAACATATATTTAGATCTTGAAAAACTTACTTTGATCAAGTCTTTAAGTCTTATGGCTTTGATCAATTTGATATGGCATAATTCGAAGAAGTTACTCATGTTCTTAAGATTATGTTTTTTTTGAAATCACAAGTGAAGAATTTTGGGTTTATCTCAAGCTATTTATATCAATGAGATATTAACTCAAAATAGTATCCCAAAATAATTCCAAGAAAGGTTTTCTTACTTTTAGATATGAAATCAGTCTGACAAAGAAATAGTATCCCAAAATAACCAATAAGATAGAGAAATTAAAGGTAATTCTTATGCATCTTTAGTAAGAAATCTCATGTATGCAATACTTTGTACTTGACCCAATAACTATTATGTTATTGGCATGGTAAGCAAATATCAATTTAACCTAAGACAATAACATTTGACAATACTAAAACATGTAATAAGTACCTAAAAATGATAAGAGATTATATGTTAGTTTACCTAATTGATAATCTCGTGCTTAAATGGTATACAAGCTTATATTTCTAATTAGATGAGGATTTGACAAAATTCATCTCGGATTATGTGTTTACTTTGGGATGTGGACATATCTTATATTATCGATTCTACTATAGAATTAGAGTATGTGTCAGCTTCAGAAGTTGGCAAGTAGGTAGTGTGGCTCATACACTTTCTAATAGATCAAAGAATTATTGAATTGCTTATTACACTTTATTATAATAATAATGGAGCAGTTGCAATTTCAAAGGAACCTAGAACCCACAAGAAGGTAAAACACATCAAGTGTAAGTTTTATTTAATAAGAGATATTATGAAGAGATGAGATATGATGGTGATAAAAATAGCATCGACAAACAACTTTCTAGATTATTTTATGAAAAGCATTCCAGCTAAAGAATTTGAGAAACATGTGGAAGTAAAAGTATCAAATAGGCCGGGTAGCCCAGGCATGGCCTGAGGCCCAACCCAGTGCAGCCATGGCCTGAGGCCCAACCCAGTGCAGCCATGGCCTGAGGCCCAACCCAGTGCAGCCATGGCATGGTTCATGTCATGCTGGGCCAAACTAGGTTTACATACCACCTATGGCGTGGCTCAAGATATGCTAGGCTGGCTAGAGTCGTGCCTCATGCCGAGCTAAGCACGACTCATGTGCCTGGTCTGGTGGCTTGGTAAACCATCCTGAGTAACCAATTAATGAGACTACATCTAGCGTAATGAGCAGTCACCCAAGTGATCTAATTTTTTTAAAACAATTAGCCACAAGACTGATTATAATTGGCTAGCCACGTAAGCTAGCCACCCTTTGCGTTTTCACACAAAGGTGTTCACATGCACCATTTGGCATGGTCTAGCTTGGTCATGCCACCATGCTGTGTTAGGACAATGGACCATGCCTTGCAAAAATGAGTTGTGCCAGCACGAGATTACCCATTTGACACCTCTATGTGAAAAAGATGGTCAGACGTGTGATATCATGAATTTAGTCTAAGCAAGATATTATTGGAATTAGTTTATACTAAAAAGTTAGTTATGCTTGTTTTCTAAATTTATATCTTTTTGTTAATTTAATAATGATTTTATAATAAGATGCATTTGCAAAAATATATATCCTTTATTGTTCTTATAGATGATTCGATGCATAGAGATCGACTTACTAATAAAAGATCAAATCATTGATAGTTGTCGAATATAAGTTTGTTATTCATAATCTAGATGAAATTGAAAATCATGTTGGTAATATTGTAGAACTATATTTTAGTAGGTCTATCTTGACTATGGTGAATAATAACATTCTAACTTCTAGTGTTAATATACTTGAGTGTATTGAACAAGACAAAAATGGTTTAATTATTTTGTACTATCTTGTAAAATAAAATATATCTTAGTTATTATAGAGACTATTATGCTTATTCTTGAAATAATCATTATTTATGTTTACTTATTAATAATTATTTTGATTCATAAAGGATGAAGTCTAGAAATAGTTTTTGAGAATTCTAGATTGGATAACTTTATCAAATATATGGTGAATATTAATTACAGTTGAAATTCATGTTCTATCAAATGTATTAATGATATCTCATTGAGGAAGCTTATATGATTTGATATTATCAAACCATACAGATAGATTATAATCTAGTAATTCAAATAAGTTAAGTGAAAATTATTAAGGAAATAATTAACAGTTGATTGAATTGGATTATTAATGATTTGATTCAATCTATGAGTATTTATGATCATAACATGAAGAATTTAATTAGTGTTAAGTAATAAAAAACAAATTTTTTTGAATAAGTAAGAGAGTATAATTATAATTTTATAGTAGTATGAATTATAATTAATATAAAGTATTGTACAAAAAATTTATACTATAAACTCAAGATTTTATTCATGTCGAGATCTCTTTTGTAATCATATCATGAAATGATGAAAGAAGACTTAAAATTTTTGTTTATTTAGAATATATGTATATACATGATCATAATAATTAATTTAATTACAATCAAATAATTTGATTTTTCTATTAAATCAAATTAATTGATTTGTATAAAATTGATTATAATTATATGTGTGTGTGTGTGTGTGTGTGTGCGTGTGTGTGTATACATATGTAATAAATAAATTTAAATCTTAAAAGCATAAGAAATTGAATTGATAGGTTTTTAATGAAAATAAATTAATTTTTGGTGTCTAATTTTAAAGATATAAAAATAACTAAGGCTTTGGTTTGATGAGGCTAATCCATTTCTGGCAACGTCATCTATCCCACACCTATCTCAAACAATTGGATATACAAGAGAATATCACTGGTAGAGCTAAGCTTGAGGTACATTTCTTCTTCTAGTATTCTAGACATATGATTGTAACAAAATAATTCTAACCCATAAGTATTATCTACTCAAATATTTAAGTTGCCAAATCCCCAAGACAATTGCTAGATATTCATATTGATCATTAATTTTAATATTCAAAAGTGTTTTTAATATTATTATTATTGTTGCAAGAATGTATTGGGTCATAGTCATATATCAATAAAAAAAATAAAATTCAAGTGTGTAGATATGTAGGAGTCAATATCAAATTAATTGCTTAAGATATCATAACCAAATTAATTCAATTATTATGTTGAAGTGAGAAATATGTATATTTATTAAAGGAGTTACTACAAAATAAAATTATATAATTTCTAAATTGAGATCGGAGTGCTCACATTAATTATATTTAGGGGTCACAATTTTTTTTAATAAATAAAAAAACATGACAAAGGAAAAAAAGATATTTACTAAAATTATATTTAGAGATCACAAAAAAAAAATATAACCTTTGTGATTTAAAATTCCTAAATTAGAGTGGAATTTGAAAACTGATTGTGCTCAACAACATACCTTTGTTTATTCTAAGTGAAATCTAATTAAATACAAAAATAGTGTTGTTATTAACAAATTTAAATATACCAAAACATTCTATAAAATGAATCAAACACACCTTCAGTCATTCGGCTACAACTACAAGCATTGAGCTGTATGGTTAGAGAATATATATATATATATATATATGCTAATAATACAATTTGATCCCTGTAGTTGAATGAAAAAGGTACTCCATTGAACCTAGAACATCAAACTTATAAATATATAAAAAACCCACAACTCTTTATTATTATGTTTGTGTATGAATATAATATGTATATAATATATACCTTTTTAAAATCAAAAACTATGTTTACTAATATATGCACTATATTTTTCAAAAACATAAACTATGTATATATTTTTTTAATTATTTGATATATATATATATTTATTTATTTATGATTATATGATTCTGCTTGAATATATATAAACATATACAAATAGACTAGAAACAAATTTTTGGTCAAACAATTATGTTAGTTTTATATTTTTGAATTTTTAAAACCTTTTAAATTTTTATTATGAAATTTACCCAGATACACGATGAATTCAAAAAAAGTTTTGGACTTCCAAAAATTTCTATCAAAACTATGTAAATATGTATATTTCAAATTCTTTAAAAAATATATATTTATGATTATATGATTCTGCTTGAATATATATAAATATATACAAATAATAAATCATCATAATTTCATATAAATCACCATAATATCATATAATCACAAATAATAAATATTTTGCGCCCAAAATTAGTAGAATATCTATATAATTAAAACGCAATTATAAAAATGTCCCAAAGTATAAATCAACATAAATCAAGTAGAATGTAAATGTAATTGAAAATACCTTTAGAATTGAGTATCAATTCTGAATCCAAAGTTTTTGAAGAATTTTGAGCATCACTTTCACAACACGAGCACAACCTGAGTAAAACACGAGCAAAACAAACAATCAGACAAATAATCTTTTTCAGAATACTATATGAATTACACATGAACATTGCAAGAACCTCACAAGATCTTAACATAAATTTTACACTAATCCAATAACCCTCCTAAAAAGAAGAATAAGATAGTGAACTACATCTCTTTCAAAATATCACAAAGACTTATAGAAGTTCTATAATATTAGTTTTGAATGAGAGATCCAAAAGAAAGCAAAACACTCAAAAAAAAAAAAAAAAGAAAATGAGATGTGTTCCTATTTTCTCTCTAATGCACACTCAAATGGACACAATGCAATGAATTCCCATTTTAATGCATGCAAATTTATGCAAAAAATGGGAAGATCTCGTTTTAGTTTTTGGAAAAGTCTTATGTAGTGTTCACCCAGTTTCATTAGTTTTTAAAAGAAAGAAAAAAAACTATAATATTTTTTTTTGGTGCACACAATTTAGATGAGATCACGCGCTCTCATTTAAATTATAAAATTAAAACAAAACAACATAAACAAAATAAAATGACAACAAACAAAAAATATATTTTGGCATGCCCAAAGCTAGCCACACCCAACAATTTACTTCTCTGTCTTATTTGGGCTATCCGAGATATGTTCTTGCTTTTGGTTTAGAGAATGCAAGTCACATGAAATTCTTTAGACTACAAAATTATTTCTCATTCCTCATACTAGAAAAAGTTTCTAGAAATGATAGCACCCCATATCAACTTTTTTATTCAATATGTCAACATCCATTTATTCAAACATATTTGCAAGAGCGGTCATAGTAAAGGTATCGATAAGCTCACCCTTGATCAGTGTGATTCCTAAGAGCAACTAAAGTAAAAAATTATATAATTAAAGATTTCTTTGTGATTCAAGCTTCTCTTGGAACAAGCACCTGAAGAATCTAGATTGATTGTCCTTGATTTCCTCAAAAGACATATCATAATAGTATACTTTTTTTTAGTCATATCAATTGGCATACCTTCACTAGGTGAAATTCAAATAGTGATATTTGGCTGTTTTCCTATGAAAAGTATATTATTCACATAAACAAACAAATCTAGTTTCGTTGTGATGTATAAGGTTGCAGCCAAATCTACTACCCATTCAATTTTCCATTGTCTCATTGTGGCATAGGCCTTGAAATATAATTTCTTCTACTTGACCTCATCCATATCTTTTAGCTTTGGATCACCAAGAGTTGGTTCAAAGAGATTCCTCATGATTGAAGGATTTATCTTTTTTATTTTTCAGGTTAAATAGTTACAATATTCCAATCAAATCATACTAAGCGAATTATTTTTTTCATCAATCTTAATGAAATAATCAAGGTTTTAAAATAAAAATTACAAAAATACCAAAATTAACTTTTTCTCAGAAACCATTTATTGGTGTCGATCAAGATACAGCTCAAAAAATCAAAAATAATCACAAAATAATTTTTTGGTCTAATAATAAGTTAGTTTGACATTTTTGACCTTTTTAAATGTTTATAAATATATAATCAAACAAAAAATAATTGAAACAATCAAAATTTTAAACATTATATATTATCAATAATTACAAACCTATCATTCACTACTTAATTAGGGATTCCTTTTATAATGCATACCATTGATGGACACTATCACCATGCAATTCCATTGAAGCACTCATGACTTATCGCTTAATTTTATGACTACAACTTGGGTCACATCAACCTGGGTAACTCAAACCAACCTAACTAAAAAAAGAGGTTCAAGTTGAAATTTTACAAAGGAGCACAATTCTAGTTGGACTCGATTTGGAAAGCTGCAACCTCAATAAATTTAGGTTGGGTTTGGGTTGACTTCAAACTCAAGCCAACCCACTTGGGTAACACTTAGCCTTATATAAGACATAATAATTTGAGAATATGAGAGTTGAGTGAGGCAAGCAAGCATAATTTGATGTATTTGGTGGGAACACTTTTGGAAAAATGTATTCTTATCAAAACAATTATTAAACTCTAAAAATATGACAAATAATGTTTAGTATATCTAATATAAAATATTTTTGAAAATTAGTTCAAAAATTTAATAATAAATAAAAGTGTACCAAAACTTAAAATAATTAAGTTTTATTACACTAAAAACTAAAAAATACTATCCAATTTTAAAAAATTGATTGAATGAGCTTGCACAACCTCATTGACAATATGATCTGGAGCTTATTCATTGATCCAACTGACATAAGTCCTTCAACGAGCTATGATAACTAATTTTAGGAATGAACTCGAGCAGCTTGTTCATGCTTGCATTAAGCAGCACCATTTTGTTCCATTATTTTTTTTAGAGCTTGTGTGAATTTTTGGATTTTATGTTTTTAGATTATTGAAACTTAATTATTCAATTTTGGTGTGTATTTTTTTAATAATTAAATTTTTAGCTCTTTTTTTAAAAAAATTTTCTATTTTAATATACTAAAACTAGTGATAAAAATTTATGATATATCCACCAATATATCTTCGATATATTCTATATTTTAAGTATTGATATATCAATCAAAACTAATATATTTATCCTTGATAGATGCTCATGTACAAATATACACCGATATATTTTTGATATATATGATATATCCATAAAATCAGAGTATCGATATATCCATAGAAACTAATATTTTAATAATTGACTAAAACTTAATTTACCATAAAATTATAGAAAAACAAATTATTGTTATGCTATAAAGAACCTATAGCCCAAGTTTAAATATTTATTTTGAAAATTATTTCATATTTGTAATTAATTTAAAAATTTAATATTAGTTTTAATTTATAAAAATTTGAGAATTTAAAAAAAATTCCAAAGCTAATAATTTTTAATTTTATTTGTATATTGTTTAATATCAAAGTAAGATTTTAATTATTTTATTTTTATTAATTTATTTTCATTATTTTTATTATTACAAATGATGCAAACTTACCCAGCTTAACCAACTTGATGCCAACCTAATCTCAACTTGAGTTTTATAATGTTACATGAGGTTGTGTTTGAGTAGATGTTTTCTCAGATTCACTTTGGGCCTTTGTCAAAAATTTTCAATGCATGCACTATTTGGGGCGGACTTAAAATTTCCCCTCTACTCTTTCACCCTGCCCAAGTTGTAGCGCTACTTAATATCCACACTTCAGAAAAAAAGTTGGTGAGCACAATGATTATGATAACCTTATATAATAAAAATTAATAGAAAAAAAAATAATTATGTTTTATGCTCTCGTTTTTTACTTTTTGCACCAAAAAAAATAAAAAAAACATATACATCTTGGTTTTATCATATTTTGAGCTATTAAAAACCAAACTTGAAGTTACCCCTATCACTGATAAAATCAAAAAAAAAAAAAGAAATATAAGTTACTATTTGTAAAAAGTTAGTATATTATTTTCATAAACAATATACTTGATGTAATGCTATGCAAATTAATGGATATATGCTTAGTATTTAAATCCTATGCATATATACCATAATACATATACATAACATTATATATGCAGACCATTATATATGCATAATGTTTAAATGGATTTATAAATAAACTTATATATGCAGAAACATTTTGCATATAAATATCATTATGCATATATAAATGCATAAACATTTATATGCATATATAAATAAATAAACATTTATATGCATATAAAAGTGCATAATCATTATATGCATATATAAATGCTTATGTATATATAAGGATGTTATATATGCATAATGTCTATGATTTTATAAACACTTCCATTGGCATGTTAATTTTTCATCATAAAAGACTACCAATATGTTATGTGGAGAGTGATTACTAAAACACTTGCATTGACAAGTTAATTTTTCATCGTAAAAAACTAGCAATATGTTATGTGTAGATAGTGGTAACTACTACAACACTTCCATCGACATATTAATGGTATTAGATTGCAACATTGCTTTTTGTATTTTTTTTTATATTTTTGGAGGGCTTCAGTGTGTATAACATATTGAAAGAATTGTGTTTAATAATATCAATTGTAGCAGGAATCATCAAAAAAGCACAAAAATAAGGGTTGAAATGTTTGCAACACTTTTAAATTTTTGTTTTTTTTCATGATATAATATAGAGTCGTTGTTATAAATAATATGAATAATTGTAAATTATCTCTCAGTTACCCATGAAGACCTTACATTTACCCATAAAAATCTTTATATTTCTTTGTACAAAATTAAATATTAAATGTAATCTTAATATTCCTAAACTTTTCTAAATAGGAAATTCTAATCAATGTAATTGACAATTAAGAACTTTTTCATAACTCTACTTTTCTATTTCATTTTCTTTCTTTTCTAACATGTTATCAACATGAGTCTCTAGTGAAGGAAAATATTATAGATTTTTTTTAAGATTAAAACACTTGAGTAGTCTCTAGAGAATTGAAACATTGTCAAATGTCTTTGAAAAAGATATATATATTACCATAAACTTCTTTCTCACATCAAAGATATATGGATTCCCCTCATATCTTAATAAATATGTGACATACAATGTACATACATACCTTAAAGATTTTGCTATCTTGCATACATTCCTTCATGATAAAAAATATTTTTCCAACTTAATGTTAACAAAATCCAATGTTTTTGTCACATCTGGTCATTTTGACATAATTCAAGGCTCCAAAAGAGTAGCTAATATTTTAACAAGTGGAACAAAAATTCAAATCACCTATTATGAAGCATCCATATATGCACCCCTAACATAGCCTCTTGTTGTTGTTGTTGTTATTATTGGTTTCTTCTTCCCTCCATTGATCCACCTTTGATGTCAGTCCCAACCACTTATTCTTATTAGTTATTTTTAATGCCCTTTGTATCAAAATAGTGCCTCCACCTTGTAAAAGTTAGTAATATAAAATTTGAGCCAATCTTCATTATCTTCTAAAAATTAAAAGAATTGGTATGTGTTTAAGCATATCCATTCCAGGATGAGAAATAAATTGGAGCATCAATGACTTATTGATCTTATATTTGTTCATTAAAACATGCAATTAAAATTTAGTATACATATTTTTTAATTATTTAATATGTAGTTTTTTTTTGTTTTGATGATTATGTGTAAGTATATGTTATTTTATTTTTTAGGTTTTATAAAAAAAATGACATATGATCCTTTCGAGTTTTGACACAATGATGCACCCGAGTTTGGATGTTTAGTGATGATGAGCCACCAGCGCTAGATCACGATGAAATGGAATAATGAGGTTGAAGGTTCAAGTTTAGGCGCTCAAATTTGTTTGTACAAAAATATATTAATCAAAATTGCTATTTTTCTAAAAATAATTTATTTTTAATATGTATTCAATATTTTTGTAGATGATGAGATTGATGCCGGTGTGTTTGTGGAAGGGATTAATTTAGAAAATTGTATTATACTAGCTCCATGTGATCAACTTGATTATCTATGCAGACCATACAAATTTCTTAATTATTAAAAAAGAATGAGGATATGATATCTATATTTATTAGCACGGAAAATGTAAAGACTCTATCTAAGAGTTATGATTGACAATGATGTAATATGTAATTTTTCACACACCCACACCCACACACACACATGATGGTTGATATATTGAGAAATCTATAATGATTTAATTGGTCATTATTAGTTTGATAATTTTTTTGTTCATAGCTTGGTGAGTGTTATTAATGCTTTGAAAAATATTATATTAATTTTCTTTTCACAATTTCTTGTGTTATAAATATGATATAAGATGTTTTTCAAAGGTAAATCATCTTGAGAAATAACTCAACAAAGAGATAAAAAATGTCAAAGGTTTTATGGGATTTATCATTCTTTAGAAACAAGTGGCTTATGCTCTCTAACTTAGTATTTGTAAAGAGATTTTGCTTCTTTTCTTTAAAATTTAGATATTCTCTTTCTATATCTATTTGTCTTCCTTCGTCAAGTTCCTATTGTCGCTAGTGCTTGATTATTTGATAGATTTCAATCCACATTCATAAGAACTTGTTGGCAAGTTTGGAAGAAGGCTTTGAGGGGATCTAACTTGATGTGGCTCGAGTTTAATATTGCCTTTTACTTTAAATATTTTGTAGCTAAGCTGAGTTGTACTGCCTTAACTAAATCAAGCTTAGGTGAAATAAATAAAATTTTAGTGACTACATGTGAAAGCTTTTGCTTTTTTCCTTTTACTGGCAAGTAGCTTTCCTTTTAATCTAGTTTAGGATTCCCTCTCTATGCCCATATCTATTTAGTCAAATGGCTAGTTCAATCACTATGAAGAAGTAATGTAACTTGAATTAGCATCTTAAATAGGGTTGTGTTAATTATGTATTTAATTTATAGCAAGGAATCTAATCTTTCCCTTAGTAGATAAAATGAAAAAATTTAAATAGCAAAGAAAAGGAAAGACAACCATTGAGTATACTACTAATAGGGTAAATAGGAAGAAAGAAGTAGGGCTATTAGTATGGTAAACAAGAGCAAGAAGATATGCAATCAATTAATGGAAATAATAAGAGAGGTAAACAATTCCTCTATTTGTCTATTGCCTTATCATTCTGGCTGGCAATCTTAACTTTGTCCTAATCACTTTGATTCCCATACATGAATACCTTCCTTCACATATATGTATTCCACCCTTCTTGATATGAACAATACTTTTGTAATTGAAACATCTTTTTTTTGGCTTGGTTCTTAAGACAACAAGTCTTATGCTTGGTAGATGCAATATGCATCTCTCTTACATATCCATTATAGCCTTTCAATATCTTGTCTAGCCTTGTCTTCTATTGTACTCTTCTCTATTGAGAATTGGTCTTTTGTAACTATCCTATGAAAATAGATGCCACTTTTTTGGTATCCATTGTTTGCTTCATTAATTTCAATATATTTTTTATGGTTCATTTCTTTTTGTTTTGCTCTTTACTGGCCTTCATTAATTGACTATCTAATATGACTAGAAATCACTCATTTTTCTTATTAGGACAATAGGTAAATCTGTTATGTAATGGGTGAATCCCATTGTATTTTTTTTATTATCCATCGTATGCCTATTTTCTATAAGCAAAAGTCATGTTAAAGCATTCCTCTAGTAGATGTACTGATACCAATCAAAATACTCACCAATAAGGCTTCATGTTTGATGGAATCATGTATTTTGTTTGAGATAGGAGATAAATCCCCTCTAGTGCATTCTAGTAAACACTTTTGTGAATATACTTTTCTTTTCCTTTTATTTCATCAATCAAGGATTAATCATTTGAGAAAAGTATTAGTAAAGACAATCCATAAAAATTGAAAAATAATTTAAATAAATTGGGACATAATAGGGATAGAAGTAGTCAACTGATAGAAGGCAAGCAACTTGTATAAAAGTCCTTCTCGATCAAGATACATGAGAAATACAATTTTGGTATCAACAATTATAGAAGGCAAGCAACTAGGATTGTTGAAAAAGTTGCCTATTTTAATTACTTGAATTGGGTTATTAGTTATTATACAATTTTATATTGGCCAATTCTCTTTAGTACTGGTCAATTATCTTGTTAGTCTTTATCGCTATGAAACCTTTTTCTTTTAAAGAAGAGGAAACTTAATAAAAGCTTATAAGGGAAGCCCTTGCCATTTCCCATTTAGATAAGCCGCTTTCCATGATTTGTTATTCCTTTTCTCTGATTAAATATCCCTCTTTGACTCTATCTAGTACTTCCTCGGGACTTGTCATGCTAGGCCTCAAGGAGTAAATAGGAACTCACTTTGGTTAATTTGTTGAGAATGATAAATAGCTTTCATCTGACGCTTGGTTCTTGACTTGAGGAGAGAAAGGTTGGTAGTAGTATACACACATAAGGTTATGCTCCTTGGTAAGCATTCTTTTAGCAAGTAGTCTTTTGCATGTTCATATGCTTTCTTTCAATGTCTCCCCTATCCATTCTTTGAGTTCGCAATAACATTTCCCACTACTCATTGCTTAGGACTTCTGGTGCATTTCTAGATAAAAATAAGCTATGTTCAATCAATTTCATAAAGAATTAAAGCAAGAAAAACTATATATAACAACATCTTTCTTTTAGGCATAAATCAAACTTGAATGTTACCTAGAGAGTAAAGTGATTAATGTATTGAAGTATAACTTAAGAGTGAACAAAAGCATAATAGGTGAGAACAATAATTGATACTGATAGGACTGATATATGGCAATAGAATGAGATAGAAGGCTTGACTACAATGCTCTTATGCTGAAAAGTACCTATCCTTAAATGTGAAAATTTTAATAAAAGCAATAGAACTACTCAATGAGACTACAAGCCTCCACTCCTCAAATATTGTCATGTGTTTAGGGGGGATTTGGTAAATGTGGAAAGGAACAAATCAAGGAAGGACCATGCAAAAAAGAATTTTATGTTCTATGATCGAATCTTTTTCATTCTTAGCCAAAACCAACATTTTCTTTTATAGCAAACATTTTAACTTGTTGAGCAATTGTTGCAAAACCTTCTCCTCTTAGTCAATTAATACAAAAGCTTCCTAGTTGTAGCTTCATACCTTGCTTTAGCTCTAACTTCCGCACTTCATTCGGTTCCACCGAAGTAGCCTTTTTTATATCCTCTGAGTGCAAAGCCAAGCATTATGCTCCCGTACATGAATTTAGATGAATCCTATATGCTCTTCGACAATAAATAAATTGGTGGGAAATGAATCGATATAACCAGACTTGGGAGTACATGCCCTAAGATTGGAAGACATAGAATGAAAAGATATTTAACTCATTCAGATGAGACCATGAGTTATATTCTTCCTTCTCCCCCAAACCATCTTTTAAGGCACCATCTACTTTATCTTTTAATGATTGGAAAACCCAAAGCAACCAAACAAATCAACTAGCCTAGAAAGAAGTTCCATTTTTTTTAGCTACGAAATACTAGCGAGATGGAATCTAACAAATAGTACTTGTCTTGATTCAATTAATATCGTGCAAGGAAGCAAAACTCTAATTTAGTTGATAGCCACCTTTTCTTTCTCTTCAAGTCCCCTAAAGGTATCAAAAGAGTGAATAAGGGATTCGTTCAATGTATTGATTGATATTAACATTGTTTCCACCTTTCATCTAGATTAGATATAAGAAAAGTTTATATGGTATGCATGCATCTTCATTGAATGCATACAAATTGGATAATAATATGCATTTTTGTCTCTTTCATCTCCCTACCAAATCTGGCTACCCCACCATTAACAAGTGCATGAGATTCAAATTCCTTAAATTTTGGTTAAAATAATGAGTCTACAACAAAGTTAGTTTGAAGGAAAGTGTGGTCATCAATTAGATCACTTTACTTATACTTTCTTAGAAGTGAAAGATCTAGCTCAACTGGTGGTATAAGACAAGATGAACTAATTAAAGCAATTATGAGCTAAGATAAATGCCTTAATCAACCCAATTTAAAGGATAAAAGTTGATATATAGGTTTATAATGGGATGTCTATAGTAGGGGTGTCAATAGAGCCTAGCTTGGTTGATACAAACTAAATTTTTATATGCCAATTGGGCCACTGTGACATGCTAGATACAACATGGATTGGATAACTAGGTCATGTCATGCCACCACATCATCATGAGAGGTTAACCTGGCACAACATGATGGCGGATGGCCTACCTTTTTCAGTTGGGCATGTTGGGTCATGCCAAGTTGTGCTAGTAGTGGTATGACACTGGCTAGGGACCAGTGAAGTGCTTAATGCCCTAATGCCTATTGGGAAGGACAGGAGTTGCTGCACTTCTTAGCCACAAGCCTCAGGTGGCCAAACTATCTAGTCTAGACAAGTGGCCACAACTACACAATGAAGTTGGTTTTAAGTTGTATCTTTATAATAAAATGTATTGCCCTATAAATAAAATATAACAAAATTTACATCTCAATAAAAAATACATATATTATGTGGTTTCAGTTTAATTGCGATATCATAAATAACAATAAATTAGAAAATTTAAAAATTATAAAAGCACATCATAACCACAATATCGATAATGAACAACAGTCAACAATACCAAAAAACATGCTAGTCCACTAATATCTTCATTACACTTTGTCTGTATGGTTCGGATTGTTGCATTTGATTATAAAGTTCATAATAGTAATAGTAACTTTGATATCCTCGATGTTGTATGAGCCATCAATAACTAACAGCTCTTTAACTTGATCATGAAAAGACATCATTGAATCCTCTCAATCATTTAATTATAATTATATATATTATTTGACCATAGTTTAGCTTCTATCAAAAATAGTATTCATAATCATATAAAAAATAGATTTTAATGTTAAACTAGATAGTACATGGATCAATAGATCCCGTCTCATCTTAGATAACACAAAATAGATAGATTGGTATGATTTCCACCAATTTAATATATCAAAATTGTTATTTTAATCATATAATATGGAGGAAAAATAAATATCTAAGTAGCTAGACAACTTGCTCCTATTTGATGGCACACCACGTCATTTGGCCAATCTTAATTTAATTGAATGACATTGTTATCATGTTCGAATATGATATATATATCTATATGATATCTATATACTCAGAGGCTTGCTAAAACTAATATATCTAGTATCATAATATTTAAAAATTATTTTTTACCCTCCCCCCAATCATCCCTTACCAACCCCAGGGTAGCAACATATGACAAACTTCCACACTGGTTAATCATCTCGGTAGTGAGAGTAACCAAGCATATTTAACTTTGAAGTTCTTATGTAATCTAGTGCATTAGTGATAGTTTAAATGCATCTAATATTTGAATATATTATCTAATGATTTATAAATCATATCATCTAGTTCTTTTATTTGATTCATACATGTACATATATATTTTAATATATTATTTACCCTTTCCACCTTAACCATATGATAAACAAAAGCATTAAAGTAAAAAATATATAGAATAAAGGACTGGCATTTTAAATATTTAGTTTCAATTATAACAATCTTGATACTAAAAGTAATATGAATATATATAAAACTCTATACTTACACAACATACTATTAATATTGTACATGCACCCAAAAATAATTCATGTGATGAGAGTATGTTAAAATAAATAAATATTTGTCGTATAATAAAAAATCTTTAAGGATTTTCAAAAAAAAAACATTTATACCTCCTAATTTGGATAATCAATACTAAGTTTTTCATTTTTCTTATTAACATAATCGTATATAAAATGTTGAGAGCTAATATATAAATCTAATATCAGATAGATATAATTTTAACAAAATTTAATATAAATATTTTTTTTCTTTTTTAGGCCTAATGATAATTTTTTTTATTCTTAATTACACTATTAGATTAATTACATAATACAAACATAATAAAAAAACTAAAAACTAGTAAAAAAAATTATTTACTAATTTTCAATAAAATATTAATCACAATAATATTTATTAGGGTGGATGTATGGACCATGATTAATTCGAAATAACAAACTACCATGAACAATAGTTGATTAAACAATGAAAACAAATAATTAATATCCCAATATTAAGAAAAAATCTCAGAGTGGGGGTTTAAAAAATACATCAAATAAAAAATAAGTTCAAGTAACAACAATGCTAAATCGAACGATAAATGCTAAATACTTTTTAACACACACTAGAAGTATGTGAAGCACAATACACCCAAAAATTATGTTTTGGGCTAAAATATATTTTCTAGGATATAAAATCCTAGAGAGTAGAAATGCAATAGAAATACGTAAACCTGTGATTTGGAGTGAATGCTCCGAATCTTTTTCTGTATTATTCTATAAGAGATAAGTTCATTTCATTAGATTTATGGCTTAGAATCAATCCAGAAAATCAAAACTATGATTTATATTGTATTTGGGGCACATTGTGATAAACTTAAATGTTCACCATGAGTAGAGTTGTATAGATTTTTTGATTAGCAAACTACATACATTTTTTTTTAAAATGGTTCTTTTTACTCATCGGATTGCTTTTGCATTGAAAAATTATAGAAGCCTCTTAATGTTTAAGAAATTCAAGAGACTTCTTGAAAGATATTCTGGTATGATGATAAAAGTGGCTATGGGTATTAGAGAAAAATTTCTTGAATCATTTGGTACCTATTGTGAAGATATAAGAATTGATAGATAGTACTGAACTACTTATACCCCTCAACAGAATAGTGTAGTGATTAATAAAATCATGTGGTTGTGAAAATGACCAAGTCAATTATAATAAAAAAGAGTCTTCCAAATTTATATTGTGCTAAAGCAGTTAAATCTCATGTTTACTTAAAGAAGCACACTTTAATTGAAGTCTAGAGTGGAAAAAAGTTTGTTGGTCATCACTTAAGTGTACTTGACAATTTATGTTACTAACAAATACATAAGAAAAGATGGAATACATCCAACAATAGAAAATAATTTGAAATAAAAGATGGTGGAATTATTCATTTCATAAAAATAATGTCTTGAATACCACTGCAAACTATAAAGAAGAGTAGAAAATTGCATTGGATTTAGTGGTTATCCTTTTGATTGTTCTCATCCTTTTTCTTTATTTGACTTGGTTGATTACCCTATTCCACAATTTATTCTATATGCTCTCTTAATCTAATGGGAAGTGTTCAAACATTTAGATTGGTCAATATGTTTTAAAACATAAGAGGAGACATTAATTCTGTGAATAAAAAAACAAGTTGGTCTTTATGCAATATAAACTAAATAATACGATGTCATCTTTCAACCTAGATATGAATTTTATAAAAAAAAATTCTTAATGTTCTTCGCCAATCATGAAACTAAGGGTTAGTAGCCAACTATGTAGCTCCAATATTGTCGGACCAAAAAATTGGCGATTTTGAAAATTTGAGGCCAACTTCACATAAAATCTATTGTAGCCATTATAGTTGTAAAGTTGAATTCAAAAGTGACTTATATTCATTTAGGGTACTAGTTAGGGCAATGCTAAACTTATATTCACTTAGGCATTAGTTAGGGCAATCTATTGTAGCCATGTATTATGATATGTTGCAACAAAAAATGCAATAACCACCTACTGATTGATTACCATTTTGATTAGCTACCCAATTAGATTCTAAAAATGCTAAAATTACCAAATTAGATGATTTGTTGAGAAACAAACCCATTAATATAATATATCTTAAATAACATATAATCTTTTTCATAGCCTTCTGGTAGGGTACAAATGGATTATTCATAAATTTACCTACTTTCTATATTGAAAATGTAAAATCATGTTTCATGATAATTAACTATTGTAGACTTTCATCAACCTTTCTATAGAGGTGAGAATCTAAAAATAATGTAGTCTCAGTTGTAGAAATCTAACAACTAGTTGACATAGAACTAGTGTATAGTTTCAATTCAGCCATGTTAAGATGTTTTAGAAGATCTAACACAAAATTACGTTGGGTTATATATACTCTTCTCCCAGGGCAAAAAACATCAACTCCTAGAAATAGCTAACATCACCATGTTCCTTAATTTAAAAGTTAGAGTATAAAGATCAAATTACATATTGTATCGTATGACTATAATTTTTGGAAACTATAATATTATCAACATGAAAAGAAGTAGAATTATGGTATGATGATTGTACCATATAAAGACATAAGTGTTAGTCTTGCTATCATGGATTCCTATTTCTCATAAAATTTCCAACTAAATGAGAGAACCAAGCTTGCAAAGCTTCTTTTAGGCCATATAACAACTTTTGAAACCAACAAAAAAATGAGGATATTGTTGATGAACATAGGCATGAGATTGTGCCAAGTATACTTCTATTTTTCTATGCAAAAAAAAAAAAAAACTTTTTTTGGAATTCATTTTGTTTAATCTACAAGTTAAAATAAATAACCATGGACAAGACAATATTAATTGTATTAAGATTTAAAGCAAGGCTACAAGTTTCATTATAATTAGCAACTTCTTGCTAATTAAGACCTTTGGGAACCAACTCTTTCTTATAGCACTCTGTGGTTCCATCACCATTTTTTTTCAATTTTGTAGATCTAGCATCAACTTTCAATACTAGAGTGTATAAGTGGGGTTATTAGATTTTGAACAATTTTCTACTATATATATCAGAAGGATAAAAAATAATAAGGAGAAATAAAACCCTAAAACATTATTTATGCAAAATAAAAATCAAGTCAAATTTGGGATGAAAATTTTCTTCTAGTTTGAAAATCAACATGAATATAAATCAAAAAAAAACCCCTTCTTGATCCACATTTATTATAGTCTACTGCACCACTAGGAACACCATCATAATTATTTTATGAATATCATTAGAATTATCTTTGGTCGTGATGCTAGCAATCAACCAGAAGTATGTGTTAAAGGTTTTTTAAGTAATACGCAAGTAAATGAATGAGGGAGGAATGGAACTTGAAAATAATATTTTTATATATAAATATATAAATTAATTCAAGCATATCATATTATATACTCCTAATTCTAACACTCATAATTTGATCACTTCAATATCATTTTAGTAAATATTTTTTTTTGGGTTACCAAATCCTATTAATATATATTCACATTTATTTTAGAGTCTAATTTCATGTTTTAGGTAACTCAATCGTAAATATTAAATTAATTTTTATCTAATTTTTAAACAATTAATTTAATAATGGCCTCTAAATATCTACACACTAATTTTATTCTTTTTATGATATATTAGTACAACATAATAGGGTATTAAAATATTAGCATTAATATTAAAACTCAGTTTAATATTAAAAATAATGAAAAATATTGAGCAATTCATCAATATCGCCCATCTCATAAGAATATTATGGTTCGACGTCACATTTACGATAATATTACTGTGCAGTTTAAATATTTGTGTCATCAATATATGGATTGGGCATAAGTCTTGGATATAATACACTCGTATAGTTTAATCTTTAATTACTTAATCCATGAGTAGATTTTAAAATCAAATAAGCTTTATATTTTATATCGATTCATTTGAGCTTATCTTTGGTGTCACTATATCAATTGGGCCTAAATATATATCTTTTAATGCAAAAGTAATAAATTTTGTCTTTATCAATTATATTCCTCTCCATGGTTTGTGACATACTTTATCACAACCTATATAGTTCATCATATTATTGATGAGAATTGATTATATTAAATCAACAAACTTATGATACCAAAAAAAACCATGGTAATCTCATATCCAATGATCTCTCATATTTTTATAATTGTGAAAATTATATGTGCTATTCATAGAACAATTCTTGTGAGGTTATAATGTCAGGCCACTCGAGTGAATATTCTCAAAAGGGGCTTAGGTCTTGACTTAATATCAAATATCCATAATATTTTGTAATCACTTTGAACATATTAGTTTTGAATGTAGTATATCATAGGGTTTTGTTATGGTTATTCATATTACACATATAACAAAACAATCATAATAGTTAAATTTTCTTTATGAAAGATGATCAAAATATATTTTAAAAGCACCTTATGATTTAATTGTTGAGTATGCTGCATACAATAATAGAAGCCACTTGTGACATTGTTCCATTGCATAAAAGAGCATCAAACTCAATATTTATAATAACATGAAAATGTGGAGATTTTATTTCATTGTTATGAGTTATGATATATCAATTTTGCATCATGCATGCTAGTGTTTTGTTATGTTGTGGTGAGATTTGAATGATGTTGATGTGTAATTAATAGTATGGTTGAAGAGATATTTGAGGCACGTTAGGATAATTTCAGGTGGTAATTCTACATGCATATCAATAACCTTAGAAGAATGAGATATTTCGAGATTTAAATGCATGGTTACATGTGTAAAAGAATTTTACATTGAAGATGGTACAAGTGAGAAAATGATTTGATAAAGAAATAATTATTCATCAAAAAATGAAATTACACTTCTACCCATTATGATTAACACTAAAGCCAATGTAAACATATGATTTGTTTTAGAAATCCCATTTATGTTTATTGCACGGTTTAATATTTGGCTAATATACAGATATGAAGACTCTTAAAAAATAAGGGTCTCATTTATAGATTATAAGGTAAGTAGAAAATTATTGAACAAGAATGTTGGAGGATACATTTATAGATTAATATTTGGCTAATATATAGATTACATGGTATATTACATAGTCTCATTAAAGACTGTGACCCAATTCCTCAATTTGTCTATGTTTTTGTTCAATGGAGCTCATGTGTTGGTGAGTGTGGGAATAGATGATATGATATGCGATGCCATTTTTTTGAAAATTATTATTGAGCATATGATATTCATGATACCAATCAAATTGTATAACCTTTATTTTTTGATGAAATTGTATTTTGACCAAATATTGAAAATGAAGAAAAAAACACACAACATCAAACTATAATTTATTTAGAAAGAAACATATAATTGTTTAAAACTTATCTTGGATGCTAACATAATACTGAGCACCTATATTTGAGGATACATATGTGAAAACTAAGTCTGAGAGAGCATGAGAAAAATAAGGTGACTTTGGAAATAACATACTATGAATCTTGATTATTTAGCAATAAGAGAACATAGCACCTTTATTTATTTTATCAAATATATGTTTATGAGACGACACGACATGTTGAACAACTTAAGGAGCAACATGTCCTAGTTGACACTGTAATAGATCAAAAAATATATATATATTACTCAAAAGGGCTTGGGGATGAATGTTTGTGCTGGAGAAGTGGTATAAACCATTGTTAACTTGCTCTTACCGAATGACATTCAATGTGCAATCCTTGAAATGGAAATATGTGTAATGTGTTAAGAAACACAAAATAAATATTAGTATCAATGCAAAATTTTTGAACTGATTTTTTTTTTTTTTGTATTTGAAGGATCTGGCGGATTTGATTTACAAAATACTTGAACTAAGTCTTTTTTTTAATGAGGAATCAAAAGGACATGATTTAATGCAAAGAAATGGAAAGATGAATTAATAATTGATTTTTTAGGGTTATAATCATATGAAATATGGTGATCATTTTTTAGGGTTATAATCATAAGAAATGATAAGATGCATTAATAATTGAACTTAAACTTGAAGATCTACAAACATTGATCATTTCCAAATTGAAGTTGGGGTGTGCCATCATTGTGATCATTTTTTAGGGTTATAATCATATGAAATATGGTGAGTTGCACATACGTTCATTTGGCAATCATTTTCTAAGCTTTTATTATAAGTTGTGGCCTAGGCATGTTTATGATGAGATCGAGATGGAATTTGATAGGTGTGATTAAACTGATGATATGATGTATCTATGAGAGGAGTGGCGAGGTTTCCACGAACTTGGCACACAATTGAAGAATAATGATATGTGTCATTATGATTTAATGAGTAAGTGCCCCCTTACACAAAATAATGATATCATTCATTATTAAAAGTGTTATCCTGCACCGATTATTAAAGTGTGACATAGTCAACACAAACACAAATATATGACACAAAGTTAATCATATTCATGTTTGAAGCCAACAGAACAAAATAAATGACTTTGTCTAGCCCTAGAAGCTTACCAATCTTAGAAAGTTAATTAGCTGACTTGTTGATGTAAAGAAAATAATTAATGATAGATTGGTTTATTTTTTGGGATAGACAAGTTGAGTCTCAACCTAGATGGCACAAAGTTTTAGATTGTTATGAGAAATTTGTTTATGGAGGATACCAAACACTATTAGAGGTGGCATGAGAGAACTTGGGCTAAGAGGCCCTTGTTCATGGAACATATGAACATGCTTAAGATGAAATCATCATGTCACACTCATTGAGAGTGTGTAGGAAGTGGAATTTTAATGGCCATATTTGTATCAAACCATAAAGAAGTAATAATGCAGGAAGGAATTTTGGAAGAATCATCAAAAAAAAAAATAAAGATTCTAGCCACATAAATAGTATTATTTGTTCCTTCCAAATTGGATAATTTTTAGCAGTAAATTTGATACAAATAATATTTGTTAAGTATAATAACATTAATAATAAAAAAAATAAACAATTGTTCTAGTGGACAAATTTAGAGGAATACATGTTAAGATGCTAGTTTTTGGCTCCCCTGATAGCATGAAAAAATGTAAGAATAACAAAATGTGAAATAAAGAATGCTAGAATTATTTAATTCACAAAAACATGATACAATTCAATCCAATAGATAATTATTTTTATGGAAGCATTACAACAAATATTAGCTATTATTAAGATATTTCCAATTTAGAATAATAACAAAAAGGCAATTTCAAACTATTGAGAAGATATAAAGATTGGATTAGATCAATTGGTATTTCCTTCTAATTCATCTATTTTTCATTCATTTGACTTGGCCTGCTATTCGGTTGCACAATTTTTTCTACATGCACCTCCATCCAAGTAAATATTATCCACACAAACCAATTGATTAATTCCTTTAATAGCTGAAATTGTCCACCTAATAGATCATTTATATGTTTTCAACATAATTATCAAATCATCTCGCTGGCTAGATGAGAATGTAGAATTTACTAGTAGAAATATTAAGTTTTATTTCAAATAAATATGTTTTAACTTATCATGTAAGAGCTTAAGAGCTGGTTTTGAAGTCTATTTTTTGTTTACTTTCTCGGCTTCTTCCTTTTTATTAAAAATTTAACTCACAGGTTTCTTGAACTGAATTATGATAGATAAATTGCTATTGTTCAATTAAGAATGGTTTTAAAAAGGTGTTACAAATTGATTTCTATAAGTAGACTTATGATTTAGTTTGCTAAGTGTTGTGAATTGGTGGTTGTTTTGGTGTCTGATTTCTTCTAATGAGTTCAAATTCAAATGTGATAAAATTAAATTCCATTTTTTTAGTTTGGTATGTAAGGTGTTGTTAACTAGATTATACAAGAGCAACTTTTCATAATTACTAAGTCAATTTACATGGTTCTGCGAATTGAATCTTGTGACTTGTCTTCCATTTCATCTTCCAAATCCTCAAATTTCAACAAGACTTTCATTAATTTTCATGTCATAATTACTAATTTTCATGTCATAATTACTAATTTTCATGTCGTAATACTTCGTGACAATACATTAATAAAAATTAATTTTCATTAATTATTATAAAATTAAAATCCATTGCAATAAATTTAAATATAAAATTTAACTACAATACTTCAAAATAAACTAGACAATAAATAAAATACAATCAAAAGACACTTTAGATTTGAATAGATTACAAATGAGGAGTAATCATTTTTTGTAAGTGAAAAAATCAAAAATCCCTTTTGGGATTTCTAATGTAGGCAAGGTGAAGTTCACATATCAATATAAACATTCCTTTTGATATTATATTCTCTTAGTTGAATTTCATCTTTTTTACATACTTGCTTAAGTTATTGCTAAGTCATAGAAGGTTCTATCATGATATAAATTATCAGTGTTGATCTGCTTGATCATAACATATGCTATATTTTCATCAGTATGAATCTTTTGCATATTCATGCTTCTTTATTCAGTTTTTTCGTATATAAAGAGATAATGTTCTCTTATATATTTTGATTTTGATTGAAATGCTAGATTCTCTATGAAGTGTAGAGGGGTCTAACTATAAAAAATAAAGTAGTTTTCTTTTGTTTGTGACAAAACTCTTTCAATAACATCTAAAATCAGATTATCTTTTTACTAGCATGTGTGGCCACAACATACTTAGTCTTTTTCATAGAAGTAAATATGATAGACTATAGCTTTGAAACCCAATTTATAACTCATCTAGTAAGAGTAAACACATAGATAATAATAGACTTTCTATTTTGAATTTACCCCCCAAATCCTAAATCAACATAGCATATAACAATAAGATTCAAACCTCTATAATTTAATTCATCATTTGAGGTTAACTAAGAACCCTCTTCATTTAATTCTAAATTCTCTACCAAAATTTCCTATAAATAGACTAATTGCTCCTACTATTTGTGTAATATCTGGTCTTGTAGAAATCATAGTGAACATCAAACTTCTTCAATGCTAGGATACATACTTGAGAATTATTTAAAATTAACAATAAAGGTAAAAATTAGCTTACTATCTTGCATGTTGAAGTATCATAGAATTTTATTAAAATAGTTCTCTTGAGAATGTCACATCATCATATTATTTCTATCTTGATAAATCTGGACCCTTAAAATTGTGTTTGTTAGTCCCAAGTCATATATATAAAACTCACTAACTAACTATGTCTTGAATTCTTGGATTCGATAATTGTTAAAGCCTGATATCAATATGTCATTAATGTACAATAACAAAATGATAAGTAGTTTTCATCATCAAATCTTTTGTAATACATATAATAGTTAGAACCAACTCTATTATACCCAAAACTAATAATAAAAGAATCCAATCTTTTATACCAACACATCACAACCTGTTTAAGATAGTATAGAGATTTTTTCAACCTGCAAACAAAATTTTCTTTCCATATTTCAGCAAAAAACTTATGGTTGTATCATATAGATTTTCTTATCTAGTTCTTCATGAAGAAATATAATTTTTCCAACCAAATACTCCAATTATAAATTGAACATAGCACATAAAATCATGACTACTTTAATTGTTATTAGATGAACTGCTAGGAAAAAAATCTTATTCAACTCAATGTCTTCTTTCTATATTGTTTATCACCAATCTTGCATTATGCTATTCTACTTGATCATTGATATTTTTCTTGATATTGTACACTTATTTGTTATCAATATCTTTTCTTTCATATGGTAATAGTACTAGCCTTCATGTCTTTATTTTATGTAAAACTTCATTTTGTTCGTGCATTACTACCATACATAAAGATATATCTAAGCTATTTGTAGCTTCATAAAATATTAATGGCTATTCATCATCTATTAAAAGATAATATGTTGTAGTACTCTCCATAAAATGCTCTAAGTGTCATGCTAGCTCTCTTCTTTCACGAATTAGCTGACTAACTTCTAGAATCTTAGACTTGATTTGTTCTTGTATCTTGTGATCTAGTGCTACCTCCATAGAAATTTTAATTTTTTGTGTCAGATTATTTTTCATCTGTATAATTGTAGTCTGTGAAACTTTTTTTGACAAACTATTATTTTATCATTTCATTATAATTGATTTTATACAAAGATTATATCCCTGCTAATATTAACCTTGTGAGTGACGGTATCCCACATGTAATATTCCTTTATTACATGCAGATTATATCCCTACTAATAAAGTAATTGTAGTTGATTTTGACAAGCTATTATTTTTTCTAGATTTTATATCTAATAAAGTAATTATAATTGATTTTGACAAGCTACTAATAAATTAATTGTAGTTGATTTGCTCTTTCTTGAGTGTTGTACATCACATATGTAGAATATCTAATGGAATATAAAATAAAGTATTCTACTGAATTACCAATCCACATCTTCAGCATCTTTAAATTAATTATAGTTGATGATGACCAACTTATCACATAATAAGCAATATTAGTTGCTTCTTCATAAAATGAGTTGGGAAGAATTATATTATTCAAAATAGCTCACAACCATTCTTTAAGAATTCTATTCATCTATTCAACTACTTTATTTTGTTGTGACATGTATGTGACTGTGAACTATCATTTGATACTTTCGTGTTTAAAAAGAATAAGGAACTTATTATATGTATGTTTTGTTTTATTATATGTCCTCAAGCACTTAATCCAACTTCTTCTTGATTGGATACACTCAACATCTCTTAGAATAATTATCAATGAGAGTTTTAAAGTACTTTGCTTCTCATAGATATTACCTATAATTCCTACTTATCAAAATTAATCAAGTCTAGAATGCACTTATGTCGGGAAACCAATATAGTGATTGCTAATATATGCTACTTACATATAACATAATGCTCACAAAAAAATAGATTTACCAATTTGAGCATTAGAAGTAGCTTTCTATTATAAAGCATCTTTAAACCTCTATTGACTTTTCTCCTTTGCTAATTAATGTAATATATGCTTTAGCTTTCTGTATTATTTTGACTTTAAGCATGAATTGATTTACCGTGGTCTTTTATAACATCATAACCACAAGCATACCTCTCTCAATTATTATCAACCTATTATCAACATAGATCTCGCATTCAAAACTATATATTTATTATAAAGATAATAGATTTTTTTACAAGGTGATAAATCTGACAATACCAATGGTGTACTTCCTAAATAATGTAAATTGTATTATCAAACATATTTAATTTGATAGTATAAATATAAATAATCTTTAAAACATGATCATCACTTATGTATACAAAACCTCTTGAGATTGATTCATATTTATGGAATCATTCTTGCCAAGATGTCATGTATCATCATGCTTTTGAGTTTGGTAACCAAACATTGGCAAACTACTCTTTGCTTTCAAAAATTATTTTTGTAGTGTTCTATAGAATATTGCCATCATTCTTGATATTTACTATATTTCCTTCAGTATTTTATTACTTAGCATTTCTAATCTTTTTTATACCAAAAATCTTTTTTTAAGTATCCTTTTTTGTTACAATTGTTGTACTTAATATTGTTCTTACTTCTAAATCTTGATCTACAATGATCCCGACTCCCACATGAGACATGTTCTATTGATTTCCCTCGTATCTCCATCACAGTGTTTACTTTTTATGAACTTATCTATCAATCCACTTTATTTTTTTGTTTGATTTCTTCTTTGAAGATAACAAAACAGTAATATTGAAGACTAGATAGTGCATATGTATTAGAGGTGCCATGTGGGCTGGGTAGCCCAGACACAACATGAGGCACGACCCGACTAAGTTGTGCCTAGCCCATCATGGCATGGTCCAGAACTATGCCTGGACCTAAGTCGTACATGCTCGAGGCATGACTAGTGCCTTGCTGGACTAGAGGCTATCATGCCTCATGCTAGGATAAGCACAACCCATGTCCATGGCCCATTGGCATGGTCCACTGACATAGTGACAGTGACCTATAAATGGGTTGTGGGTCACCTATCACCGTGATTCGAGACCATGCCCGGACCTCAGACCCATTAAAAAAACACAGTGTTTTATTAAGCATTCAAACCAAATCCACCATGTTGACATGGTGGATTAGCTCATTAGGATAGAAGTCCCAATAGCTAAGGAAGTCCATTGTTCATCGTTGTGCATGTCGCTACATCGAACGAACATGAACACATCCCAGACAGTAGTAGAAGTCACTATTGCTACAAGGTGCATATGTGTGCGTGCATCGACATCCCAATTGTGACTTAAATTTTTTTTACCTAAGCTGCTACATATCCTTATTGTTGAAATTCTTTTGAATGGATAGAGGCAAAAATATGATGGCTATCAGATTTATGCGCCTAAATATATTAAAAAAAGGTTAAATTTTTAAATAATACATATTATTTTAATAAAAAAAAATATTTAAATATAGATTAAGTGTTTAGAGTTTTTCATTCTCAATTTTAAAGATCTCTCCTCTACTATGTCCTCTCCTCTCATCGGTTGTTCCTCTCTTTTATTTTTAAATCTTAAAATACATTTTAGAGTTTTATTTTGTAATAATTATGTATTGGTGCACTCCTAATAAAATAATTGAAATAAATTAATTAAATATTTATTATTTAAAAAAAAGCGGACAAAACTTTAGTAATTGATTTTTTGTGCACTCAAATGTATTAATCCAAAAATACTTTTAACTCTCTCTTCGCCTCTAGCTCGTCGCCCCTGTAACTCGCCTCTTTCCCATTTCCATTCTTTCTTCACCCATTGCCCAGCTCTCCTGATCCCCATAACTCCATCGATGGAGCTCCTATTCTAGTTCGATGTAGCTCATCGAGCTACATGGAGCTCAACCAGGAGCTCATTGAGCTCCATGAACTTGTCAAGATCCTAGAGCTCAATGCAGCTCAAATAGGAGCTCGACAAGTTCGTGGAGCTTGATGGGAGCTGATCAAGCTTCATGGAGCTCAACGAGGAGCTACATGATGTTCGTGGTGGAGCTCCATCAATCTTTTAAAGCTCAATCGGAGCTCCATGGAGCTCGACGAGCTCCAGTCGAGCTCCACGAACTTGTTGAGCTCGGTGAGAATGTAAAATTGATGGTTAATTCCATTAAGCTTCTGCTCAAGCTCCACTAGCTCGACCAAAAGCTCGATGAGCTCCTATCGAGCTCTACGAACTTGTCGAGCTCCTTGGAGCTCAATAATGCTTGAACATGAGCTCAACAAGGAGCTCCATGGATCTCGATGGGGAGCTGCTTGGAGTTCACGATCGAGCTAAATGGAGCTTCTGTTCAAGTTTTGGTAGCTCGACCAAGAGCTCCAGGAGCTCAACCACGAGCTCCATGTAGCTCGATGAGCTACATGGAGCTCAATAGGAGCTCCATTGATGGAGTTACAACGTCAATGGAGTGAGGGGCGAGTTACAAGGGAGAGGGGTGAGAAGAGATGAGAGAATTAAGAATATTTTTGGATTATTATATTTGAGTGCACCAAAAATCAATTATTTAAGAGTTTGGTACACATTTTAAATATTAAAAAATTAGTTCATTTTTTCAATTATTTTCTAGGGAATGCAACAAAATATAATTCTCCCTTTTATTTTTATTCTCTAATTTTCTCTTTCTCTCTTTGTGAGACTGTGGCTGTAGCTATGGCTCTACCCTTTGGAAGTTGAAAACCAAAATGGAATGATGCCTCTAGTTATGGTTATGTTAATGCCTACCAGTACCAAAATTCAAGTATTATCTTTTTTGTTGTTTATAAAAAATAGACTTATTTATATATTATTAAACATAAAAAAATAATAATTAATAACTAATAATGAATATAATGATAATGGAATTAATATTAATTTAGATATTAATAATAATGATAACCCTATTGAATTGTTTGAGTACAAAATCATAATTTCTACTATAACTTCGATCTAAACTCAAATGTCTAAAAAATAAAAAAAAAACTAAAAGATCTTTAGTTAGTCGGATCCGCTTTAAGATAATAAAAAATAAAAATTCTAAGGGGTGTCGATGAAGAATTGACACAATATACATAATATCAATGTGTGTGTGTGTGTGTGTGTGTGTGTGGGAGTATAGATGCCACTGGGGACCTAAAAAGGCATACCAATTAATACACCAAAATATATGATGCATTAGATCAAATACATACTCAATTGAGCATGAGTAGTGAGATATTTGAAGCTAGATCTAGTTCAGCTTCTTTGACTTCATGTATATACCATAATAATTTAGGGAGTGAAGGCATGACCAAACTGATTATTATCATGAGCCTACAATTAGATTTTTAAAGGATCCTGGTATAGTTTATATTGCAGACCTACTTCTATCCTACTTATCATAGGATACCTAGGTCCACATGTACGAATGACATAATTTAATATTATAAGTTAGAAAGCTAATTAAAAATTAATAAATTTAGGAAATATAGTGAAGTGAAATCTGTGACATCTAATATCTAGACTAGTGTGATGATGTTTCATTTGTATGCCTTACTACCCACTATGTAGAGGTAGTAAGTGGGTCGGGTGGCCCGGGCATGACCCGAGGCACGACTCGAGGCACGACCCGACTAAGTCATGCCTGACCCAGCACAAGATGGTATAGAACACTGCTAAGACTTGGGTCATGTTAACCTGAGGTACAGCTCATTCCTTGATGGGCTAGGTGAAACCGGGTCTAGTGTCAAGCTGGGGACGACTCAGGTGCTTAACCAATAGAATAGGTATGGTCCAACAACATGGGTACCCTGACCCGGGACCTCACTCCAAGTATTGGGCACGATCAAATCGAATCGTGCCTGCCCACCTTGATCTTTAAAAAAATATTAAAATATTTCGAAAAACCCACCCCACCTCACCTAGTATGTTTGATTGATTTTTTTTAATTAACCCACTATATGATTAGCTGAGGGCATCCGCATGGCATGACCCAGGCACATGTGGATGCACCCCACCTCAATCCAAGCCCATGCTGATGCCCTTAAAGCCATAGTTTCTGGACAATCCAAAAGCTTCGGCTTCTAATGACTAACCCATTATATATATATATATATATATTAAATGATCCATTCCATTGGATACAATTCCAATGGGTAGGGCATAAAATCCAATGGTTGTTGGGTTTCTACCCTTTTATATTTTAAAAAAGCATTAAAAATATAAAAAAATATATATATTTTTAATAAAAAAAATTGTATAAATGAAATAAGAGATTTGAGTCTTTCTTTCAAATCTATTAACTTCACTCTCACTTTCTTCTCTCTCTCTCTCTCTCCTCTCATTCTTGGTTCTCTCTCTAACGCTAGGTACTGAAGGATTCCTGTAGCAGAGAAAAGAAAGCAACTCAATAAGAGATAAGCATAGACTGGTTGAATTAAAAAAAAATACCTAGTCATTGAAGTAAGCTTTCCTAGAATTAGAAAAGGATAAACATATGATTATATCTGCTGCATTGAATGAGATGGAAGAACAAACACTACTAATGGTATTAAGGGAATATAAAGAATCAATTACTTGGTAGATGGAAGATTTAAAGGGTATCAATCCATTAATTTGTATGCATAAATCCTATTTTAGGATAATACAAAGACTTCAATTGAGTATCAAAGAAGACTAAACCTTGTATTGAAGAATCCTGTTAGAAAAAAGTTCTAAAATGGTTGAATACTAGATTTCTATATGCAATATCAGATAATCCTTAGGTGAGCCCAATTTATGTGGTTCCTAAGAAGGGTGAGCTCGGTGTAATCAGAAATGAAAATAATGAGCTAATATTTACAAGAACTATGATAGGATGGAGTGTATGCCTAGATTATAGAAAATTAAACACTATAAGCATGAACAGATCATTTTCTTTTGCCCTTCATTAATCAGATATTGAACAAGCTTATAGGATATCCTCACTTCTATTTTTTTCATTGATATTTAAGATATAACCAATTGTCATTGCACATGAGGATTATGAGAAAACTACATTTACATGCCCATATGGTACATTTGCTTTTAGAAGAATGTCATTTGGGGTATGTAATGCTCTGACTATATTTCAAATATGTATGATGTCAATGTTCTTAGATTTGATTGAGACAATCATGGAGATATTCATGGATGATTTCATAGTATATGGATCTATTTTTGATTATTGCCTTCAATTTAGAAATAGTGCTTCAAAGATACAAAGACAAAAATTTAGTCTTTAATTGGAAAAAATTATTATTTCATGGTAACAGATGGCATTGTTCTTGTGCACAAAATTTTTGCAGCTTGTTTAGATGTTGACCAAACAAAAGTTTTCATAATCAAGATTTTTTTACATCCCAATATAGTTAAGGGAATTAGGACTTTCACTAAGCATTCTAGATTTTATTGAAGATTTATGAGGGAAGTATTCGCTCGTCAAATATTTTTTGAGACACCCTGAGAAGATACCCATTTTTTGAGTTGCATCGTTAATTTGTATTCACTCGTCAAATATTTTTATCAAATTATTTGTCAATTTAAGATACTTTTGTGTTAATGTGTGAAGACATTATGTGTTGTGTGTGGTGCTTTATTGGATAAGGAAGTATCCCCATTTGATTCCTTAAAAAACAGAGTTTGCATTTTTTTGTGCAACGTGAAAAAAAAATAACAAAGCTATACCCTCTTTTGATTACTTAAAAAAATAGGACCTGCATTTTTTATGTGCAACGTGTGAAAAAAAAAATAGGAGGGGCATCTTGTAATTTTTTTTTTCTAGAAAATGGACTTGTGGTAGAAGGTTTTTGTACAAATTTTGTTGAGTTAATTTATCATTTTCATTTTTGGTTTTCATCCCTCCCTTCTCCACACATTAATTTTAATATTGTAATTTATATATTTAAATGATTGTATTTAAATTATAATGTATGCATTTATGTATATTATGTGTGCATCTTATATATATAATCATAAAATATTTATAGTTTTAGGGTGTAGTGTAGAATATGTTGGTTTTTGTTATATAAAAGTGCATGCCGTAATGAATTAAAGTTTGGATTATTTTGAAAATTTAAAAACTACAGATAGAATCTTTTTTGGTCAAGAAATAGCAATGCTATCACTTTGTTTATTTTGAGTTGTAAATCCATCGAATCGATCCAATCACCCAAAGAATTAAAAAATAAAGAGATCCAGAATATTCATCCTAAAATCTAAAGTTTACTTATTTGTACTAGATTTCTAATCTTTAGGATTTGA
This sequence comes from Sapria himalayana, assembly GCA_029783825.1. Taxonomy (NCBI): domain Eukaryota; kingdom Viridiplantae; phylum Streptophyta; class Magnoliopsida; order Malpighiales; family Rafflesiaceae; genus Sapria; species Sapria himalayana. The sequence goes on along the minus strand of JAREIK010000403.1, from coordinate 4,361,850 downwards.
TATCTCTAAAAAAATATTTTTTTGTTATGTGTGTCAAATAGGTCGAGTCGGGCCGGGCCGGCACAGCGCATTTTTTTCAGGCCCGTATGGGCCCACATGTCGTGCATGGCATAGCATGCTACAGTAAAAATGTCATGCCTGGCATGACACAGTTCACTAGAAGGCAGACCCAGCAGGGCCCGCCACCGGAAATCAGCCTAATCTTAGGCTAGTTCATGTTGGGCATGCCAATTGGGTTAAAATAATCCAAATGTATGTTTGAGCTGGTTCTAGGTTAAGATAATTCTTAACCTATATATAGGATAGCACGCCTTCGCCAATTGGGCTTCATCACGTCGACCCATCACCTGACACATATCACATCATTGTCGTGTTCCCCATCGGGCATCGCACGTTGTCCTTGTCGTGTCCATGTGCTAGGCACCTAGGTCGTGCCTGGCATGACATGCATGCCGATTTCCCTTAGCATGGCATGGTACGAGTCATGATGAGAGTCTGCCCAGCATGGACATGGGCATGATCTTGGACCGTGCCGTGCTGGGCCAGGCATGACTTAACCAAGCTGGGCTCTAGGCAGGGCCCAAGCCACCACGCCCAATTGACACATCTTATTTTAGTCCAAAATATAATTTTTGGGCATATTATGCTTTATTTATTTCTAGTATGTATGATGAAATCTATAATTTTAATCGTTCGATTTAGTATTATTGTTACTTCTTTTTCATTGATATTTTTTTCTTTATGTTGTATATAATTTGTTTTGATCATCTATTTTGTATAATCAAATATGGATCTATTTTAATATTTTCATGTAAGTGCAGGAAAGAATATATTAAAAGGCCAAAAATACAGCAATAGCAAAATAACGGAGGTCTCACTGACCGGTCAATGAGCCGAATAATTTTTGGAGTAGAACCTGGTCCGTCTGAGTGATCCAATCTACTCTAGTTAATTAGATTGAGAAACTATTATTGATATAAATTGTTTTTTATTTATGTTTTTCGACTACTGTAATTTTGCGTGTGGAACTGTTCATTTCAGTTTTCTCCTCTCTACGTGATTTTTCTTCGCGACTATTTCTACTCATAAACCGTAAGAACTTTTTGATTTGGTTTTAATTTGTAAATGCATAAGCATTTTTCTGGTGGATGTAGCTAGTCGTGTTGAATGACTAGTGAACCATATTATTTCGTATTTTCTGTTGTGATTTTTTAATTCTATCATGGCTTTGTTGAATAGTGATTGTGGATATATATATTATTTGTTGTCTTTTTGTTGTTCTCTTCTTCTGAATCTCTAAAATCACAATCATTAGAAGTAGAATTACCTAACACTTTATTTTGGGATGTTAATTATTTTCTTTCTTTGTTTAATCAACCATTATTCTCTATACTTTATGGTTTCGAATAAATCATGATCCAAACATCCTATCCCCACAACTAGTATCAGATCACAGTTCTGTTTCCACCCAAAAAAAATATATTTGAACTTCTTTTGAGGAGGATGTTTTTCATTGATCTTGTGATGGTATTTAGCTTATTCATTATCATTATTTTGATATTCGATTATTTTGATATCAATATAATGATTTTGGTCATATTTTAAGATTTATTTTTGAGTTGATTACTTGTGGTCAATATTATTATGGAGGATAATTCTCTAATTATAAAGTTAACTATGACCAATGATTCTATTTGAAAAAATAAAATACATGACTACTATATAGTCAAATAGTAGTATGACCCAGTGAGGAAAAGAGTGACACTTGAAAAGTTGAGTGAATAAGAATCAGAAGATCTATATTTTAGGACTATCTCAGCAATTCAACAATGAATAAGTTGTGATACTTATCAAGATATTGCAGAAGAAATGAGGGCAAACAACTTATAGAAGAAACTAGAGTATTTGTTTTAAATAAATATGTTTAGAAATAAAATATTGATTGTTAGACATCTATTTAACTTGAAGTTCAATGGTGATAATCTAATGTTGGTACATATCAATATTTTTCAAGGGTTGGTGAACCAGTTCTCATCCATGAAAATGGTCCAAGAAGATGAGCTATTAGCTTGTCTAATGTTGTGCTCACTTCTAGATAGCTATGATAACTTTCTGGGTTTCCTGAGTATGTCACCACCTGGAGATATTATGTCAATATACGTTGCCTTAGAATATTTATTGTTCGAAGAAGCAAGAAAAAAAAGAGAAGGAGAGAGTTTCTCATGGTATTCTTGTTTCTGAGAGACATTAGAGGAGCACGATGAGGTACGCACAGTCTGATAGAAAACTCATTTTTACAAATACAGGTTGCAAAGTAGAAAAATAGTCAAGTATTACCACTATAAAAAGTTGGGACATATAAAGAAATGATATTCTTGGAAAAGACTATAACAATAGCACACGAGATGAGATAGACTTAAGGGAGAGGCTAATGTCACCTCAGAATGTGGCTTGATATTGATTAGCGATGATAATTCTACTAATCTTATATCTCAGAAGGGTGATTGGTTTATTGACTTATAATCATCATTTCATATTACTCTATATACAGACTTCTTTATTGCCTACACCCCTAGTGATTATGACATAGTAAAGATGAGTAATTATGAAACATCACAAATTTTAGGCATGTGAGATATTTGTCTACATATACAAATAAGATATCAGCTGGTGTTGAAAGATATTCGATATGTATCGGATATTTATATGAACCATATGTCTATTGGTGATAACTGGTAGAAGTTGGTCAAGGGTGCATTAGTCATTGTGAGAGATAAGAATGTAGTACTTTGTATGTCACTTAGGTGAGAGTGTCTAGAGTGAAGATCTAGCAAATATTGTTCATCATAAGAGCAACATTGATCTCTGACACAAGAGACTTGGTTATGTGAGTGAGAAGGGCCTTCAACTTTCTAGCTAGAAAAAATATATTACTGTTTGATCAGGGATCTTTTCTTGATGAGTGTATGGATTGCATGACAGGAAAAGGTCATAGACCACCTTTCCATTCTCTTCCATCCTAAATATTTTCGATATGATTCATACTGATGTCTACTCTATGTAGAGAAGAACACTCGGTAGGGTCATTTAATTTGTTACATTCATTGATGACCACTCTAGGAAGGTGTGGGCATATACACTAAAAATGAAAGATTAAGTTTTATATATCTTTCAAGATTTTCATGCTATTATGTCTCCCATGGTATTAGACATGAAAAGATAACAGCCAAGTTGTCACAATTAAATGAAATTGTTGAGAGGATGAATTGGACTATTGATAGGAGAGTTCAATGCATACTTTCGCATACACATTTTCTCAAGGAATTTTAGGGAAAAGCTATGCATATGGTTGTTCATATAATCAACATGAACCTTGCCATCATCTTGGATGAAAATATTCTAAATAAATTCTAAACCATAAAAGATATCTCATATGCTTACTTATGTGTTTTTCTCTACAAAGCTTTTGTTCATACTCCAAGAGATAAAATGATATAGATTTGATGAAACTGTATGTCCATGTACCTTAACTAGCTATGGAATCAAAGAATTTGGGGATAGATCGTGGGACTCAATTGTCAAGAAACTTGTTTGAATAAAAGATATAAATTTTCTATAGAACTAGATTATGGATGAAAATCATCCTAGCAGAGATAAGAATGAAACCATAAAGATTTCTATTTGCATAGATTCAATGTTGGTTTCTTCTTGAAATCAATCTGATCAAAGGGGAGGAATTGAGCAGCCATTTGATATTTTTGAGCCTTAATATGCTATTAAAATTTTAGAGCTAATAATATATATGATATCATCGAGCCCTAAGATATACCTATTGAGGAGGTAATAGACCATATTCTAGTTGGAATTGGGCATGACCTAGTTGTTCATCATGATACATCTTAGCCTGAATTGAGAAGATCATCTGGGTTTTACGAGATACCCACTAGATTCTGAGATTACATATTACTAATGGGTGCATGTGAGCCTGAGACCTTTCAAGAGGAAATCTCTTCTTAGAATAAAAAGGAATAGCTTTCGGTTATGCAGGAAGAGATGAAATCTCTTCACGTTAACCAAACTTATGATCTAATACCCTTATCATGGGGGTGTCAAATGGGCACTAACATACCAGCATGGCTGGTTTTTGCTAGGCATGGTCGTGTCATCATGCTGTGCTAGACATAGAATGGTATAATTCCCATGCCATGCTAGGCATGGCACGATGGCATGATCCACCAGCCCAACATGGCATAGTGGCATGGCTGAGTGCATGATCGTGTCAACTGTCAAACCATGCCTGTGAAACCTATTGCGTGAAAATGCAATAGGTGTCTAGCTTAAGTGGCAGGCTAATTATAATAATCCACGTAAGTAACCTTTGGTTTATGTGGCCAATTGTTTTAAAAATATTAGATCACCCAAGCAAAAACCAGCCATGCCTAGCTAGTGGACCATGCCACTGGACTAGGCACATGGGTTGTGCCTATCCTGGTATGAGGCATGGTTCATGCTGGCCTAGCATAGCATGACTTGTGCCATAGGGTAGCATGGCCCGACATGAGGCATGATTTTGGAGCATGTCGTGCTTGGCCAAGCACAGTTGAACTAGGCCAAGCCATTTGTTGTGCCTAGGCTGCTAAGCCTGTTTGACTCATCTACCTTACTGAAAGAGAACTGGGCTTTGAAAAATAGTTGGCTCATTAGACTAAAACTCAGTGATAATAACTTTCAACCATGATACAAGACTTGGTTATTAGTCAAATGATTTAGTCAAAAAAAAAATTAATTTTGATGGGATATTTTTTTTGGTTAGTAGTCTTCTATACAAGTAGTTATGAGTTTGGCTGCTAACATGATCTTAGAAATTGATCAACTTGATGTGAAGACTATATTTCTTCATTGTGACGTGAACTTCATATCTCTCTACATGGATCAGCTTGAGGGACTATTTATAGAAGGGAATGAATATCTTGTTTGCAAATTAAACAAAAGCTTGTATGGTCTCAAAGGAGTGGTACATGAAATTTTATTCGTTCATGGAGTCTCATGACTTTATGCACACATCTTGTGAACATTATATCTTTGTTAGTCATCAATTGGGAGATGATTAAATTATACTATTATTGTATGTTAAAGACATATTGATTATTGGTCATAATAAATAGAGCACTAGTTCATAGTGTTAATGGGGAGCTATGAAAAGTCTTTTCTATAAAAGATTTAGGACCAATCATGTAAATTTTAGTGATGTTTATCATTTGGGATAGGACTTCTAGGAATATTTGGTTATCTCAAAAATGATACATTCGGGATTGGCCTTCTAAGTATTAGGGATGAGTGTCATATAGATTTTAGAGATTTTTCATGAAAGAGACTAAGTCGGTCTCAACATCCTTAGCTACACATTTTAAGTTGTGTACCTAGCAGAATCCCAAGACTAATGAGGAAAGGAGATATATAAGTCATATCTTTTATGTCTCAGTAATTAGCAGTCTTATGTATGTAATAGTCTATGCTAGACTAGATATAACACATGCTATCAATATTGTCAGTCATTTTCTCTCGAACTTTTGAAGATATCAACATATGCTATAATGAAATTTATCCTAATGTACTTATATGAGACTTATTAGCTATCTTTGTAGTTGGGAGGGTTAAAACTCATGCTTCTCGGATATACCAATTCTAATATGGTCAATGATTTAAACTAATATAGATTCACCTCAGATTATCTTATAACCTTTGGAGGGAGAGCTATATCATGGCAATCCAAATTGTAAAAGTGCATAGCACTATTCAACATTGAGGCTAAATTCATTGTAGCTACTAAAGCATTTAAAAAAATTTTATGAATCAATAAGTTTATTCCAGACTTGAATGCACAATAAGATACATATATTTTACAGTGTGATAGACGAAGTATTACACATCTCTCTAAAAATTTGACCTTCCACAATGGATGGAAGCACTTTGATGTAAGTATCATTGAATATGAGATTTATAAAATAAAAAGTCAGTTGTGCATAAAAAAGTACTAATGAATAAAAATATCACCGATATATTCATGAAATCACTATCATAAGTAAAGTTTAATTTCTTTAAATTATGTACTAGTATGTGTCTTCCCACATATGGATAAGGGGGAGATTCTTGAGTTAAGTATATCAATTTATTTATTCATTAAATTATGTACTAGTAAACGTTGTGAGTTAGCGCACTTCCATTTTCTTCGCTTGGTCAGAGTTCGTGATAGGAAGATGGAGAAGAAATGCATCTAGGTACATAGATCTCCAATCCACATTAATCGGAGTTATGTTAAAACGAAAAAAGATTGCTTCACCACCTTACCTTTTGTTAGACCAAGTATAGGGATTACCTTAGTAGCCAAGATCGTGAAGAAAACATGAATCCGTGCAGGTCCGGAAGTCTTCAGTTTGAGATACAGAAACTCTTTTTTCTCACCTGGATCGAGAATAGTGTGAAAGTCCCCAATGACCAACCATGGGAGAGAGATAGAATTCGCTATCTCAGTGAATTCCTGCCACGTCTCATGCCGATGGCAAGCTTGAGCCCATGCATAGACCACAGAAAACATTCAAGAGTGTCCTAGTTTTTTGTCCGAAACTAGTGTTCTTGAAGAGGACTGGACTTCCTCTATAACACAGGCTTTCTTTTCTCCTTCCAGAGAATCTAAAAAAGACCCCCAGTCACCATAAAGAAGAGCAGAGGACATACAAATAGAATGAGAAAAACCAAGTTTCTTAATATGAACCACTATCCACAGGTTTATAATATTGCCATAACATAAGGCTTTCTTTTAAAAAACTACTGGATTAAAGAGGGTATGAAATAGAACCTCACGTTCCATATGATGATGATGATCCTCGGAGAAATATCATAATGAGTATCACCATTGTTAGTATGCCGCTTTTTTTTTCCAAAATCATATCTTTCTAGACATTTTTTAGTAAATATTGGAAAGGTCTTAGATTTGACCTAATGGAGAATGTCCATTTAGTAGTACCAAGCACGACCAATAGTATAGGGGCACACGGATGATGAGCAAGGGCTGCACTTCTGTATGTGATCCTGAATAATCCTATTGGTCTCGTCCTGGGGTGGGGGTATTTGGCAAAAAGAGGATACCCTCCTTTCTCAATACTAATTGACGAAGTTTGGACATAAAACCTTTCAAAAAAGTGCATTTATTCGTGCCAAAGGGCGGTCTGGTCTCCTGCGAATTATGAATGGTAGGGTCTATTTTCTCCCTCTGACCTAGCATTGCTGCCTGGCCGATCACCTTGATATGCTGTATACTCGGTAAGGTCTTACCAGCCCTACTCTACCACCTACGATTTCCTTTAAAAGAGTGGCGAAATCCCTTATCTAATTTGGCGAGCTACTTGTTTTTTTGAAGCTGATTTTGATTAGGTACGTCCTTCGATACAACACCAATGTGAGAATTCTAATGAATGTCAGGATTTCCCTAGCTGTTGACCACACTTCTCAATGAAAAAGATATGATGTTCTAGATTCTTCTAATACTATCTTGCTTGTATTTTTATAATTCTTGTTGTGGGTTTAGAATTGGAGTTGCTGCTCCTCTAGTGGCATTTTTTTATAGCTTTCATAAGTGTCAGTTCCAAAAGCAGTAGAAGGTAGTTGATTTGCTTACTTGTTAGAGTCAGGAAGGGAAAATAGTTAAATGAAGATTCTCACTCCTAAGAGAAGAGTCTTACTGTGCATTTGGTCTCTTGTTCTCTGTTACACCCGAGATCTTAAGCCGGCGGAGATCTCTATTCGATTTCAGTAGAGGTGAAGCTATGTGGACGGTGGAAAGGTCCTTAACTCATAAACTAGCCTAGGCCGGGAGTACATGTTGGTACAATTCTTTGATCGACCTTCAGCTGCTCAACCGGATGCCAATAGGTCGCTTCGCAAGACATTGAGAATAGAGATGGAGATTGGACCTTAGGCTCCGAGCATAGGTATGGTAGTTGTCATCTCCGTCCTCTATTGGAACATAGAAAAAGATCTTTTTTCTTCTTCAGTTAGTACAAATTCGGTCGATATCGACAATCCAGTTCCGTAGGAAGGAGGCCAGGTCAGCGGGGCAATCAAAACTACTTTTGATGCTACGATGTGCCGACCTTAAGCGGGATTCTACTCACGAGCTGGTTCAGGGACAGGTTCCGCTCACTCTTTCGATGCCATGCCATTCTGGTGGCACGGGAACCACTAAATGGGGGCGATTTTCATTTCATCGCTGGCGTGTGGAATACTAGTGCATCCAAGCACAGCGCAGCCAAGAGGGTCCAAGATTGCTTCATCTCATGGGCTGGTCAACTTCCACCCTTAGCTCAAAAGAAAAAAGACAATAGTAGAGGCGGTCCCAAAGTGCTGTTTACAGCCGGGTTCTTACTGATCTTGAACAAATGAGCTCTGGGAGAAGGGAGGGTGGCGATCTTAAGCTGATTCCTTCTAGATGCACTTTCCTCCGCTCTGCTCAATCACCTCTCGACCAGGTTTGGGCTACACATACACAGGTTTGCTTCGGCGGGCCGTTTCAGCTCCGGTTTAAGGAGAGGTATTGTTCAACAATGGGTTAGCAATTTTATACCGAATCCCGCTTAAGGTCAATCGGGAGAGATCGAGCGTAGAGGAGAGTTAGTAAATTATTATTTCAAATAGGACATAAATGAAGTGCATCTCCCCCGTGTTTTATTTGGTTTACCCAGAAATCTTGATCAAATGGCTTGGTTGGGGCATCCTCCCCATCTTTTTCAATCATCGACATCAGGATTGGGACTCCCTACTTATGGCCAAATCAGTGCTCTAGTGGATCCTCAATTTCGTTGTTCATCCGTACCGCTATCAAAAGTAGAAAGAAGAACGCTAGGGGCGATATGTATCGTAATTCGATCTACAGCTCTCCCTTCTAAAAATCTCTAGTTGAGCCAAAAAGAGATGGTTTAGTAACAAATCCTTTGTTTCGTCTTGGTCGTCCTTCCCTGATTCTCTGAGCGATCCAAGCATATTGAAAGGGAGGATTTTTCAGGGCCGGAAGGAGGAAATTTAGAGACAGGCAGTTATCTTCCTTTGGTGGCACCCCACCTGCATATACACATCTAAGAAAAAGACTCAAAATTGCCAACTTATCACACTCTCCAATCATTCCACTTCTCACACTACGGTAACTCAGACTTTCTCAGGGCTCAAAAGAACCCTATTTTGGAGTGCCATCACCATCATAGGAGAACGGAAAGCTTTCGAAGTCATCTTCAAAAAAGGCGAGTCAAAGCCATCATTTTCAAGCCCGATCTTCCGAATGCGTGAAAGCCTGATAGGGCATTCTCCTTTATATTTTATATTTGATTGATTCTAGAGTCGCATTAGCTTGGAACATGGCCTTTTAGGCAAGGATTGATTGGGCTTAGTGAGCGAACTACCTCTTCTCCGTACGGGTACAGGCGAACTACTCCAATGGGGGTAGCGTAAGCTAGAAACTACTTCCATTGAAACAATTTATTCTGTGCCTTGACTTCTGATTCAGTATCCGTTTTCTTTGGTGTTGTCGTTGAACTTCTTCCGGAGCTTCCTCAGCTTCTAGTGCCCACTTGGCCACCTTGAATCAGGCTTCGGATGCTACTCACATCTACGTAATAGATTGGATATGCTTCCACATCCCGTTAAAAAAGGTTATGATTTCGAGGGTTGATAGTAAGTGGACCATAGGCATTGGTAGGTGGGGATGAACAATCCCTAGCAGAGCCCGAGCAATCCTAGAATAAATCCTCCCAATCAATAAATGAATCATGCCTTACCGGCCCAATCCTTTCATGTGATACGGTACGGCACCAACATGCCTAACCGAGACCTGTGCTCGAGATGGTTCGTTCATGTTATTTCTTCTCCGAGCAGTGATTCCATTCATGGATTCTCGGTCCTGTACCCATCTTGGTGGTTGTTCAACATCGACTTTTTCCTTGTTAGTGGCAATTCCTAGCGCTAACGACTATAAGTTTACTAGCAAGCTGTAACGACTGAAACTATAACACAAAATCATTTAGTTTCACCTATCCTAGTAGTAAGCGAAACTATGGAACTCAAACCAAGAGAATACCCCTTTCTTGTGCATTCCCCTTGTTCACATCGTCCTTAGAACAAGGCTACGCTATGGCCGATGCCTGGGCGGAGTTGAGAACATTCGAATCGGCTTCTTCCCGAAATTCTTTCCACATAAAAGGAGTGAATGCAGACAGCTTGAGATCTCACTTCTAAAGCTTTCATTTTTCTTCTTAGCTATCAGATCAGGTTCCACACCAAGAGAGGCACTACTAGTTGCATTTAAGGTTGGACCACTGCAGGAGAGAAAGGCCGACCCTATCAAACAAAAAAACCTTAGCACAATAAGAGGTGCGAGGGATGGCGATCCAACTCCTACCCTGGCTTAGATGGAACAGACAGAGATCCTTTCAAGTCAAGCCCTCCTCACTCAACAAGGGGAATGATTAGAATCCAGCGGGGGTTAGTAAAAGACTAGGCCAATGCCACCTCAAGGAATAATGAATCGCTTAGCGCAATAGGGCTAAGGAAGGTCCTGATCCAATTTTCTTTTTGAAAGTCAGGAGAGGTTTAAGAATCCAGATGAAAGAAGAGAAGTAAACCGGTCCTCTTGGTCTTCTTTGGCGAAATATGTCCAATTGCATGTGTTACACATAGTGACATTTAATTGATGCAGAGAGAAGAAGGATAACGCTAGGCACCTTCTATTCCAACCAAATGTATGCTGCTTAGCTCATCTGCTAGCTCTCATTCTTCTTTAAGGAGGTGATTGAAAGGGTCTCATCCTCCTCCTAACCTTTTTAATTGGTTGGCTTCGACCGTAGTCTGAATCTTTGGCCGCCTTTCGTGTGTCTCCTCCAAAATATCTAAATTTCTACTGGCTAACGGGGGGGGGGGGAGATGTAATTAACTGCTAAACCATGTCTTCTCCTTGAAAAAGTTGGCTTGCATAACGAGAGAAGTGCGTAATTGCTCTAAGTGTGAGCGCGTGTGCTACTACTACATCATAAATGAAAAAGAAGTGACAAAAATTAGTGTAACATAAGGGAAAGCAGCTAGCGCGAAACGAAAGCAAGGGTGGTCTACGATCAGCTGTAACGGAGTTCATTGCAAGGTGGCGAGCCCTGACTTTTGTCTGTACCCAGAAGTTTACTCAGCAAGAGCTCCTCAAGATGTGCATGAACAACTTCAGGCACGACCTGTCGTCGATACTCCTGCCCTAGACCTTTAAGGGATTCGACGACTTGTGCACTAAAGCTCACGATGTGGAAGCACATCTTAGCAAATGGCGGCGTCCTAGAGGCGCGAACAAGCTCGAGTCTTCGACAACGGCAGTCGTTGAAACCAAGAAGTCTCCTGTGGTCGTTGGAGGAAAGAAGTCAAAAGAGACCAAGAAAATGACCACGAAAAGAAAAGAAAGAGGATTTCTCCATCGAAGATTTATTCGACGACCTCTTACAACAAAATTGGATCGCACTTCCAGAGATTAAGAGACCACACGAGGTTGGGAAAGTTGATGACCCGAAAGACTGTCGCTACCATTAGAGGTGTCAAACGGGCCGGCCCGGCACGCCACGGCCCATTTTTCACGAGCACGATCGTGCTACCGTGCCGTGCCGGGCAAGACACGGTTCCTGTACCGTGCCGTGCCCGGCACGGTTTGTATATAAGCGGGCACGGCACGGCCCGTAGGCACGACAAGGCCATGCCGTGCCGTGCCGGGCCCGCTAGGGCACGCATTGGCCATACAGGGCAGGCGGCAGTCGGCACGGGCGGGCAGATGGCACTGGCAGATTAAATTTTTTTTTATTGTAAATTTTTTGATTAAGTAACCGTATAGAGTAATAATTATTAAATATAATTTTTTGTAAAAATTATAAAAATAAAAATTAAATAAAACAAACAAAGATTAGAAAATAATTTTTTTATCAAATTCAATTTAGTTTAGCTTTTTTTATATTTATAATTTATTAATTATATATTAAAATTTAAAGTTATTAATTTTTAAAATAAAATTTTAATCGTAAAAAAAATAAATAAATACATTATGTTAGTAAAAATTAAAATTAAAAAAAATTAAACTACACAAATGAAAAATTACCAATCATGCTTTTGAAACCAATGGTCCGAACAAAACAAGTATAACTTTCAATACAACGTATGGTACAAACAAAGCGTATAAATAAAATAAATAAAAAAACATCAAAAAAAGAGCAGATGAGCATCAATCGTCAAGCGGCATATCATGAGAATCATCAGCCACAACATCAAGATCGGTATCATATGAATCATCGGCAATCAGCTCCTCCGCCATCGTAGTGGATGTGGATGTGACTGTAGTGTCTGTCACAGTCCCAGCTTAAGCATGATCACGGATGCTAAATCTCGATTCCTCCCAATCCTTCAAACATGCCAAGGCCTCAACCATATCTGGACGTAATCTCGATCTCCTATCCGAAATCACATTCACTGCAACAGAAAAAGCAGACTTCGATGCTACGCTCGACACCGGAGGAGTCAGTAGATCCCATGCCATCCTAGATAGCACGGGATAGATGGACTCATATGATTTCCACCACTGTAATAAATCAAGATTCTTATTATCAGAATGTGATAGGATTGAGCAGTAATCGGTATCTAAGTACCGAGACAGCTCGCTCCTATGTGATGGTCCACCCCTACGTTTCCCTCTCGCTAGGTTAATGGAATAATCGTCATCTCCGAACAAGGTATCAATGTCCGTAATCATAGTCTCACCGCCACCGCCACCACCACCATACCTAGTATCGTAGTATGGGAACATGTCTGTCAACTTCTCGTAAATGAACCCTCCAGGTGGCTCTTCCAGGTTCATGCACGAGGAAATGAAAGTCAGGTTGTTTTCTACCCCTTCCACCTTAGCCCTAGGGTCCATGAATGCAGCGAGGCAATAAAGAGATGGAATGGTGGACCAGTACTTCACGTACTTGGTCTCCATCTCTGCAACCATATGGCTAAGCGTCGGGTCCGCTCGATACTTCCTAAACATGCTACTAATGTTGCATATGCACCGGAGTACAATGCAAGTGGTGGGGGTATAAACCGACGAACACATGTTCGTCGTGTCATAAAATATCTTCAGGAATTTCATAAATAAAATTCCTGAAGCCCAGTCAGTGTCGTCAATAATAAGTTCGTCACTCTTACTATTGACGTAGCCAGATATCACGTGTTCGTATCCAACACATGATTCCAACATCAGGTACGTGTAATTCCAACGATGTCTCACATCCGATTGGAATTTCTTCTTCTTAAGATTCGCAGACAAATAGAGATTACCAAACTCTTGTAGTCTGCGAGGAGTGCGAATATACTTGAGTGCATTGCGTATATTTTCCAACGCGGGGGAACACACCTTCATACCCGCTTGAACTATCAGGTTAATCACATGACACATGCATCTGACATGAAAGATCTCTCCTAATGGTGCGTCTCTAATATTCCTAACAAACATATTGATCGCTACTCCATTATTCACAGCATTATCGAAAGTGACACTAAATTTTATTTTGAATTTTATATTTTCTAAATATTTTCATCATACACTCAAAAATGGCCGGGCCATCATGAGGATGAAGAATCTCAGTGAATCCTAATATTTTTTTATTGATTGTCTAGTTAGAATCTACATAGTGACTCGTGAGACATGCATAAGAAGAATCATCGTGACATGTCCATATATCGGACGTCACGGACACCACTCCACTATATGTCAAAAATTCCTTAATTATTTTTTGTTTTTCTAACTTATATATCTTTAGTATGTCACTCCTAGATGTGGACCTAGGTATCCTACGATAGGAAGGCTGAAAATAAGTCTGCATGATGCGCACTACCCTCGGATCTTCCGAAAATCTGATTGGAAGACCCATCAATGTGTTGAGCCTGGTCATGCCGTCCCTACCCAACTCGCTGGAGTATACGAAGGGAGTAAACTTTGAGACTGAACTCGATCCAGTCTCAAAAAATGTAGTGCCAAGTTGGGTTTGCCTAGGATCTAAGGGTCCATGTTTTTTGGTGCATATTTCGGCATGCCTCTTAAGGTGCCCAGTCCCACATGTACTCTTGCATGTTAAAAGTCTCATACAATATTTGCACTGTGCCATTTCAAGTTCCTCACCCCTAACATTTACTTGTGTTATGATTTTAAAATGTGTCCAAACTACAGAAGTCCTCCTAGTTTTTTGTTTTTTAGAACTTTGGGTTGAGACGACAGGAGAAACCAAAGTTTCAGCAGCCGCAGCCGTCTGTGTAACACTAATATTTTCATTTTCCAAATTTAAATACGTGTCAGGTGTATTTGTCATTTTTTATGTTTTTTATTTTTTCCTAAGTTTTTCTAGAGAGAGAAGCTTTAGAGAGAGAAAGTAAATAAAAACGTAAAATAAATTACCCGGTAAAAGCAATGAGGTCAGTCACGTGCAAGGTGCACCGCAGGAAGCTCTGATGTTCAAAACTCAAGTCGAGTTTCACGAAAATCCAAGCCAAAATCAAAATCACGAGGCACGAGAGAGAGATGCACGGTTTATGTGAGAGAGAGAAAGTATTGAGATGTTTTATGTTTTTGAAAAACATAAATGTTATAAGGAGGGTGATATATTTTATAGGCTAAAGAAACTTTTTTTTATAAAAAAAGAAATTTTTTTATTATTTTTTTGAATTTTTTTAATATTTTTAAGGGGCAGAATCACGAGGACCGTTGGATTCTGCCCCCTAGCCGTTGGAGGCGAATCCAACGGCTGAAAATCTGTGATGTTTGAAAATTTTTTTTTTTGGCCGTTGGGATTGGTCGGATCTAAGGCCGTCGGGTATCGGCAGTCGGGACCGTGGGTCGGGTCTAATCCGACTCGCGGTCTTTTTACCGGGGGGGCCAGCCATATAATTTTTATATTACAACTTACTTAATTAACTCACTTCCACATAGAATGGGGGACCACCCAACCTCACCATGACATAATACGCGTAGATAAAGATAAGCAGAAGCTTTCCGTCAGTTAGCTGCGATGCCCATGAAGACTTCTTTATGGGGGAGCACTTAGCTTCATGATTGATCTAGGAGCGATGTGATGGGAGAGACAGAAAGCAAGGTAAGAAAGAGGTAGGTAGGAAAGAATGCAGCAGAAAAGAAAGAGGTTTGAAAGCAAGTCCAATAGAAAAGGCTCAAAAGGAGTACCCGCCAAAGCCATGCTTACGAGAAATTACTCCCTTATTAAGCTAAGCTTCCACACTAGGATTAGGAATAGTAGCAGCGAGAAAGAAAAGAACAAAAAATGGCTTATAAAAGCAGGAGTAGACAATGGACTGGCTTGTTTAGAATCAGGGATTACAAAAAAACAAGCAGGGTTGTCTAGGACAAGGAAAATCTCTGACCCCTTTCATAATCAGAAACTACCCCAGGTATCTTACATAGAGGGACTCTACTTGACTTTATCCCCATACCTGTAAATGGGGTGCTACGAATGATGATACGAAGACTGATTGAGAGTACCATAGCCCCATCAGACATAGAATTGTATCTTATTACCAAATAATAAATTATCTATAGTGCTCACAGCAAGAAGTACTTCAACTACAACTCCATCGATAGGAACTTAGACTTAACCTATTTTTCTTTTCAGGAATTCTCCCTAGCTTTTGACCCTGCTTGGCGGTTGGAAAGGACTTGGTAAATTATATAGCTGGCTTGCTTAAGTGACTAATGGAAAGGGGACTGCGGTAAAGGATGGAACACTTGTTGTTTCATATACTTTTCTGACTACTACTTATTCTGATTGGCCAGGTGAAGTGAGGAAACTATATGGAGGGGCTGGCCCTTAACCTTAGTAGAAAAAAAGTATATTTACTTTGCATGAAAGGTAGACTATTCTAGAGAATACTTTTCAAAGAGTGTAGCATTGATCACATAAGGATAGATTTGTTCTATTAGCTTACTTAATTGCTTATATGCTTGAAAAAGGCCTGCCACTGGTTTAGCTTTTTAGAAGAGATAGGGATCTTATATCGACGAGGAATAATTCAAATATTCTAAATACATCCTTCCTTTTCCCTTTATCAATGGATTCCCTGGTGTTTGCGTTTGCACACCTTCTCTTCCTGCTAAAGAACCATATCCAGAGATAGCAGCTTCTGAGAAACCTTAATGTAGCCTTCAAAGCCGTAGAAGAACAGCAGAATTATATCGGGGTTCTAGTCCTAAAAATTCACAAGTTATTTTAGTCTAATTAAAATAAAATGAACTCCAAATATATATTTGTTTTTTGTGTGTGTGACCCAATAGGTTCAGGTAATGTTGGTAGTAACTTTAAAATCTCATTTTAAAGAAATAAGCAATGAGATGCATCTAGCAATACATTATTTCTACCCAAGTGATGAGAATATAATTGATTTGACTTAACCAACCTTCACCACTTCTTTTATTATATGACTTATACCTTTTGTCCATGATATCTAGATTGATTTATGAGATACAAATCATGTCACCCTCACATTAATTTATATGTTTTTTGATCATTGAGTAGACTAGCTTAAACAAATAAGCTCAAACTCTCATATGACTTATTTGAGCATGGTCATGCATTTTAGTAGTATTACTCAATTAAGGGCCTAACTGATATCACTTCCATTATATAGAAGAGACAAATTTCATCTATATCAATCACATCTTTCTGAAAAATTTATTTGTACCTATTAAATAACTTTATAATCAACCTTATAACATGTGACATTTAATGAATCTAAAGTATACAACTTCATGTATATGCTACTATAGTGAATTCGTGTCAAAGGACAATTCATAATGAACTGATCCCGCAATGAGAATGTTGCATGGATTGTTAGATAAGTGTCATACATATTGTGACACCTCATAACCTAGGGGGTCCCATTCATTCCATCACACAATACAATGTGCAATAAAATAAAATTTTCTCAAATGTTTAATATATATTTTTTTCATTTTATTTGCTCAGCGGAATAAAGAAAACACACAACATATTATTTAAGTCACATCCGGCTTCCCTTCACATATGCAATTCCGTATAGAGGTGTCAAACGGGCCGGGCCGGCCCGGCCCGGCACGAGGCACGGCACGGTTCGGCCGTGCCTGGGCCGGCCCGGCACGATAAAAAATCGTGCCCGGGCCCGTGCCGGGCCCGGCCGAACAAACCACGTGCCGGGCCGTGCCCGGCACGGCACGTCGGCCCGCGTGCCTGAGTCGTGACTCGTGACCCAACCGGGCCCCGCCCCCGGTAAAAAGACTGCGGGTCGGGTCCAAACAGACCCGACCCGCCCCGCCCCGCCTGCCCTGCCTTGCCGTGCGCCCGTGCCCGAGCGGGCCGGCACGGCACGGCACGGCCTTGCCGTGCCCGCGGGCCGTGCCGTGCCCGAATTTAAAAAACCGTGCCGTGCCCGGCACGGCACGGCAGCACGGCTGGGCACGTGAAAAACGGGCCGTGCCGTGCTGGGCCGGCCCGTTTGACACCTCTAGTTCCGTATGTGGATCTATCATCTGTTCTAGACCTGTACCTGAAAAGGGGTCCCACAAACGGAGTGAGCAAAGCTTAGTAGAGATAAACTCTTTCATAGTTACTCCCTTCCTAAGTGTACATAAAACGTCATGAATGTATATCAACACTTATTCAAATACAATATTTATATGAATATAATTATAGATGAAATGTTTATGTGCTCATATTCCTGAGTCTTTTCGACTCCCTTACACATGTCGAAGCCAAATGTGACATATAATATATAAAGATATATATATATATATATGTGTGTGTGTGTGTGTGTGTGTATGTATATATATATATATATATATGTATATATGTATATGTATATATGTATATGTATATATGTATATATGTATATATGTATATATGTATATATGTATATATGTATATATGTATATATGTATATATGTATATGTATATCTATAAAAATATTTATTTTTTTGGAATTATTCTGAAAAATATTGATCTCCTCAGAAAAACATATTTGATATTTATCTGAATAAAATATAATTTTCTCGGATTTACTCTGAGAAATATGTATCGTCATAACTTTTCCTGTACGTTATCCTAATTCGAGTTCGCAATCTATAATAACCATGTGTGTGTGTGTACCAAATAAAATTTCGCGCAACCTAGTCTGGACATTGTCCCAATTCGAGTTCGCTAAATACCATCCATTCACCTACACACACACACACACACATACATATATCATGCACCCACCCATGTATATGGAATGTTTCCATGTATATGAAATATAATTATGTAATTTCCAATTTAACCCATATTTCAGACATAATTATAACAATCTAAATCTAATTCATCATGTACTAACTTTTGCTAAACTAAATACCGAAACTTTTCCCCAATTAATCATTTCCAATAAAATTTCTAATAATTCGAATTAAAATATAAAACATGATCATTTTTGGCCATTAAATAGAAAGAAAATCTGGTAAGAGAAAACCATAACCATTTGGAAAATTTCAGAGAAACTTTATAAATTTGATATCAATGTGATGATCTCATCGTGTAGAGTAATTTTTATTCTTGGACTTTTTCATTCTGGTTCTAGAATCATCTGTTATGATTAAAAAAAATTCACGGATATCTTTTTTTCTGTATTGTATCTCTCCGATGACGAACAATTTTTTTTCAGCCTTCCCCCATTTTCCGGATTCCTGACATTTTTCTGGTTTTTTTTCTAATTTTTCTAATAATTATTAAATTAAAAAATATATAAAAAATTTTGATTTTCTCAGAATTTAACAAAATTTGACAATGTAACTATATTTTTCAAGACGAATTCGATAACGACATACATTTTATCATTATGGCTCTAAAATTTTCAGGTTATTTTCTCTTATTGTAAAATTACTATTTTACCATTTTTTCCAGAAATCAAATTATGTTAGTTATTTATTCATTTTTTTCGGGATTTCACACATATTCTCATATTAGCTATTAGCATGAAAACCCTTAACATGTTGTAATCTAATACCATTAACATGTTGATGAAAGTGTTGTAGCACTAATCTTTCTCTCCACATAACATATTGCTAGTCTTTTACGATGAAAACCAAACTTGTCCATTCAAGTGTTTGATTAGTAATCACTTTCTTCACGTAATTTGTTGGTAGTTTTTTACAATGAAAAATTAACATGTCCATGGAAGTGATTATAAAAGCATGAACATTATGCATATATAACCTTATATATGCATAAGCATTTATATATGCATATACTTGTTTATGCATTTCTATATGCATGATGATATTTATATGCTTACTATTTATGCATAAAGTTTATAAATAAATGTATTTATATATAATACATATATATAACATTTATACATACAAACACAAACACAACACACACACACACACACACAACATTATTTTACAAGTTATAGATGCTTGATGTTTAGATACATAACATTATATATGCATAAACATTTAAACACATAAATATTTAAATATGCATATAAACATCAATGCATTTATAAATTCTTAATGTTTATGCATATATAAGGTGATGTATAAATACATTATACATTATACATATATAATAATGTTATGCAAATATATAATGTTTATATATGCAACATTATATATGCATAACATTTAAATACATTTATATATAAACCTATATATCCATAAATATGCATGGTATTATAGAATGTGTTTTTTATTTTTGGGCACAACATTTTAAAAAATGGAGCAAAAAACATAACTATTTTTTTTCTCTATTTTTTTTTTGTATATGGTTATCATAATCATTGGGCTTTCCAACCTTTTTTTCACAAGTGTGGAAATTATGTAGCACTACACGGGCATGTGGGGTCACATTGAGGAGCAACCTGAACTCCCCCCAAATGGTGTGTGGATCAAAAATGCTTGTAGTTATAGCTTGTTGAATGCATGAGTTATTTGAAAATTTATAGTTGTAGATTTGAAGTGAGAGTCATCCCTTGTATATTACTTGTCATTCTTATTATAAATGTAGAATTTTTATTAATTTTTTTTAAATTCATTGATTCGATGCATCATGTTTTAGATAAAATTGATTTTTGATTTTATGTGCATAAAACATAATTATTTTATATTATAGTGTATTTTGTTATTAATTTTTGCAAGTTGTTTTTTTATTATTTTTGTGTTTTGTGCATCAAAACACAAATATGTTTTTATTTTAGATTTTTAATATATAAATATAAATATAAATATATTAATTTATAATTTTTTATTATTATAAGATTTTATTTAAATTTTTTTATCTTGTGAATCAGGTGCTCCAATTCAATTACTTTATGTGCATAGTGCCCACATGTAATTTTGTCTTATAAAAAATCCCCTACCAAGAAGTATAATATATAGAAGATAATTTATTCATACTCAAATAATGATGTGTCAATAGGTTTTCTTGTCCTCAGCATCACTGTTGTTATATATGTGTTTGTGTATAAAGTTAAGGATTATTAATGTTATCTACTGTTTGCTACAAGTATTAATTTTGTAACTCTCTTATTCTATTATCGTTTTCCTTTTAAAAATTATTTTAGCTCATTTTTAATCTACAAAATTCAGCTATATGCATGTTAACGTGTATAGTCTTTTGCGACCGTAACCAAGCACAAGTATTTTGGTTATTATCAAAGAAATCTAGCAAAATCAGTATTGGGTATTTCAAATCGTAAATATTTCAAGTTTACTAAACGGCTGAGTGAAATTTTATATAATTATTTGTTTGATTGATTTTCAAGACAATTAATGTTTGCTTTTATACAGAGGTGATTCAAACGCATGTATACTTGTCCAATCAAATCACTTGGTCACGTCGAATCAAGTTGAAATGTCTGTATGTATATGCTAAAATGTCTGATCTTGATACATGCGCATTAAGCCAAATTATGGGGTGCCCTTATTTTAGCATCATTAAAAATGTTTTCAGCTCTTCTATGTTTTAATTGCACCTCGATCCACTTACATTTAAATTATACAATTATTTAAATCATTAATTTAATAGAAAAAATTTACGCAATACCAAAATCCAAGCAGACCAAACATCTATAAAAATGTTTATATATGGTTATAAACATCTTATGAATGCCTTTGAAATAATTCTAGCATTGTATCTTCATTACACTTAATTTGTTTGCTCACAATTCTAGTACTTATATATCAGTGCTTCAATCTTTAGTAATTGTGCATCTTTATTTTTGAGTTACTCCTTTAATAAATATACTTAATTATTCTGGTCTTATAATAATAATAATATTAAATCACTTTTAAAATTAAAAGTGGTCAATATTGAATAATTCATTAATATTACCCAAGTTATATCATTGTTTGAGTTTTGTAAGGAAATAATATATTTAAAAAAATCTAAAATTTAATCTAATTTCAAAAATAAGCCCAAACTAATGCGGAGCTTTGTCGAGCTCCTCGAATGAACTCTATAGCTCAATGTCGAGCTCCAGCAAGTGCTGCTTTGAGCTCACTATATTGTAAAATGAAAGCATAGTAAGTTATTTCTTTGCTTATTGACAAATTTATAGGAAGCTAAGGTTGACAATTTTAATTTGATGACTCAAAAGTTATGATCCCCGTTTTTGTTGGGATTAGCATCAATATATAGCGATGATGGGATTAATGTCAACATATAGTTAATACAGCTGATTAAATATTTCTTAATACTTCTCGAGTTGGAGAGTCAATGTCATGAAGTCTCAATTTACTTCGCAAACTCACAAAGTGATTTTTTCCTAAGGCCTTTGTAAATACATCAGCCAGTTGTGAGTGTGAAGGAACTAAAGAATGATCAATCTTTCTAGTTTGTATTATTTCTCATGCTATATAATAGTATATTTTAATGTGCTTTGTACGTTCATGAAAGACATGATTCACCACAATGTGCAAGACTGCTTGATTATCACAAAATAATAGTATTGGATATGTCTAAGAGATCTTTAAATCATCTAGTATATAACATAATCAAGTTGGCTCTAAACATGTGTTAGCCATGACTTGATATTCAGTTTCAGTTGATCATCTAGAGACGTTGGCTTGTTTCTTGGACTTCCATGATATGAGTGAATTTTCAAGAAACATACAATATCCTATAATTGATATTCTTGTGGTGCGACAACCTCCCCAATCTGAATCACAAAAGCTTTCAAATTTAAACTGTGATCAGAAGGAAGTAATAATCCTCGGCATGGGGTAGCTTTGATGTATTTGAGGATTCTAATGACAGAGTCCCAATGTAATATTCCAGGCTCTTGCATGTATTGGCTCAATGTGCGAACTGAGTAGACTATGTTGAGCCTTGTCATTGTCAGATAAATCAATCTCCCAACTAGTCTTTTGTACTTTGTTGGATCATTTAGCAATGCTTCGTTAGTGGAAGTGAGCTTCAAATTTTGCTCCATTGAGAAATTATTGGGACGCGTACTTAGGAGTCCTATATCTTGCAAAATTTCCAATGCATACTTTCTTTGTGACAAAAATTCCCTTATTTTTGAACGAGAGAATTCAATGCCCAGAAAGTACTTCAAGTCTCCAAGATCTTTGAAATGGAAGCATTTAAGAAGGAATCCTTTTAAGAGTTCCATTTCATGTAAATCATTTTTAATGATGAGTATGTCATCAACATATATGAGAATTGTTGTAAAAGAATTACTTTGAGCCTTGGTGAAAAGTGAATAATTGGCATTTGATTATTGATAACTGGCCTTTTGAAAATTATCCGAGAATGTGGAAAACTAGTTTCTTAATGTTTGTTTAAGTCCATAAAGAGATTTGTTGAGCCGACATATAGTGTTCTCTCCCTGTTGGTGAAGACTAGGTGGAGTTTTCATGAAGACAACTTCATGTAAATCATCATGGAGGAAGGCATTTTGAATGTCTAATTGGTGGATCTACCAATGGCATGCAGAAGTAATAGTAAGAAGACATCGAAGTGTTGTAAGCTTAGCTATTGGTGAAAATATTTCATGATATTCAATACCTACAATTTGATTGTATCCCTTAGCAACGAGGCGAGCCTTGAGGTGCTCAATTATGCCATCAGATTGGTATTTGATTTTGTAAACTCATTTACAACCGATCGGTTTATGGGCGATAGGCAAAGGGACTAAGCTCCATGTGTTGTTGAGCTGTAATGCTTCTAATTTTGTATGCATTGCTTATCGCCAATGTGGATCAATGAGAGCTTGAGAATAAGTTTTGGGCTCGATATGATTTGTGATGGTAGCTAAAAAGGTAGAATGAGAAGAGGATAATTGTGAGTAGGAAAGGAAATGTGAGAGTGGATATTGAGTATCTGTTTTAGAACTTGATTTTGAGGTAGATTAATTAGCTTGAGATGACATCAAAAAGTCTCTATGCCATGTTGGAGGTCGCTTGGGTCATATTGACTATCTCGGAGTGGGAATAGGTTCAGAAGGAACATCTGATGTGTCTGAAAGTGTTGGTGTAGTTTCAGCTGCTGGTGTGAATGTGGAAGACTGAGTAGTGCTAGATGGAGCAACAAGTGTAGTTTGCATTTGTGTGGGAGAGATGAGTTCATGTGTATTTGTTATTTCTGTTTGCTCTGGTTGGTGAGAATCAATGCTAGAAGGAACTGGTGGTATGATAGGTTGAGGTTCTGTTGTTTTAGAAAAAAAATTGGGCACTACAAAATCAGAATTTTTTAAGGTGGATGAAAAAGGAAAAATGGTTTCATGGAACTTGACATCGCGGCTCACAAAGAATTTTTTAGTTTCCATCTCGTATAGTTTGTATCCTTTTGCCCAGTCGGATATCCAATGAAGATGCAATTTTTGACACGTGATTCGAATTTATGAATTGAGTGTATAACAGTGGTGTAGCATAGACAACCAAAAATCTTCAAGTGATCAAGGGAGAGTGGATGATGATATAAAATTTCAAAAGGTATTTTATTTGAAAGCAACGGGGATGGTAACTGGTTAATGAGATAAATAGCAGGTAAAACACACTCTCCCCAAAAACACAAAGGTATATAGGATTGAAAGAGTAGTGCTCGTGCTAAATGAGAATACGACAATGCTTCCTTTCAACAACTCCATTTTGTTGTGGAGTATAAAACACATGTGTGTTGATATTCAATGCCATGAAACCTAAAAAAATTTTTCATAGACAAGAATTCAAAACCATCATCTACTCTAACTGCTTTAACATAGATATGAAATTGAGTATAAGCAAAATTAATGAAAGATTTCAAAATGTTTTGTGTCTCAGACTTGTGTTGCATAAAAAATATCCATGTGCACATTGTAAAGTTATCTACAATGATAAGGAAGAATCATTTTCCTGAGTGCGTGGGGACTTTGTGAAGAGCCCATATATCACAATGTAATAAATCAAATGGATCATGAGTTGATATGAAACTTAATGGGAAAAGGAAGTCTTGTTTGTTTTGTCATGGGACAAATAGTATAATTTTGAATATAATAATGAAGAAGCTAACTTAATGAGAAATGGTGATGGATGTCTAAAATGCATATGCCATAGATAGGAAGGATGTGAAATTTGATAACAAATTGGTGCTTTTTCTAATGGAGGCATGTAATAAATACCACCATGTTGTTTACTCGAGCCAATCATCTTCTCCATAGCCAAGTCGTATAGGATAGAAAAGGTGAGAAACAAATGGCACATCAATTTAAGACAGTGGTAATTTTGCTCACAAAAATTGATTTAAGCAAAAACTAGCAACACAAAGAACATCATCTAAGATAATATCAGAATTGAGAGATACAGTACCAGTTGAAGTGATTGAGGTAGTAGATCCAGTTGATAAATTAATGCTAGGTGTTGATGATGATCGTGGTTTAGTGAAAAATATTGAATTAGAGATAATATGATCGGTGGCTTAGTGAATATAGAATTAATTGAAGCATCAGAAAAAAGAGACAGACCTATTGCATTTGCATAGATGTTTATATTATGGTTTGTTCTCGTTAATGAAATGGCATGAGAAAGTTGTTGAAGTTGCTCTGTGAAGTATCCTTGCAAGATATTGACCGAGTCAGGAGTTTGGCTTATTTTGTTAACGGCATATGTGGATTGGTGGGATTCTGTTGCATTAGCAGTAGAAAAGGAATTCCTTCGAAATCCTTGTTGTTGTTGTTGTGATTGACCTTTTTGGTTTCTTGTGATATTGGGTGTCTATGTGCCATTTTTGTGTCTATATCTATTATCAGTATGTCCTTTTCTATCATAGTGTTTGCAATGAAACTTAATAGTATGATAATTTTCAATGGTGTGGCCTTCTCTGTTATAGTGTTCACAATGCTCGCCTTTTAATTTATTTGAGTAGTTATTTGAATTATTCTGAACTACAACAACAATAGAAAAATTTTCAGTTGTTTTTGATGTCACTTGTCATTGCATTTAATCTTGAATGATGAGGGAATAGGCCTGACGAATATTAGATTTTGGAGTTATCATGAGGATGTTGCCACGAACAGTATTGTGTCATTAAGGCCCATGAGAAATTGTATCATCCAATCCTCTTCTCTTTGTTCGATATGCGCCTTCATTTGGTTACAAGCAAGGATAGGTCGATATGTATCTAACTCATCCCAAAGATTTTTAAGTTTTATGAAATAGGCTAAGATTGTCATCGTGCATTGTGAGAGAAAGGCTGGTTATTTTTGAATTTGATAAATTGTTGGTGCATTTTTATGTGAAAATTAGTCTCTGAAATCTTCCTATACTTGGCGTGCCATTTTGGCATGAATGACCCCATTGGCTAGATCAGGTTCCACTGAGTGGGTAAGCCCTGATAGAATCATGTTGTTGCATTGATTCCAAATAGCATATTCTATTGTATGCTATGTTTCAGATTATGGCTCAATAGACCTATCAATGAAGCCAATTTTATTTTTAGCTACAAGGGCATGAATCATGGATTTACTCCATCAAATGCTTATGTCTATAGTTTGAGAATTTGATATTCCAAACACCTCAACATATCAAAGAATATTTATTCTTTTATGGAATTGACCAAAGTTATCATTCTTGGTATTAGCATAGGAAAGTAGCTCTATGTAATGAACCACAAACATTTAGGAAAGAATATTTTGATGAATTTGAAATTAGTAATGTAGATTATATAGTATAAATAGTTGAAGTTACATATGATGATTATGGAGCTAATCCAAGATTATTTAAAAAATTACTTGAAGATGCTGAAACCCCTTTGTATCTAGGTTGTAAAAACTATACCAAAATAATTATATTACTCAAATTATATGATCTAAATGAAAAATATGTATGGTCTGATAAAAATTTCTATGTGCTATTAATATTACTTGGGGGATAAGTTGTCTTTTAATAATGAGTTATCATTATTCATGTATAATACACAAAAAATTATTATATGCAATATGAATATAATATAAAAAAATAGATATTTTCCCAATGAAGGTGGAATGCGAATGGAAAAGAAATCAAGAAAGTAAGGGAGTTCTTGTTAAAGTAATATGGTATTTCTAACCGATCCTAGGAATTTAAAGAATGTTTTATCTTCAAAAAATACAAAAGACCTCATATGACATGCACAAGTTCAACAATATGATGGAAAAATGCACAATCCATCAAACTTCCCATCAAGGAAGATAAATGACTGTAGATAGCCTGATTTTATAACAAAATCTAGAAATCTCAGACTTTCCATTTTAGCAGATGGTATAGATCCTTGTAGTTCATTGACTAGCAGATATAATTATTGGTTGGTTATTATTACTCATAACCTTTTCGCATGATTGTGCTTTAAGAGGAAATTTATGATAGTATTTATTAATATTAAGTCCATGACAACATGAAAACAATATTAATGTATATTTAGCACCATTAGTCAAAGACCTCAAAGCTTTGTGGGAGATACATATACAAGCTCATGATGCATATAAAAGAGAGATGCTTATATTAAGAGCTATGGTATTATAGATATTAAATGATTTTCCTACCCATAGAAGCTTTTCTAGTTGAACATTGAAAAGAAAATTTACTTATCCAATACATGGGAGGAGGCATATTCACATAAACCGTAGCATGGAAGAAAGAAATCATTTAAATATTACATGCATTTTCTTCCACACAATCATCCTTTTAGGAAACAAAAAAAAAATCTTTTAATGGGAAGCTAATATTTCGCTCACCTCCATAGTCATTAAGTGGAGAAGGGGTGTAATTGAAATTAAATGTTATTTATAATTCATGGAAAAAAAGAAGGATATGCATGATAAATCTAATGTTACTTGTACCAATTATTGGAAGAAATCCATATGCTTCAAACATGAGTATTGGAAATATTTACACGTTCATCATAATTTAGATGTAAAGTATATTGAGAAAAATATATGTGAAAGTATCTTTAGTACAATACTCAATATACAGTAAAAATAAAAGATGGACTCAATTCTTGCCTTGACCTCATGAATATGGGCTTAAGGTTTGAATTGACACCAGGGTTTGAGCCAAATCGCACTTACTTTTCACATGTATACTATGCATTATCTAGCTTGGAGAAAAATATATTTTGTCAAACTTTGGATGACTTGAAGATTTTAGAAAGTTATTGATCAAAATCTTTAGAAATCTTGTCTCTATAAAAGATTTCAAGCTCCATGATCTGAAATTTCATGATTATCATACACATATGCAACATTTATTTTGTGTTATTATGATCATTTTTTTCTAAGCTTGTTCGACATGATTAATTTTTTTTTTCAATGCTCTATGTTAGAAGGCAATTTATGTGTATTCATTGGATAAGTTACAAAATGAGTTAGTTTTGATATTGTGTTTACTTGAAAAGTATTTCCTACTTTTTTTTATTCGATGGCATGCCTCATTTGATGATTCATCTAGTTATAAAGGTGAGATTTATGGACAAGTCTATTTTAGATAGATATACTCATTTGAAATGTTCATAAAAGTATTAAAAAGTGATTACCTTGAAATGGTAATTACCAGAAAGTTGTACTGTCAATTGTTATATTGTAGAAAAAGTTAGTAATTTTTGTGTTTGAGTACTTCTTAAATCCAAATGCAATTAGGAATCCTAGTAGTGTGAATATTAACCAAAAAGTTGTATCTCTTAAGTCTGGAGGTGATATGCCAAAGTAGAAACCAATGTATTATCATAAGAACATTATCATGTCTTAAAAAATTATAATACTTACACAAGCTTTTATTGAGTGAGGATCATTATTTTTATTTTGTTTTTATTTTACCACAACTAAATTTAAACACTAATTATTACTTTCTTATAATTTTTTTTGACGGCACATGAAATAGTTAAAATAAAATATTTCTTATATATCAAAGAGTCAAAGTGGCTTCAAATAGAGCACGTGAAAAATTCCATTCATTGGGTGTGAAAAAAGGTATTAAGTTTATTGTAAAACTTGCACAATATTTAGCAATTATTATAATATTATAGTAATTATGTTTCACATCAAAATTGGTAAAAGTTGTCATTGATGACAAAGAACTTATATTTGAAATGCTAAGGTGGTAGACACTTGTTCTTACCCACTATGTGCCTAAATTTGAAAACCATGTTATCAATATGCATCATTACAATACATAAGGTCATGATGAATCACGAGTTATTGAAAATAGTGGAGTTAGTATTGTCGCATCAACAATGCAAATTAAAAGTGTCAAGGATAAGAATTTGCTATTTGGTGAGCTATATTTCTATTGAATTGTTAGTAACATATGAAAACTTGATTATAACATGTTCAACATTCTGGTTTATAAGTGCATTTGGGTTGATATTAATATTGGTATCAGTGTTGATTAGCTTGTGTTTACATTAGTTGATTTTACTAGGATGCCTCATAATTCATAACCATTTATTTTTAGCATCTCAAGCCAGGTAAGTTTTTTATGTACAATACCATCTTGATCCAAGATGGTCAATTGTTTTGTCAACTTCATAAAAAGACTTCTTCAAGTGATAGGATTCTGATAAGTTGATGGATATTTCTATTGAAATCCAACCTCTCATTTCTACATTATTGAAACTATGATCCTTAGATATAATAGATGATTTTGATAGTATGATGCCATTTTTATTCAAGAAGATTATAAGGGAATTTAAAAAAATATAGATGTGTTAAGTGGGATGGGCGACATGGGCACAACATGAGGCATAGCCCACAATAATCATGCATGGCTATGACATGGTCCATAATTATGGCTGGACCACGACTGTTATGGTCCTTGGCATGGATCATGATGTATTGGGCCGAGGCCAAATTTGCATTGTGATGGCCTATGCGTGACCTACATGCCTGACCCATTAATATGCTCCTCAAACACATTGAGTTGGTGATCGAACACGAGTCAAGAGTCACAAGTCATGAATGATTGTCTTTTATAAAAGAAAAAACTCAGCCTCCTAACATGGCAGATGCCTGTTAGGTTTACAAAATGGGTCTCAACAAAAAAAGTAACAAATATAGCTTATAACTTTTAATATCTATAAAAAATCAATTTTTACTATTATTTTGGAATAGTCATATTTCATTCTTATTGCTACATGGTAAAAATCTAATGGCTATCATATTTCAACCATTTTTAATTATAAAAAATAAAAAATAAAAAAATTTACTTTAATATACAAAAATATATAATTATAGAATCATAATTTTTTGATATTCATCAAATTCATATTTTGTTTTATTCTCTCTTTTATTTTGTAACTTTTATTTTTTGATTATCCTAATTTCCTTTCAACTTTCTCTCTTTCATATTCTCTATCCTACTTTGTTATTTATTCTGGCCTCTGGGATAGTTAGTTTATAAAAAGAGATGGATATGACTGCTGCTCAAATAAAAGTATGCTATTATTGTACATATTTATTTTTTATTTATTAATTTATATTATAATTAATAATTTATAAAAATTTAAAAGTATACTTTTTAAAAAATTAATAATTATAAATAAAATAAATAAATAACAAATAATGATTATAATGATAATGATTTTGACATATATATGGATAATAATGATAACTTGACTAAAAAGTCTAAGACCAAAACTATGTTCTTTCTAATAGTCTCAACTCATTTTGCCTGGTAGATATAAAACTAGATAAACTTCAGTTGTATGGACTCATTTTAACATAATAAAACATAAAAATTATATAGGTGTTAAAAGAAGAATCAGCACAATGTATATACTATAAAAAATATATTATACAAGAGTACTGGTGACACTAATCATCTAAAGAAGCATACTAATCAATACACCAAAAAAATTGATGCATTAGATCTCAAATAAACCATACTGAGTGGCATGACCTTTGAAATTGGATCAACCTCATCTTAATTGACCTCCTTCATCTACTACAGTGACTTTGGGAGGGAAAAAATAACCAAATTAATTACTATGAGTCTTCCAATTAGATTTTTAGAGGATTCTAGATAGTCAGTATTATGCAGACATATAAATAACTTACTTATCATAGAATTCTTAGGTATACTAGTAGGAATGATATAATAAAATATTATAGGTTAGAAAAATAATTAATAATTTATGAATTTAGGAAATATAATAGAGTGATATCTACATATCCAATATCTAATTGTTATAATGAATCATTTGCATACCTTATCACCTATTATGTAGATTTTAGGTGAAAACTTAATAAACAAACTTTAAGATTTCTTAAGATCCTCCATCTTTATGATGACCCTATCAAATATGAGTATATGATAAAGATTTTTAGGAAATATGATATTTAGAATAAAATTTTTAGTATTATATTTGATAATACTTTGAATAATATAGTCATTATTAATATATTTGTGAGAACTATTAAAGATAAGCCATTATGTGAAAAAATTTACGTTATGTGTATTTGTAACATAATTAACCTAATAGTACAAGCAGAAATAAAAGTTGTTTCCTTATATTAGAAAAAATGAAAAATTCACTAAAATACTTTTGAATACCTAGTATACAACAAGAGGTTAGTAGTCTATTTTTGTCAGCTTGCTTAAAAAAAGAAAAAATTCAAATGAATATGTGACACTATTAGAATTATACCTACCTAATGTTAGAGTAATGTGTTAACTAACAACACATGATATTTGACTATATCAATAATAAGAGTAATCAATTTATTGATGATTCATCTAGGATAAATAAATTTTTTTTTATAAAATTTCTAAATATTTTTTATGATACAATGAATATGTATTCATCGATGTGCACTCCCACCACTTACATTACACCCATGTGAATGTTTAACTTTAGTAGCAACTAGCAAATTTAGAAAGTATAGAAGAGAACTTGCATTTAGTATCATGACTAAAGAGATGGAATCTAATTATTGAAAATACCAATTCATTCCAACTCTATTTTGCTTAGTTTCTTATATGGATCATAGGATTAAGATAGAAGAGATAGAAAATATATTAAGATATATATCCACTTGCATGAACCAAGCAAATAAATTTGAAGGTTTTATTCATGAAAAATTAACTAACATATTTATATTTTATGATAGTGAGTATGTTAGTTATATTTAGGCTTTGAGTATAGACAGATATCATATTTAGAGATGGTGACTTTTCTATTATGTTAGCATGATAATGATGAGTTGTATTCATACTACCATACTAAATATATTGACCAATGACTCATGTGATGATGATGCTTATTTTATTTAATTATTCTTTAGCTTATTTTATATATCATATTTTGGATTGTCTTTTTTTCATATGATTTTTTGAGTTGAGATAAATATAAAATATTTATTTTAATTATTTATTTGATCATTTAACTTTCTAATGCATTGAACTTTTTGATTATATTATTTTAATATGTAATATTTTTAATAAATAAAAAATTAAAATTTCAAAAAATTTATTTGGGCATTTAGGCTATCCATAATCGACACCACTTGACGTGTTCCCAACATAGAAGTGTCTAGTTGTAGTCCAATTAGGTTATAACGAGTTGGGTTATTTTGATTATGTTTAGTGTCGTCACATTACAAGAACCCATTTCATGCTATGTCAAGCATGGCTTGGTGACCTTACCATGCCACAAAAATTCAAGTTATACTAATATGACATGACCCATTTGATACCTCTTGATTGATAAGAAAACTTCTATCTAGCTAAAATTTTATTTTGGATTATATATTATGTTTTTTGGATTTTGGATTTTAGAATTTTGGATATATAACAAATATTCTATATAACTAAATTTTAGATTTTAGATTTTGAATTTATAATAATGGATGACTCTCATACTATGCTATTAATTTTTTGATTTTGAACTTTTCTAACTAGATGTTGACTTTTTATGCATTAGTTAATGTATTTAATTTTTAAAAATGATCGTTTTGATTAAATCATTTAGTAGATATATTTTATAATAAAATCATTATTTTATATTTCAATTTTTTTTCAAAGTATTGTACTAGGTAGCACTTAAAATATTACTATATATGACTTACAATAATAGTTCCATGGATATTCTAGTTAGTTCATTATATTCACACCCCCTAAAGAAATATAAATGTTGTTGTGATAATATGACTTATTTCTAATATGTTCATAGAATTTTTTTAATCATTTATGCATAATTACAAATATGGATTCAGATGAATAGAAAATCCTTACAAAGAATTTGCAAAGGATTGATAAAAAAAATCAATGATAATAAGGAATAACAGTAATAGAATAAAGATGCTCATAAATTATAATGTTGATGGAATCTATATAGAAGAATCTACTATGCACCTAACTAGCTGCTTGGTTTTCATGACACGTATTCAAGTGCCACTTGTATTGAACCAATGGTCTTCAACGAGACGGGCCGAGGCTGCCCAGCCCGTGAATATTAGGCTCGTGGCCCATAGCGGGGGGGGGGGGGGGGGGGGGGGGGGGGGGGGGGTCTTATAAGCATGTTGATAGTCAACGAATGGGCCGGGTTGGGCTTTTGAATTTTTATTGGCCCGTGGCCCAATCCATGGGATTTATACAAAATGGGTTTATCTAATCTTGGCTGGGCTTTACACTAATGGGCTTATCTACCCTGGATTGAGTTGCCCATAATCATAAAGCCTAATGCATTTAATAAAAAATTTGACAGTTGCATGTACCAGGAATAGAACCCGAAACCTTCAGCTTAAGAAGAATGGCACTCTATCAACCCGTCAGTGCCCTACTTTTGCAATTATATTACTTATACTTATATGTATTTAGTTCAATTACAAAAATCAAAATTAGAAAGAAACTTCAAACGGTCATATGACCGTTTGACATTTTCTAAAATACCAGAAATGCCCTCAAACGGTCATATAACCGGTTGGCACTTTATTTATTATTTTTTATATTTATAATTCTTTATTTTTTCCTATAAATACTCAACTTTCTTCACATTTCTTTCATCACACATCCTCTTCAAGTTCTTCATCTCTCTAATTCTCACCAAATTTACTCAATTTTCTCTCATATTAGTTAATATTCAATTTTCTTTCAAATTTTTTTTATTTGCATAATATTATTGGTTATGCAATTTAAGCATTGGTGGCTTTAGTAATTTGGATTTAAAGAAATTTTAGCTTCGGTTCGTCAATTGAGTAACATCCTCTAACTTTACTTTTTATTTGTTATATTTTTATTTTTAGTTTTATCTATTTTTAGTTTAGTATAATATTATATTAATAAATTAAAAATGGAAAGTGCATGTGCATCTTCTTCTAATTCACATGAATCATCAAGTAATAAATTTAGTTCTAGCATATGAAATTTTTTTGATATAGTAGAAATAATTTTAGAAAATAATAAAAAAGAAATAAAAGCAAAATGCAAAATTTGTAGTATATTTCTTAGTGGTGGATCAAATGCATGCACAAGTCATCTAAAATGATATTATGAACATTGTAAAACTAAAAATAATGTAGATATTAGAAATTATATGCAATTAGGTAAAGATGAGAGTATAAATTAAAAAATAATTTCTTATGATGAATCTTATTGTCGTGAAGAAATGATTGATTACATAATAAGAGCTGAACAACCTTTTAATATGATGAAACTCATGATTTTTCAGGAACATTTCAAAGATCTATTATTCCTCAATTTAGAGGTTGGTCTAGAAATATTATTAAAAGAGATATTATGAAAAAATTTCATATTGAAAAGGAAAATTTATAAAATTATTATGCAAAATTTCAAAGGAAAATTTGTTTAACTTTTGATATTTTGACATCTTTAACACACACTAGTTTTTTATGTATTACTACTCATTATATAGATAGTGAATGGAAATTAAATAAAAAAATAGTTTCATTCAGAACAATAAATACTCCACATCATGGTCAAAATATAGCAGGTTTAATACATGATGAAATCATAGGTTTGGGTATTCATGATAAAATATTTACAATAATATTAGATAATGCTTCTAATAATAATATGGCAGTAAATAGATTAAAAAGATTTTGGCAAATAAATGAAGATCATTGTAAATTATTTCATATACGTTATTGACCATATATTTTAAATTTAATTGTAAAAGATGGATTAGAACAAGTTGATAGTACATTAGAAAAAAATTAGAGGTATTGCATATAGTATCAATAATTTTCAAGCAAAACATGAATTATTTTTTGATTATTGTAAAATAGCAAATATGAAAAGAAAAAAAATAAGTTTAGATATGTCAATTAAATGGAATTCTACTTATAAACTTTTTCAAAATATCATAAAATATAAAAAAGTAGTATAATTATATGAAATGCAGTTATCTACTAAGAATTCTAACATAGATCTTGATTTGTTAAATGATTATGATTGACACATTGCAAACCTTTTATGAGATCTTTTTGAAATTTTTGATACTTCAACAAATATTTTTTGTGGTGTGTAGTATCCAACTTCTCATTGAGTTATTATGCAAATAACTAATATTTATATTGTACTTCAAAAATATTTAAAATTTGAATTGTTTAAAGATATCATTTTTGCAATGATAGAAAAAATTTAAAAATATTGGGGAGATATACCTTTAATTTATAATATTGGTTTAATTGTAGATACTAGATTAAAATTTGATGCTTTAGATTAATGGCTACTAGTTATTTACTTTTTTGATCAAATTAAAATTGAAGAAATTAAAAATGAAGTAAATTTATTACTACATAATTTATATGATATTTATAAAGAAAAATATGTCAATGATATTAGTCTTGTTAACTTATCATCCACTACAAGTTCTTCGCATTTTTATAAAAGTGCTTTAAAAATATTTAAAAGTAGAAAAGAGACAACGACTAGTCCTCCAAATAATATGAATGATATAGATAAATACCTTAATATAGAAACAATTCCATTTTAAGATAATGAAAATTTTGAAATTTTAGGATGATGGAAGAAACAACAAAATAAATAATCGATATTATCAATTATTATATGTGAGGTATTAACAGTGCCTGTGAGTATAGTTTCATCGGAAGCTGCTTTTAGTGCAGGTGGAAGAGTGGTTAGTGAAAGGCGAAGTAGTTTATCACCTGAAGCCATAGAAATAGAAATATGCTTAAAAGATTAAAAGATAGCGGATAAGAGATTGCATAATTCTATTCGAGAAGCTGCATTAGTGACCGATATGGAAAAGTTAAAACTATCTAGACATGAATGGATTCATGATTCTTCTCATTCACCACCGGACAATGATGATTGAATTATTTAATTAAGTGTTTTTCTATGTATTGTACTTTTTGTGGTTAAAAATTACAAAAGATCGACAAATAATTAGGTGCAAACTTAGTTGGAATGTAATTATTTTACTGTGATGTAAAAATTTCTCACGTTTATATATGTAATACATGATTCTTACCCTTACATTTATTTTTAGTGAAATATTTTTCTAATGTGGGTGGGCTAGTCAACGGGCTTAAGGCATGCCGGTCAATGGGCTAAAGGAGGGTAGGTCAATGGGCTTATAAGACGAGCTCGGGCCTAAAATGAAGCATGTGGCCCGGACCGCCTATAAAATAGGCTTAGGCCGGGCTTAGTCTTGTCAGGCCAAAACGGGCTTTCGGGCGGGCCGTGGGCCGCTGACTTTTTGGAGACCCACACGAATGGCCATTACTTTAAAATGAACGACCATCATTTATGTAAGACATTGGCTTTTGGGTTTCTCAAAGTTATAACCTCTAGCCTTCTTGTAAACCTATAAATATGCCCAATCAGAGTCAAATATAATGATCATTATTTTTATTCTTTTTATTTTTTCATCTTTCTTTATAACAAATATTAAGTTTTTACAATTTTTAAAAACCAAAAATAAATAATCAATTTTGCACAAAAAATATACTTTTAAAATTTACAGTATAGAAAAACAAATTCATGCAAAATATATTTTCAATCCGAAAATATATGCACTTTAATTCTCAAATAAGTATCAATAAAAATTAATACACATAAAAATCCAAAAAGTTAAAATTTAAATATATATATTATAGTCCGCTCCACCACTTGGAACACTGGTATAAACTATAAACATCTTATGAATGCCTTGGAATTAATTTGAGCATTGCATGTTCTACACTCTTAATTTGTTCGCTCATAATTCTAGTACTTAATATTTTAGTGCTTCAATCTTGTTTTAGTAATTATATATTTTTATTTTGGAGTCCAACTCCTCTAATAAATATACTTATTTATTTTGCAGTCTTACAATATTAATAATAATATTAAAACACTTTTAATATTAAGAGTAATGATCAATACAGAACAATTCATTATTATTACCCAAGTTATAATAATATCATATTCAACATTACTTGGATGTGATAATATTATAAGAATTGTATTATGATTATCATATTACAAACTCAATAATAGGAGTCACTAGTAACCATGCAACATTGCATAGTGGGGCATCAAACTCAATAATCATAGTTGCACACCACTGTGGTGATTTACATCACCATGTTGTGCACCAATGCGCCATTGCGTGCTGTGGTGGGAATTGAAAGTTGTTGATGTGCAAAAAATAGTAAGTTTGAAGAGCAAAATGAAATGAGTAGAGATACATAATCAATAGGCCTAATGGGATTACCTTTTTATAAGGAGATGATTAATTTCATGTTTTCTCATTAGAGATCCTTAATATATAATTTTATTTTAATTTTGTGGGAACATTCTAATAATTATTAACTTTTTTTAGTCTGTTCTTTTATTTTAATCTTTATTTTGTGATTCAAGTGCCCCAATTGTATTATATAGTGCTCACATATATATATATATTTTATAAATCAATCTATTACCCTAAACGAACTTAAATTAAACTTGTTTTTATTAGAACTATCTAGTGTTTTCATCATCTTCATCACTGATGTTTTATATGTGCTTGTGTAAAAGTTATTAATGGGTATAGATTTTCTTTTTTTCAGATAAAACAATTGTTACTTGGTGATGTGCTTCTTTTAGGTTGTAACATTTGTTAGCAAAAATAAACCAAAACACGAAAGCCATTACTTTTAAGATGCCACAAGGCTAGTTCCCTTCATTCTCTTTTATTCTTTTAGATTATTTTAAAAATAGAGCAGTCCCCTACAATTAACCATATTAGCATTCACATGGTTATTTTAAACTTAAAGCAATCCGCCCTGGAAAATACCTAATCAACGTTCAACAAGTTCATTTTTATTCTATGCATCGAGCGTCTCATATCTGACTCAATAAATGTTATTAACATTAATAAAAATGCTTCCTTAAGCGAATTCTCCTTGATGAAAAAGTTTCATTTAACTACAAAAATGGCTCAATTTAATTAGACAAGCGTGCATGTGTATCTATATATACGTATGACACTAGTTTCTTTGGTTTCCTGGAGATTTTCGTGTCCTTCTGTGAGCTTGTGATCAATCATTGGGCAATGATTAGTCTGTGCTATGAAAATTAGTTAACCACGACTTTATGTGGCTAATGTTTTACATTGCCATGGTCCATTGACAACTTCTAACATTACAAATCATTTGACCTGTTACTTTGTTAAGGCTTTGTCAATCATTTGGGCAATTGATTTGTTACTAGTTCAACTTTGGCCAAGTGGGAGATTCTTAATGCTATCTTTTATTTTAATATGGGGGTAGGTGAAAATCACCTTGCCCACATTGGAAAACTGTTTGGAGATTTCCAAACTTTTTCCTATATAAATGACTTTTTATTTCTTTGAAAATCATTCCCATGTATTCCAATTTCTCATTTTCTTTTGAATATATTTTATTTCCTGATGTAATTTATTGCTTTACTTTTGAATTTTCTATCTTTCAAATTATTGCGGGTTTAGTTTTATTTTATAACAGTGGTATCAGAGAAGGTTAGTTAGTAACTTTTGTAGTTAGTGCATTTTAGAAAAGTTCTGTCAAATGGGCGATAAGAGCCTCAAGGTTTGTGGTTTTTAAGAGGGTAATTACGCCCCTCCACTTACCTGGGAACTTTTTTAGTGTAATAACACAAATTATTATTATTTTTCTCGGTTACTGTTCACTGTAAAAGTGAAACATGGCAGCAAAATTTGAAATAGAAAAATTCAATGGAAGTAATTTTTCATTGTGGAAAATGAAAATTAAGGCAATTTTGAGGAAAGATAATTGCTTAGATGTAATTGGAAAAATGCTCACCGGAATTCCTGACGACAAGTGGAATGAGATGGATAGTAATGTAGTAGCTGACCTGCATTTGCCACTTGCTGATGGAGTATTATCGAGTGTGGCAGAAAAGAATACGACAAAAGAAATTTGGGATAGTCTCACAAGGTTGTACGAGACAAAGTCACTTCACAACAAGATCTTCTTAAAAAGAAGACTGTACACTTTACGAATGATGGAATCTATTATGGTAACTGATCATATCAACACTCTGAATACTTTATTTTCACAACTTACTACGTTGGGTCATAAGATAGAAGAAGTTGAACGTGCTGAGATTTTACTTCAGAGTTTACCTGATTCGTATGATCAACTCGTCATCAATCTAACAAATGGAGCATTGACTGATAGTTTAATTTTTAATAATATTGCCTCTACCATCTTAGAAGAAGAAAATAGACGTAAAAACAAAGAGGATAGATATGTAATTTCACAACAAATAGATACTTTGACGATGATACGAGGGAGATCAACGGAGAGTGGCCCCAGTGGGAGTCAGAATTATGGTAGATCAAAATCTCGAAGTAAGAAAAATATTAAATGTTATAACTGTGGTAAGAAAGGACACTTAAAAAGAGATTGTTGGTTTAAGAAAAGAAATATATATGATGAGTTATCTAAGACACAAGGGAATGTTGCAAGCATCAATGATGAAGATAGTATTTTGTATAGTGAGGTAACAACAATAGTTGAAAGTAAAAAACAGTTTAGTGATGCATGGTTGCTAGACTCAGGAGCATCATGGCAAATGACTTCTCGGAGAGATTGGTTTCAAAAATATGAACCAATCTTAGGTGGGTTAGTGCACATGGGTGATGATCATACTTTGAAAATTATTGGTGTGGGTACTATCAAAATTAAAATGTTTGATGGTATGATTCGTACCATTCAAGATGTATGACATGTGATTGACTTGAAGAAAAATCTATTGTCTTTGGGACAAATAGATAGTCTTGGATGAAAAACTCATATTGAAAATGGGATGACAAAAATTGTGAGAGGTTCACTCGTGGTAATGAAGGGAGAAAAGATCACGGCAAATTTTCATGCTTAAAGGAGAAACAGTATAGGAAGCAGATGCATGTGTTGCATCAATTACTAAGGAAGAAGAATCAACAATGATATGGCATCTTAAACTATGTCACATGTCAGAACAAGGTTTGAAGATTCTCTCTAATAAAAAGTTACTTCCGGGGCTCAAAATAGTAAATTTACCTTTTTGTGAGCATTGTGTTACTAGTAAGCAGACTTGATATATTCTGATGTATGGGAATCACCTGAAATATCTTATGGAGGAGCAAAGTATTTTGTATCCTTCATTGATGATTATTCAAGGAGATGTTGGGTATATCCAATCAAGAAAAAGTCAGATATATTTTTAACTTTTAAAGAATTCAAAGCATGGGTGGAACTTGAATATGGGAAAAGAATTAAGTGTTTGCGGACATATAATGGAAGTGAGTATACAGTTGATGAATTTCTTGTTTTTTTAAGCAAGAAGGTATCAAACGACAGTTCACAGTCACATACACGCCACAACAAAATGGAGTAGCAGAACGGTTGAATAGAACTCTTGCAGAAAGAATAAGAGCAATGTTAACAACTACAAGACTACCCAAGTCCTTTTGGGCGTAAGCAGCAAAAAACTGCATGCTATGTGATAAATCGATCGTCATCAATATCGATTGATTTGAAGACACCGATGGAGATGTGGACGGGTAAGCCAGTAGACTACTCTACTTTATATTATTTTGGATGTCCTGCATATGTAATGTACAACACTCAAGAAAGAGCAAAGCTGGATCCAAAATATAGAAAATGCATATTATTAGGGTATGCTGAAGGAGTAAAGGGGTATCGCCTGTGGGAACCCACTAACCACAAGGTAATTATCAGCAGAGATGTAATTTTTAAAGAAAAAATTGAAGATTATAGCACATTTAAAGAAGTTTCAGAAACTATCACTGTTCATGTAGAAAATGATCAGATATAAGATGTTCCAAAGTCAATGGAGAAAGAATTAGAGCTTGAAGCACAAGAACAAGTCGTGTCTGAGGCTCAAGGGGTTAGTCGGCCAATTAGTAATAAAAGACCGCCAGCTTGGCACTCGGATTATGTTACGGAGAGCAACATTGCATATTGTCTCCTAACAGAAGTTGGAGAACCTTCAACATTTCAAGAAGCTTCAAATAATTCAGATGCATCTCTGTGGATGACAGTAATGGTGGAAGAAATTGAAGCTCTACACAAGAACAAGACTTGGAAGATAGTACCGTTACCAATCGGAAGAAAAGCTATTGGAAACAAATGGGTTTACAAGATAAAGCGGGATAGCAATGATCAAATAGAACGATATCGTGCAAGATTGGTGATAAAGGGGTATGCTCAGAAAGAAGGTATTGACTTCAATGAAATTTTTTCTCTGGTGGTTCGTCTTACAACAATTAGAGTAGTAATGACTCTATGTGCTACACTTGATTTGCATTTGGAGCAGTTAGATGTTAAGACTGCTTTTTTTCATGGAGAAATTGAAGAAGAAATTTATATGTTCCAGCCAGAAGGATTTGTTGAAATTGGTAAGGAGAACTTGGTTTGTAAGTTGAACAAATCTCTATACGGTTTGAAACAAGCACCGATGTGTTGGTATAAGAGATTTGATTCCTTCATCATTAGCCTTGGATATAATAGACTAAGTTCAGACCATTGTACATACTACAAAAGGTTTGAAGAAAATGATTTCATCATTTTACTATTATATGTGGATGACATGTTGGTAGCGGGCCCAAACAAATGTTGAATCCAAGAATTGAAGGCACGGTTGGCTAGGAAATTTGATATGAAGGACTTGGGACTAGCAAACAAGATTCTAGGGATGCATATTTACCGAGATAGAAATAATAAGAAGATTTGGCTTTCTCAACAAAATTATTTTAACAAAATCTTGCGTCGCTTCAAAATGCAAGATAGTAAGCCAATTTCTACCCCTCTTACTGTTAATTTCAAATTATCCTCAAGTATGTGTACTAGCTCGGAAGAAGAGAGAATGAAGATGTCTCGAGTACCATATGCATCAGTAGTGGGAAGTTTAATGTTTGCAATGATTTGTACAAGACCAGATATTGCACAAGCAGTGGGAGTGGTTAGTCGATTCATGGCAAATTCGGGCTTAGAACATTGGAGTACTGTGAAGAGGATTTTCAGATATCTGAAAGGAACCTCAAATACTACAATATGCTATGGAAGTTCAGATCTTATTGTCAGAGGTTATGTTGATGCAGACTATGCTGGAAATGTTGATAATAGCAAGTCTACAACATGTTATGTTTTTTCTCTTGCTGGAGGAGCTGTAAGTTGGGTTTCGAAATTGCAGCCTATTGTATCTACTTCTACGACAGAAGTAGAATATGTTGCAGCTACAAAAGCCAGTAAAGAAGCAATCTGGTTGCAAATACTGTTGGAAGAGCTTGGATATAAACAAGATAAGGTTACTTTATTTTGTGATAGTCAAAGTGCTCTACACTTGGCAAGAATCCAGTATTTCACTCCAAGACAAAACACATCAGGGTACAATATCATTTTGTACGAGAGAAAGTAAAAGAAGGAAGTGTGGATTTGCAAAAGATTGATACTGAAGAAAACATAACGGATGTTTTAACCAAACCGATCAGCAATGACAAGTTTGAATGGTGTAGAACTTCATGTGGCTTAACAAGATTGGAAGCACGTATTGACATGCAAAGAAAGTGATTTTCAAGTGGGAGAATGTTATTTTAAATGGGGGTAGGTGAAAATCACCTTGCCCACATTGGAAAACTGTTTGGAGATTTCCAAACTTTTTCCTATATAAATGACTTTTCTATTTCTTTGAAAATTATTCCCATGTATTCCAATTTCTCATTTTCTTTTGAATGTATTTTATTTCCTGATGTAATTTATTGCTTTACTTTTGAATTTTCTATCTTTCAAATTATTGTGGGTTTAGTTTTATTTTATAACACTATCTCCCACTCCAGTGTCATTTCATTGACATTTATCAATTATCTTGTCATTTAAATGTTTGTAACTTGGTAAAATAAAATTCTTAAATAGGTGATTTACTTGTCAAACTAACTTAATGACATGTTCATGCTTTATGCTCAATTGAGAAATCATGTGATAGAAGATAAATATCATGCTATGGACTCAAAATAAGAAGACATGAATAATCTGCTATTTTATTAAATGAATTTATTTCAACACTAGAATGAGTTTTAATATAATATTATAAGGTTCTCAAGCCCATTAGTCATCAAGCCAACTTTGTTAATTATTAAATTGATTTGATTTAAATTTAATACTAATGAAATATTAAATAAATTCTCCAGATAGTCTAGGCATTTTGTTAGTCAATTTTGAATATCATTTAAATTTTCTTTAGTTGGTTTCATTGAATTGCTG
The DNA here is from genome assembly GCA_029783825.1 of Sapria himalayana. Taxonomy (NCBI): domain Eukaryota; kingdom Viridiplantae; phylum Streptophyta; class Magnoliopsida; order Malpighiales; family Rafflesiaceae; genus Sapria; species Sapria himalayana. Next base: position 4,318,578 of record JAREIK010000403.1, on the reverse strand, counting down.
GCATCATATTTTTGTGTTTAAAATTTTATTTCCTTTGTACATGTAATTGCTCTAAGAGATATACTAGAATATTTCCAAGATGCTTCCTTAAATAAATTGTAGAAGGCTTTTTTGACATTGTAAAATAGAACTTTATAAGATAGGTAATGATTGACCTATAATTCTCAGTTAGATCCATTGGTGATGTCTATAATTGTAAGTGGGATGAGGCATGGGGACCCTTTATCTACATATCTATTTGCAATTTGTTTGAAATACATTTTGAGGTTCATGCACAAAGTAAACTATGAAAGTGGATTTTCCTTTCATCCATGATATGCATCCCATGGAATTTCTCATTTGATGTATGTGTATTGTAATTTGAGAAATTTCTGATATTTTGGAGCAATCTCATTTGTATGGAGTACCTTTTGGAGGAATCATGAATAATTGAGTGTTAAAGTTTGGAAATTTCTTGGGACATTGTCATTTATATTTTTGGGAGTACCTCCAACCTATAGTCATTACTTCCCAATAATCTCTTGATAAAAATTTAATATGCAATTTATTTATGGGCTGAAAAAATTGTCTATTGCAGGGTTGCTTGAATTATTACATATAGTAATTCAAAAAAGTAAGGGATATTGATTTTTAATTTTTATATTGCCCATCTAAATCATTAATTCAATTGAGATCCTATGTTGATATTTTTTATAGGGCCCTCCTATTAAAGGAGATACCCTCATATTCAATGTAGCCTTTGATTAATCAATATCCCGGATTGAAATAAAGTTTTCTTCATGTTTATGGATAAGATGAATTTATCATTTTATTTAATCACGAATGACATCTAGAACTCTAAGTCATCCAAATTGGAGCCTCCATGATGGGCATCTCTAATAATAACCTAAAATTCTCTAATTAATATGACTGGAAATATGCAACATGCAAATATTCTATTGGAAAATTGGGAGGAAAGTGAGCAATTTATATCTTGCTCCTATTATTATCTAAGCTAACATCATATGCATCATAAAGAAGCATAGCATAAAGTTATATGGGTAAAAGAACCACATCTCCAAACATGTTATTTTTCTACGGATGACTAAATTAGGCAAATTGAGCACCAAATGCCAATGAATATTTTGCTATAGATTTGCGATGTGAATTCTATACTTCAATGAAAAATATTAATCGTTTATTTTATGGATGCACTTATTACAGCTTAAATTGGGATGAGATATAACAATTGACTGGAATGTCCAAGAGAGTGTCTTCCATTCCTAGTGCTTTGCTTTAAATATATATACAAAGAATTGTTCCAACAACTCATCAAAAATCACATCTAGAAAATAGTGTTTGCTATCAGTCTACCATATATTGGGTGGGCTAGTCAAAGGGCTATGGGCGGGCCGGTCAATGGGCTTAAGGTGGGCTGATCAATGGGCTTAAGGCAGGCTAGTCAACGGGCTTATAGCCTGGGCTTGTGCATAAAATGAAGCTTGCAGCCTGGTCCGCCTATAAAAATAGGCTTTGGCTGGGATGGGCCCAATCGGGCCTGGGCTTGGCTTAGCCTTGTTGGGCTATAACGGGCTTCGGGTGGGCTGCGAGCTTTTTGGAGATCCCTTCAACACATGGTGAGCTATTTCTACATATTTAAATGATAACTTGTGGCACTCAATTGAGGCAACATAATTTTTCTAAAACACTGATTTAGATAATTTTTGATGATACTAATAATTCATTTATTATTTGCAGACTACTTTCAAATTACACTAGTAAAATAGAAGAAATTGTATGCTTTCATTATGATGATATTTTTGAACTTTTAAAAATATATTTATTGTGAATAATATATTTCCTTTGAAAGATGATTTACAAGTTTTTAAGTAACTACCAATTGATTACAATTTTATTAATGATGAAGATTGGATGACTTTTGAAATATATATATAATTGACATCATTATTATAAAAATATATTCACATATACAAATCATGTATTTTAATTCGTAGGAATATAAAGAATTACAAAAATAAAGAAGGAAAAGTCATAAATATAATCATCGTCTAAGTAGAAAATGATATGCTAGACTTTAGCAAGAGATGATAAGTTTGTATAGGTTCTTCTATTAGTTTATTTGTTTTCAATTACATAGATTATAAATGAGAAGTTCATATGTGTTGTTTAATTTTTTATTTTTATTACTTTTCTAAATATTTCATTTCTAGATATGTTTGAAATTAGTTTTGCATAAAATAATTGATAAGAGTTACTTTGGAAGAGAGCAATGCAAAAAAATAATAGTAGTTATGATGATGTTGTCATTCTAGTGGTGGAAAAGATAGTTTAGTCATTTTGTACCATAAATCATATTCTAAAATACCTTATTTGGTTTGATCTATTTAAAAGTTAATTTAAAATATATATCAGGTTTAGGATGAGTTCATAAAAGAGTCTAAAGAGAGTGGCACAAGCTATGCTTGGAGTAATGGCATACTTTGTCAAGCAATGGGTACTAAAGAGTATACTAGTCATGTTCGTGCCAAAGGCATACTACATACCTCATCATTTCTTCAATAGTGTGTTAGATCATATTATAAGGAATGTCATAAAAGTAACTAACAAATAAAAATAAAGTTTGAGGTTAATGTGTTGGCGAAACAATCTAAGATAGGAGATTCTACATCACAATGTGATGTGAGTAGTTCAAAAATAAATTTAAAAGTGTTGTTTTTACCAAAACAATTATTGGACAAACCAATACATAAAGGGTTGTTATTATAAATTTCAATTTACTAATTCAATTTGGATTATTCATGAAGTAGATATTCAATGTATTTTTTAAACTTTAGTTTTTATTTTTTTTATAAATTTGTGTTAATAATTAGATTTATCATAATTTTCAAAGGAAAAAAAATGTGAATTAATAATAGAGACTAAGAAATATTTAATTGCTAGTGGATCATTTGTAATGGATTGTGATCCCACTTGTCTAGTAGTTATTGATGCTTCATACATGTGAAAGGTAACATTTTTCATTCCCATTTCTAATCATGCCATAATAGTTGAAGTTGTAGTATACTAACAAGTTTTATGACCAAAATATTTAGTCATTTTTAACACTAATTTCATCCAAATGTTTAGTTTTTATTCACTATATTTTATAAGGCTTCTAAAAGTTCATAATATTATGTATTTTTGTAGGAATATAAGAAATAAAGAAATAAAAAAAATAGAGACTGGATTGAAGGATAAAACCCTCAAGATATATAGAATCTTTAGTTAGTATTTTGCTAAAAAAGGTGAAACACAACCCAGAGTTTCCAAATGATTTATTTGTAAGGATTTTAAGACATTCCTTATGAAAATATATGTAAATATGATCATTTCTTTGAAGGAAATGTCAAATTATCATATAATATATGAAAATGAATTCTAAAAATTAATAATTGATTTTTTAATATTTTTTTTGGTAAAGATACAAAAAATGCATTTCTCATAAACATATGTTGCATTTGTGGTAAGCTTGTTAAATGCTTTAATTTTGTGAATCCAAGTTTAATCTTCAAAGCTCTAATTAGTGAGACAACAACAAAAAGAAGTCAAGATTGATTGCAAATCATTTAATGTATGCAAAATATGCAAAATATGCAAAATATATTTTAATGCTATATAATCCTAAGTAAGTTTTAAAAATTATTAATCTCTCTATATAAATCTTCACTAATTTGTAAGTAATATTTACTTTATCTTTGTAGTTTCACGGGGTTTTGGTTACACTAAATATAAAAACAATGACTATAGACTACCTTAATACAATTCCAAAGAAACCATGTAAATAATATATTTTAATATTGTTCACTCTGTCATGCTATTAGGATAGAGGCTTATTTGCTTTGATCCAAGGCCTCAAATCTGATACTAGCTAGTTGAGAGATAGTATGAGTTGGGTTTTGATAGAAAATAGAGCAATAAAAAAATTGGACGAAGACATAATGAGATGAGTCTTTGGCACAGATGATACCATAAAAAATTATAGGAATAAAAAAGAATATTAAATAAAGGATTGTAGAATTAAATAGTTATAGGGTTGAGTAGGAAAAAAATTTGTTCAGCATGGAACTATTTATATACTATAATTACAACAAATTAAATAGTTACGAGAAGATGATGCAAACTAGATTCTAAAAGATTGCAACTCAAATCAAAAGATGTTACGAACTAGATTCTACAAAAGCACTCTTTTATAATTTATAATTCAATTAGCATTAGTTCATAACATTAATATAATAAAACAAAAACAGCATTGTAGAAATTTTAAGAATTGATTTTTCAATTTTTATTAAACCAGCATAACAAATAAACATAATATAATAGGAACAACTTATATACGAACTCTTGACAAAATTGGCGATGCATAGGAAAAATAGAAAATAATATTTTGAATTAAACTAAGTATACAATATTTTAATCTAAGCATCATAACATGCATATACTTAGTTGCTTAACTAGTGTTCTATTATAAAATTAAAATATATGTGGAACACTTATGACATAATTTCAACACAGAAATAAAGTTCCAAATAATAGAAAATATGATTAAGAAAAAAAATAAATAGGAATATTTTGCAACAGATCCCCAAAAAACAAAACAAAAATACATAAAAAGCTCATTTAAAAAAATAATAACAAGCTTCACAAAATGTCATAAAAACAGAACTTGCAACAATAATTTGAAAATAGAAAAAATTAATAACAAGCATTAGCTATGTTCTTATCAGTGTGAATCTTTTGCATATCCACATTTTCTTCTTTAATTTTCTCTTGTAAAAAAATGATATTATACTCTGATATATTTTATCTCTGAGTAAAATACTAGTTTTCTTGCTAAATGTAGAGCACTCTAAATATCACAAAATAAAGTAACTTTATTTTGTATGTGCCCAAGCTTTTCCAATAGAATTTGTAACTAGATTACCTCTTTACTAACTTGTGTAGCTATAATATACTCTTCTTCTATCATAGAAGTAGACACAATAGACAATAACTTTAAAACCAAATTTAAAACTCCTCCAATAAGAAAAAATATAGCTCATGGTAGACTTGCTATTATTAAAATCCCCATCATAGTCTACATCGAACATAGCCTCTAACAATAAGGTCTTAACATCCATAATATAATATAACATTTGAGGTTACTCTAATATATTTAAGAATCCTCTTCACATTACTCCAATACTTTCTAACAGGATTTGTCATGAATAGACTAATCATACTCATTGCTTGTGTAATTTCTAGTCTTGTCCAAATTGAAAATATTAAACTTCTTACTACTGATACATATGATAATCGAGACATCTTCCTCATCTCTTCTTCTAAGCTAGGAAACATATTTGAGAATAACTTGAAATTAATAGAAAGTGAGGTATAAATTGACTTATTATCTTATATGTTGAAACATCACAAAATCTTGTTAAAGTAGATTTCTCGAGAAAGTTAAATATTATTGTTTCAATCTCATTAAATCTACATCCATGCATATTTTATCTGCTAGTCCCAAGTCATTCATTTCAAACTCCATAGCCAACTATGCCTTTAATTATTGGATTTGATATTTATTGGGGCCAACTACCAACATGTCACCCCCATTTAATAATAATAATATTATTGATGAAATTATTTTCATCCTCAAACCTTTTATAGTACATACAATATTTTAAGTTGAGTCTATTCTGCCCAAGGCTAATGATGAAAGAATCAAATCTATTATACCAACACATCATTACTTGTTTCAGAACACATAGAGATTTGTTCAGCTTATAAATTAGGTTCTCCTTACCTGATTTAGCAAATTTTTCTAGCTAGAACATATACATTTTTTCTTTAATTTTTGCATGAATAAATATAGTTCTGATCCAACTACTCTAAATATATATCAAATATAGCACACAAAGTTATTACTACTCAAATCAAATATATTCAACTTGTTCTGAGCTTATCCTTTTACCACCAACCTTGCACGAAAACATTCTACTTGATTATTGTTATCCTACTTGATCTTACAAACCCATTTGTGGGCAATGGCTTTTCTTCCTAGTAGTATTGGTACTAGCTTCCAAATCCTTTTCTTGTATAGTGCTTCAATATTTTTTTCCATTGATATCATCCATAGAGATACGTCTAAACTATTTGAAGCTATATTAAAAGTTGAAGGTTCATCATCTGCTAGAAGATAATATATAATATTTCTCTTTATAACATACTCTGAGTGCCAAGCAAGCATCTTTCTATCGCATATTGGTTGATTAACTTTTGGAATCTCGGACTCGACTTGCTCTTATACTTTGTGCTTTGGTTCTTCCTCCGTAGATATTAGAACATCTTGTCTCTATATATTTTCTACTTGTATAGTGGTAGTTTTTGAAGCTTCTTTCAATGTTCTATCATTATTGTCAATTCTTTGTAGTTGATTTTCTACAAAGATTACATCTCTACTAATAATTACCTTATAGCTAGTAGAATTCCATAGGCAATATCCATTCACTCTTTCAATATACCTTAAGAATATACACTTCCTGGATATCAAATCTAACTTTGTTCTTTCTTGGGTGTTGTACATTACATATGCAAGACATCCAAAAAAGTGTAAAGCAGAGTAATCTACTAGTTGGTCCACATCTCCATCAATATCTTCAAATTAATCATAGTTGATAGTGATTGATTTATCACATAACATGTAGTATTTGCTGCTTTCACCCAAAAAAAATTGGATTGACATGTAGTCCTCAATATTACTCTCATCCATTCTGCAAAAGTTCTATTGAACCATTCTAGTATACCATTTTGTTGTCGTGTGTATATGACTATGAACTATAGTTCTATATTTTCTTGTGTATTAAGAGCTAGAAACTCACCATTTATATACTCTCTTTAATTATATATCTGTAAATATTTAATTCTTTTCTCGGATTCAAGTTCTACTCATACTTTGAAGTCTTAAAAATTGGAAATATATTTTGCCTTTTTCTTGATTAGATTACCAAAGATCTCCTTGAGTAATCATCAATGAAAGATACAAAATATTTTGCTTCTCATGATATTTCAGATGATTCCTACATTTCAAAATATATCAAGCCTAGAATGTATTTACTTTTTATAAATAATCGACTAAATACCAATTTATTTTGCTTATTTATATCAAAATACTCGCAAAAAGGTAAATTTACTGATTTGAGCCATAGAAGTAGCTTTTTGTTAGAGAGAGTCTTCAAACCTTGTTCTAACATGTGATATAGTTTGAGATGTCACATCATCATTGATTCATCTTTGCTAATTACTACAACACATGTTTTAGCTTTGTGTACAATTTCTCTTTTAAGTATGAATAATTTTTTTATGATTTTTTCTCCCTTCATTATCATTAGTGTGCCTCTCACAATCTTTATCATCACATTCTCAAAATGAGGTTTACACCCAAGACTACCTATTCATTTTAGAGACAATAGATTTTTCTTTAAGTTTATCATATGTCGTATGTCTTGAATGGTATGAACCATATTATCAAATATTTTTATTTTAATATTACTAATACCAACAATCTCCATTTGGCTGAGCTATTTACATACTATGATTCTTGATATGATAGTAGTTGTAGCCAAGCTCCAAGTATGAACATGGAAACCATATTCAGAGTTAATGACTTCTCCATTTAGTTAGCGAGTGAAAAATAATGAGGTGGACCATCGAATAGAGCCAACTATTTCAATACTTAGATATTGATTACTGCTCAATCATGTCACATAATAATAAGAAAAAATATTGATATTTTATAATGGTAGAAATTATATGAGTTTATTTATCCCGTATTGCCTAAGATGACACAAAATCTACTAATTCTTTTAGTATCGAGCATAGCATCGGAGTCTACTTTTTAGGAAAAAAATATCATTTTAGATAGGAGATCGAAACTATGGCCAGATATTATTAAGGCACTAGCATACATAAAGGATTAGGAGGATTTGAGATTGGGCAACCAAGATTGTGTTGGAACAAAATCAGAGGAGTTGCTAGCATATGATGATTCATGTGATTTTGAGAATATTGAGCCCACCGCTAGTGATACCATCAGACACTTATGCGATGATGATTAGTTGGAAATTTATGATTAATGATTTTTATTTTATGTTATTATGTTGTTGTGTTAATTTATTTTATTTTTTAGATTAGATGATGATTGATAGATATATTTTTTGATATTTTTGATTATTAAACTTTGCCATTTTTCTTAATGATTTTATTTTTTTGTGATTTATATGAAATAAAAAAATAATGCAATGTTGTAACTCATAATGGGTAATTAAAAATTGTAAATTTTCAAAAAAAATAAATTAAAATCATAAACCATATTAGGTGATCGATCGACCACGCTGGCAGTCTCCGGACTTGATCCGACCCGACCCGATCCGACATAGCCCATCACAACCAAGCATGACTCATCCTACCTAGACTTAAGTTGGTCGGGCTGGACGGGCTATGTCATACCAGCCATATTCAAGACATGCCATGCTAGGCATGGCACGACATGGTGGCCCAACTAGGCCCCCAAAAAATGAGCTGTGATGACACAATGTGACCCATTTGAAACCTTTAGCAAAGCATGGTGTCATGGTAGTGCCACACTCAAATGGGCTATGCATGCATGATATGACTTATTTGACACCTCTGCATCAAGTCACATTCTAAGATGATATTGGTTTATCACTCAGGTTTGTCTCTTATTGTGTACTATTATTACAGTTTTTTCCAAGAATAGTAGTCTTTATTTATGCATCACATCTTATTATAGTGATAATATTTGACTGATTTTCTACTTTACAACTTGTCTCTAAAAAATGAGTTATTCTATTAGTCTGTGTGTCTCACGTGGTGCACTGGTGCTCCTACCCATGTCCCTCAAAAATAAGAATACCATGAGAAGCTACTTCATTCTCATTTCTCATTGCTTCTTTGGACATTAAGATTTTTGAGACGTACATTAATATAACACTTCCTGGTAGTGATATGCTAAGGGGAACCATACAATTATCTGCCTAGAAGTCAACTCAATATTAGACAAGCTAATAGATTATCTTCTAGGTTCATTTTCATGGATGAAAGCTAATTTATCAGCTTTTGAAATATATTAATATTCCCTGACAATAGACTACCATCTATGAACTTTAGGTTAACTAGATATCTAATGATCAGTGGCTTATTTCAAAATATGTTCATTTTAGATAGACTCTAGTTTCTCTCATACATGTCTACCTTCATTTCATCGACAACATATTGATAAGTATCTTTATTTATTTATTGTCAAATTGTAGATGTATTTTTAAGGTGTAATTCTTCCCATTCTACTTTGCTCATTTTTTTCAACTTTTACCCCCTTCCTTAAAGGGTCATATATCTGTTTGACTACAATATAGTCACATATTCCATTTTTTCAAATAAAATAATTGATGCCAGTTAACTTTATTATCATTGAACAGTCACCCATGATAACAAGGGATAACATGAACCACAATAACCAACATGAATAAAAAGGTCCTGAAATAGGACCGAAATCACTATATTGATATCCAAATAATTTAATACAAAACATTAGTAACGAATACACTAGATCCTATCTCAATATCAATGAAGAATGTCCACCAAAGAAATTTGCATTCCACTTCTTGTGTGGGCTTAGAAGTCCACTTTGATACTAGTTGTTTGAATTAGCAAAAACATGTATCAAAAAGGGGACTTCCGTTAGAAACATAGTCTCATGGGTATTTTCACTTATGAGTTATTACAAGAGTGGAAAGAAAATAATACTCTGATAGCCTAGTGAATAGTGGAAAAGTTCACTACTCTGATTGAACACACTTTATTATATTATATAAAGTAAAATAGGCCTATGTTTAGCCTGATTGAGATTCAAGCCTCTTTTGTCTATCCAGCCTCACAATCACATCTCCTGACCTTGATTGCCATCACCGAGTTTCAAAGCAGCAAAAGAGAGTGTCCGCCACTATATATTGGGAACAACAAGAGGGTGTCCAAATTCAAAAGAATGAAGTTACGTGCCCTAGACTATATGTTCACTATTATGCTATTAATAAGGTGACAATGAAGAAGAAAGACCTAGTCTAGCTTAGTGAAAGAAATTGCCTTACCCAATCAATCCGACTCTGCCACTATGCAAGCTACTCCTATATGACCGGATGCTTTTAGTCCCTTCCTTGGACGAAGGGTAAGGAAGAATGTACCTACAATAATTCTTGCTACTAACATGTAGTACAACATGTGGAGGTAATCATACGTATGGTAAAATAAGATATAACATAGCTCTATGTCACTTACTAGATTCAAATACCAAGAAATTCTTGTACCATCTAAATGATAATACTTTTACTTTAAAAAAAATTAAGCCATTAGCATTAGCTTGGTTGCTCTAGCTGGTCCATTCATTATTGAGATCTGGCCTAAAGAAAATAATAACATACTATGTTGATTTATTGGTATATTTTGGATCTAACTGCTGATCAAACTTATAGTCTAGTGCTTTCCATTTCCAAGAATCCTTGATTGGTTAGCATTCTTAGAGACAATAAGTGTCTTGTCATTAGGTTTTAATTTTGAATCAGCTTGCCCTTCAACTTTATTAAAAGAATGGAAAATCATAACTATAGTATTTGTATTAGATAAAGATGAGTTGGAGCTAATTCTAGTGTTCATGGAGAATCTATAAGCGAAAGGATATTGTAATAGTAATAGACCCTGGGGTATGCGGAAATTAAAATTTGAATCGAACAAAATCATCTCTGGTGGCTAGAGCTTGTAGTTTCATTATGTATGCTCGTGTCTTTCTTGGTTGGCTTGATTAACGAAAACAATAATTTTGAAATAGTCCAATCAGGTTTGCAAGTAATGAGTTGGAGCTAATTCTATCCAGGCTTTTGTCATCCTTCACTTGATTTGACATTGAAAGAAGCCCTAATACACTAGTTTTTACTTTTCAGCAATTCAAGTGTGGATCTACAGGATACATGTTTTATATACATGTGCATACAAAACATATTTAAATGTGCATAAACCATATATAAGTATGTGTTTAAAAGATATATAAATATACATGTATAAAGTGTAAAAATCATTTATATGAATGTATAAACACAAGCACATATAAAACACAAACACTTATAGAGGTGTAAAACGGGCAATGATGTGCCAACATGGCTCGATCTTTGCAAGGCATAGCCATGCCACCATGTCGTGCCCATGTCGTGCCCATGCCTTGCCAGCCATGACATGGTGGCATGGCCGGATGCACATCCATGCCAGACTATGCAAAATGGTGCATGCAAATGAGGCACGTGACCAATTGTTTAAAAAAAATTAGACTATCCTAATGGGCAATCAATCGAGCCGGTTTACCATGCCATCGATCTAGACACATGGGTCATGCCTAGCACGGCATGAGGCACAACTCATGTCGGCCCAGCATGGCACAAACCATGCCATGGGGCGGCTTGGCTCAAAATGCGGCATTGTCCTGGACCGTGCCATGCCGAGCCAAGAAAGGCTGAACCAAGATGAGCCCATGTTGTGCCAGGGACCCCTGACTCATTTTACACCTCTAAGCATGTATATAACATATTAAATGTATAAAACACAAAAGCATGTATAAAAGTGTATAAAACAAATATAAGCATGTATAAAAGTGGATAAAGCATAAATAAGCATGTATAAAAGTGGATAAAACATATATAAGCATGTATAAAAGTGGATGAAACTTATATAAGCATGTATAAAAGTGTATACAACATATATTAACACGTATTAAAGTGTATAAACATATTATTATGCATAAAATAGTGTAAAAAACATATTGATATATAAAACATTGTATAAAACTTATTAGTGTATAAAAAAGTGTACAAAATAGTGTATATAACATATATAATTGTATAAAATATATAAGTGTGTATAAAGCATATAAATATGTATAAAATATATAAGTGTGTATAAAGCATATAAATATGTATAAAATATATAAGTGTGTATAAAATATACAAGTGTATATAAAACTCATGGGGAATGGACGTTTGGACTATGATATATTCCAAATCATAAAATATCGATAATAACGATTGGTTACTAAAATAACGATAGTAATAAATTGAACAACCCAAAAATAAAGAAACCTCAATACCACAATAATAAAAAATCCAACTCAATAAAAAATAAAGTCAAAGTTATAGAACTTCTTAACATGTACTGGAAGTCCATAAAACACATAATGCCCAAAATTTAATTTTACACTAAAATATATTTTCTAGCATGTAAAAATCCTAGATATCTAAAATTTAATACGAATACGTAAACTTATTTGTGGTGAATACTTTGGATTTCTTTTAGTGCTCTTATATAGGTGATAACGTCGGTTCGTTAGATTTATGGCTCATAATCAATGACATGATTGCATCTCAATTGATGAATTGAAGAAAAGATTATGTTCATAGCTTTTTAAATCATCAAACACTATCCAATCTATAATTTCTCATGGCAGCCAATCTAGAAGACCAAAAACAAATAGTAACAAAAAAATGCATGCACCTTATTGTATCAACTGTATTTTTTTTATTCATTTGGATGGAGACACTCTACTCCATTTGAGAGAGCACCATGTGGGCCTTCTTTACAAAAATGAGCACTTTCCTATTTTCACAAAATTTTAAATGTTATTTATTTTTTTAATTATAATGTGAAATTGTATTCCACATTTTTTGTCAATGTACACCATGTTTAAAAAAATAAAACAAAAGAGAAAAGAGATCAATCTACTCAACTCTGATAGACCCAACAAAATTTTCCCTCTACCCTAGGCTGGGAGACTCATACTAGCACGTTACTTAAAAAAGTTAAACTTTTTTGTTGATAACAATTTCATGAACGTATCAATGATATTTTTGTTCGTGGATACTTTGTTAAGTTCAATAGACTTTTCATCTGATATATTTCGTATTCAATGATACTGCACATTAATATCCTTTGACCTACTATGAAAGGTTGAATTTTTAGAGAGAGATATAACAATATGACTATCACAACATACAATTTATTCATTCTATCATACATCCAGGTATGTAACTTGGATTATCAAGATATAGCACCCCCTCCACTCCAAAGGTTAATTGATAACTTGAGGTAGATCAATGTGAAACTAAATCATTGAATATATCAAAATCTATGTATCCAAGAAGAATGAGTTTTAACCCGCTCAAAGATAAAGATAAGAGAAAAGTACTTCATAAATACCCTAGGATAGATTTTACTACATACTAGTGATATCTACTATAGTGTGAGAAAAAAATGAATGACAACATGGACAATATGTGCTATATTTGATCTAGTGAAAAATATGACATATATAAGACTACCAACTACTGAGGCATAGGGGACACAACTCATGTCACTCATTTTACCATTAGTCTTGGGACTATGCTAGAAATTCAGATTACAATATTTAGCTAAGGAAGTTAACACCAACTTAGTCTTTTTCATAAAAAATCTCTCATAAATTTTATCAATATGTCATTATTGAGATAATCGAATATCCCTAAAAGCTCTATCCCAAAATACCTTCATCCTTAAAATTTGCTTGACTATGAAAAAGTCTTTCATAAAAGCACTTTTTTCAGCTCCTCCTTAAGTCAATCAACTTGTGCTTTATTATGGTCGATGATCAATATGTCATGTACATATATAAAAAGTATAAGTCTATCATCACCTGACTGATAAGTGTTGTCTGATAGATACATAATGGATACAAGATATGTGTTGAAAGTCATGTGACTCTTTGAATAAATAAAATTTTTCATACCATTGAATATGTGCTTGTTTAAGTTTGTACAAATTCTTATTTAGTTAATAAACAAGACCTTACTTCCCTTCTACAATGAATCCCTCAAGCTAATCCACGTAAAGAGATTAGTTAAGGTCACCATGAAGAAATATTATCTTCACATCAAGTTAATTAATTTCTAAGTTAAAACTAGTAACTAAACTTAGAACTACTAAAATAGAAGAAATCTTTGCTACTACAGAAAATATCTCATTAAAATTGATTCATTTTTTACTAAACCATATAACAACTAACCGAATATTGTATCTCATCTAAGAGTCATTATCACTGAGTTTTATTCTAAAGAGCTACCTCATTTTGAAAATTTGCTTTACTTTTGGTAAGGGAACTTGATCATAAGATTGCCTAGCCCAAAGGCATAGTCCAGTGGCATGACCCGGCACTGTGCCCCAGAACTCAAGCTGGTTACTTGGTTTCAGGTGTCAGGCTCGCATGATGCATGACCCATCAGCCACCCATTACATTTGGCCATGTAAGCCAAATGTAATGGGCCACCCATCGGCCACCTGACAGGGGCGTCGTGCCCCTGTCAGGTTATAGACCGATGAGGTGGATTTATAAAAAAAGAATTTGGCCATGTAAGCTGGATCATGCTTACGTGTCCAATTGCAATGCATTGACCATGTAAGTCAGCCACGCATTATATTTTCTCATAATGAGCTTCAAATATGGACAATGATAGGCCAAACCTCTCACTATTCATGTCGACCCATCCACTATAATAAAAAAATAAATTTTAAGTGTAGGATTACAATTGATGTTAGATTGATTCATATGGCTACTATGACTATAATTCTATTACTATCATGATTCATGCTATTTTAAAATAAAAAAAATAATAAAATTAAAAAAAATAGTTATTTAATTAAATTGAAATTTTATTTTCTTTATAAATAGAGAAGAAGAAAATTAGATATTATTCTCAATATCTTCTTGCAGTCTCTCTCTCTGATCTCTTAGTTTCTCTTACTTCCGAGTTTTGACTTTCTATGTAGTTTCTATTTATTATTTCATTTTGTAATATAAATATTAGATATACATATACTATGCTATTTTTTTTCTCAATTTACATTTAATGCATATGTATAAGGGATAGATGGTTCATGGTGGTGTGGGTGTGACTATCAACTTGTGCAAAACTACAACTTGCTTGCTTGTTTGGAATTTATAACTAAGTTGTTTGTAGTAAGATACTAATTTTTTTATTTTTATTTTGTTATGGTGCTACATTAGATTTTTTTTTAATTTCAAATTTTATTTAAATAATATAAATAATTAAAAAAATGTTACATATTGAATTTAACAAAAATGAGTATCAAATTGGCATATACATAGGTAATAATGATAACCCTACAGATAGATTAGAGATAAAAACTATCCTTTCTTGACAGGCCTTGACCCAAATCCATATGATACTTAAAAAATGAAAAATTAGGCAAACATTAGTAGAACTGACACACTTTAAAATAATAAAAACTAAAAACTCTAGAGGTATCGATGAAGAATTAGTATAACATATATATTATAAAAAATATATTGATGAAGGAGTACGTATGGGATTGGGCACATAAAGAAATATGTCAATCAATACACCAAAAAATATTGTACATTTGATTTCAGACAAACCCAACTTAGTGGTATGGTCTTTCAAGCCGAATCTAATTCAATTTTATTGACTCCCTTTATATATCACAATGATGCTAGGAGGAAAAGTATGAAAAAATTAATTACTATCATGAATCTTCCAATTAGATTTTCGTAGGATCCTAGGATAGTTAATATTATGCAAACCTATTTCCAGCCTACTTATCATAAGATTCATAGGTCTACTTATAAGAATGACATAATAAAATTTTATAAATTAGAAAAATAATTAATAATTAAAGAATTTAGGAAATTTAATAGAGTAGTTTCTGTGACATCTGATATATGGACTAGTAATGATGATACATTCTTTTTTATACCTCACTACTCACTATGTAAAGTCTAAATGAAAATTTTATAAAAAAATTCAGGATTTGATGATATTCTATATCCTCTTAATACTTCTGCCATATATGAGTGTATGCTACAAATATTTAAGGAATATGATATTTAAAATAAAATTTTTATTATAACTTTCAAAAATTCTTCTAATAATGGAATAGTTATTTGTATGTTTCTTATGACTTTTATATTAGAGATAGAATATTATGTGAAATATTTCATGTTGGATATATATGTCATGTGATTAACCTCATAGTACATGTATAAATAAAAATTATTTCTCCTACTCTAGAAAAGAAATTCAATATATTTCCTTTGGATACTTAATATGCAATAGGAGTTTAGCATCCTATGTTTGCCTATGGGGCTTAAAAATAAAAAATTCTAAATGGATGTGCGATTCCATTAGAATTACACATACTTGATGTTAGATTCATGTGTTGGCTACCAACACATGATATCCAAATTTAACTATATCAATAGTAAGAGTCGTGATCTTATTTTTGATGATTCTAATTGGAATATAGGAATTTTATTTATTAAAATTTTAAAGATTTTCAATGATATAATGAACATGTGTTCATTTGTGTACAATCTCATCACTTACAATGCACTAAGGAGCAAATGCAATATTAGTAGCATGTTTAGTAAGTACAGAGGTCATCCTGTATTTAGTACCATGACTGTTAATATGAAAACCAAATATTTAAAATATTAGTCTTTTATTCCAACTTTATATTGTTTGACTATCTGTATGTATCCTAGGATTAAGGTGAAAGGGATAAAAAAATATTTTGATATACATATCCATGCGTATGAACTAGGTACACCAACCTGAAAGATTTATTCATGAAAAATTAGTTGACTTATCTTCATATTACAACACTAGGTATAGTGGTTGAAGCTATGTTCTGAGTACGAACATGGACATCATATTACAATTGATCATAGATGATTTTTGATTCATGTCATATTTATGATGTGCTACAATAATATTGGTTGTTTATGTTTTTCATTTTATTTTCTATTTTAATTTATGCACTTTTATAATTTTTCTATCAATGACTTATATAAGATGAATGTAATATATATTATATTGGATATTATATTGGAATGCACTTAGCTATTATTCTTTTTTCTCAATTTAAATTTTGATATTTTTTTATTTGATTTACTCATTAATCTTTTAAATTAAATAAAATTAAGATTACAAAAATTATATTAGGTCTTACTCTTAGGCACTTACATCTTAGGATTCAAGATTATGACTTAAAAAAGACCACTTTGTGTTGCCCCGAACCCAAACTGACCCAAATCAACCCAAACAAGCATGGTCTACTCTAGGCTAAACATGGTATGACATTGCTCTGTACTATGTGGGCCAACCATGCTTTGCCAAGCCATCCGATTGGTTCATGTGGCATGTCCAACATGGCATGGTGGCATAGCCGTGCCAACACTTAGGTCAATCTCCTCTTGTGTAATATTATTATAATTTTTTCTAAGAATATTAGTCTTTATTCATGTGTCCTATCTAATTATAGTGATAACAATTGACTATTTTAAGTTGTAATTTTTCTAAAAAATGAGTTCTTATGTCAGGCTATGTCTCCCATAGTGCTCATACTATGAATCTCATAAATGAGAATACCATAAGAAGCTTCTCTCATTCTCCTTGCTTATTTGAACATAAATTTTATGAGACGTGTATTAATATAACACTTCCTGATGATGATAAGCTCAAAGAAACATTAAGTTATCTTGTATGTCTGGAATTAAGATCAATATTAGTTAAGCTAATTAATAGATCATTTTCTAGGTATATTTTCATGGATAAAAGTGGAATCACCAACCCTTAAAAGAAGTAATATGCACTGCCATTATAATACCATTTTGAACTTTAGTTTAACTAGATATCTAATGATCAATAATTTTTCTTCTAAACATATTCATTCAAACATAAATTCTAGTTTCTTTTATAACTTTTCAACCTTCATTTCATTGACAATATATTGATAAATTTTACTATTTATCCATTGTCAAATTGTAAACTTGAGGTCCAAGTATTCTCATTATTCTTCATTAATCCCAATCAACTTAATTATCATATATAATGATCATCTTTGATAATAATAAATGATGTGAACCACAAATAACCAATACAAATAAAAAGGTCCTAAAATTGAGTCATTGTATATATATCTAAATAATTAAATACCAATATAACGATGACACGTAAACCACATAATATCTCAGCAACAGAAGAATTTCCAGCATGGAAATTTGTGTTGACGGGATGTTCATTTAAGTTGAGCGGGCTTAGAGTAAAAAGACTACTAAGCCCTTAATGAGCATTTATTGATTTATTGCTGTAAAGTTTTTTTTATTATTTCTTTTATTTCAATTATTATAAGTGATATAAAAACTTCTCATTTTTCTTGACCTAGTCTGCCGAACATATTTTTGATTGATAATTGGTTTCCTACTGTTGCGCGACTTTTCTTCTTCCTCTCTTCTTTTCTACTCATCTTCTCTGTTCTGTGCTTATAGTTCTTAAGAATTCCTTGTTTTAACAAGGAATTGTTGTTCTAAAACAACATTCTGGTATCAGAGCCTCGATTCCTAATTGAGATTGAGATTATTTTTGAATATTATTCAAATCTAATTTCTCCAGATTAGGCGTTCTCTGAACAACCTAATTATTTTCACAAATTTCTTAAGATCCAGCATAGATCTGACCCGATCTACTAAGATCTAAAGGTTTTGTGGTTTTTAAAACCTATTTTTTACAAAACCCTAACATTCTGTTCAAATTTTTCAAGTTGTTCTTTAAAATTATTATGTTTTCAAAAGCTCAAAACTCATCAAACTCAGGTTCGATTCCTATTCCCTTGTTTGATGGTGAAAATTTTGATTACTGGCTTGATAAAATGCGAACATTATTTATCTCCCAAGATATATGGGAAATTGTGGTTTCTGGATATGTAGAAGCTCCAAATTTCTCTATTCTGGAAGGTAAAGATTTGTTACAAGAGAAGGAATTACGAAAATTAAATGCCAAAGCATTACTTTTCATCCAACATGGTGTAAGTAATGCAATATTTCCCCAATAGCTTGGTTGTACTCAAGCCAAGGAGGCTTGGGACCTCCTAATCGAGGAATACCAAGGAGATAAGAAGGCTCGAGGAGCTCTTCTGCACTCATTGAGAAAAGATTTCGAGAATCTGAGTATGAAAAACTCAGATTCTCTTACTGAGTTTTCAACTCAGTTCCTTGATATAGTTAATCAACTTAAGATTCATGGAGAAGACATCTCTGAGACTCGATTAGTTGAGAAATTATTAATCTGTATGCCTGATAAATCTGATGCCATTGTGGCATTGATAGAGGAAACCAAGGATTTATCAAAGCTGTCAATCCAGCAAGTTTTGAGTTCATTAAAATCATACGAAAACCAATTATTAAAGAGGGTAGAAAGTTCTGGAGAAACTGCAATGCAGTCAAGATGGGAAGAAAATTCCAACAAGGCCGAAAATCAATCCAGAGACATGAGGAGTAAGAGAAGCAGTCAAAGGTATGAGTTTAAAAATAAAACAAAAGTAAAATTAAAACAGGCTCTTCTTCTACTCTCTATAATGACTCACCTAAAGACCAATCTGTCTCTTGCAATATATGCAAGAGACTAAACCACACTGCGACTGAGTGTTGGTTTCGAAAACAGAATCAATGCCAAAATTGTAAAAGATTTGGGCATAATTCGAAGAACTATAAAAGCATCTCCAAACAGAATGCTGGTTTTACAGAGCGAGTAGCCTCTGTAGAACATCTATTTTATGCAAATGATACAGAAAATATACCTTCGATAAATACCTGGTTTTTGGACAATGGTTGCTCAAACCACATGTCTGGAAATAAAGAAATATTTTTGGATTTACTTCCAGTGGTAAATTCACAAGTCAAACTGGGCAATGGTGAATTAGTTCAGGCGCAAGCCAAGGGCAGAGTGGCAGTACCCACCTGCTCTGGAATAAAATTCATAAAAGATGTACTTCTGGTTCCTGCCTTAGACCAGAATTTATTAAGTGTTGGCCAGTTAATTGAAAAGGGTTATAAACTGTCATTTGAGAATAATGTGTGTGAAATTTTTGATCATGGGAGTGATCAACCCTCATGGACAGTAAAGATGTCAAGTGGAAGAAGTTTTCCACTGACATTTGATGAGAAAATAGATAGGGCATTATCTATGAATGTCCAATCTGTAGCTTCTCTCTGGCACAGAAGGTTTGGGCATTTAAATTATTTAGACCTAAAAAACATTTTTCAAAATAATTTTGTAAAAGGAGTGCCTTCAATCCTTGTAATACCTACCTCTGTCTGTGAAGAGTGTTCACTGGGAAAACAAACCAGAAAGAGTTTTCCAAAGCACTATGCCTGGAAAGCTTCCAAACCCTTAGAACTACTACATGCTGACATATGTGGTCCCATATCAATGAAATCACTAGGTAACAGTAGTTACTTCTTACTGTTTATTGATGATTGCACAAGACACATATGGGTGTTCTTCTTGAAGCACAAGTTTGAGGCACTTGAATGCTTCAAGAAACTCCTATCACTTGTCGAAATACAATCTGGACTAAGTGTAAAAACACTTAGAACAGATAGAGGAGGTGAATTCCTCTCTCAAAAATTCACAAATTTCTGTGAATTTAAAGGAATAGCTAGGCAGCTGACCACTGCCTACTCACAACAACAAAATGGAGTTGTTGAGAGAAAAAACAGAACTGTAATGGAAATGGCCAGATCACTTCTAAATGAGAAAGGCTTACCAAAAACCTTTTGGGCAGAGGCATTGAACACATCAGTGTATCTGCTCAATAGGTGCCCTACCAAGTACTAGAAAACCTTACTCCAGTGCAAGCCTAGACTGGAAGGAAGCCTAATGTCAAACATTTAAGGGTATTCGGGAGTGTTTGTTACTCCCATATACCAAGTGCACAAAGACCCAAACTAGACTCAAAGAGTCTAAAGTGCATTTTAGTTGGATACAGTTTGCAATCCAAGGGTTACAGACTGTATTCACTAGAAACTAAGTCATTTCTGGTGAGTAGAGACATTTTAATTGATGAAAATAGTAAGTGGGTTGAAAGTTTGAATGAAGCAAACTCTGGAACCAAAAATGGTTGCACATAAGCTGCTGCAACTAGCAATAAATTAATAAGCGCTCCAAGGTATGATTTCAGCTCACTCTCTGATTTTTCTTCTGAGTTTTCTTCTGATTCTTCTTCTGAATACGATTCTGAATGCAAGTCTAAATCTATTTCTGAATATAGTTATAGTTCCTCACCTAATTCTGAATCTGTGACTGAACCAAATAAAATAACTCCTGTTAAATATAAAGATTTGATGGATATTTATCAGAGATGTAATTACACCTCAGTTGAGTCACTCAACTATGAAGAGGCTATAAAGCATCAATTCTGGTTCAAAGCAATGCATACAGAAATGTCTGTCATTGAAAAAAATAACACTTGGACTTTAGTGGACTTACCCTAGAATAAACTCAACATAGGTGTTAAATGGATTTATAGGATTAAGACTAAATCAAATTCAAATCAGCATGTATACAAGGCTCGATTGGTAGCTAAAGGCTACTCACAAAAACCCGGAATAGACTACCATGAAACCTTTGCTCTAGTAGCAAGGTTAGAAACCATAAGGCTTTTAATAGCCTTAGCTGGACAGAAAGGCTGGAATTTATTCCAATTAGACATAAAGTCAGCCTTTCTAAATGGAAAACTTAAGGAAGAAATCTATGTAGAACAACCCCATGGGTTTGTAAAAAAAGGAAGTGACCACTGTGTTTATAGATTAAATAAGGCTTTGTATGGGTTGAAACAAGCTCCTCATGCTTGGTATCAACAAATTAACTCATACTTTCTGAATCAAGGATTCAACAGAAGTAAGAGTGAGCCTACACTCTATATTAAAAGAGATAAGCATTCTGGAATTTTAATTGTCTCTTTATATGTCGATGATATTATTTTTACAAGCAATAAAATTGAATTAATAAATAACTTTAGGAGAGAAATGGAAACTGAGTACGAGATGTCGGACCTAGGAAATTTAAAATAATTCTTAGGACTTGAAATAACTCAAGACACAAGTGGTGTGTCCATTTCTCAAGTTACATATATTAAACTATTACTGAAAAGTTTTGTAATGAGTGACTGCAAGCCTATGTCTACCCCCTTGGAAGTAAACCAAAAATTACTTTCAGCTCAAGGAAAACCTGTGAATGAAAAGACATACAGAAGCTTAATTGGAAGCTTGTTGTATGCATCAGCAACCAGACCTGATATTGTATACTCTGTTCACTTGTTGTCACGATTTATGCATTGTCCAAATCACATACATTTAAGTGCTGCCAAAAGGATATTGAGGTATCTTAAAGGCACAATTAATCTAGGTCTAAAATATCACAAAATTAACCATACAGAAATTGTTGGTTACTGTGATAGTGATTGGAGAGAAAATCCAGAGGATTACAAAAGTACCTCTGGATATGTGTTTAACTTAGGAACTACGGCTGTTTCTTGGCAGTCCAATAAACAATCAACCATAGCCATGTCCACTACTGAAGCTGAATATGTTTCAGCTTCAGTTCCAACCTCCCAAGCCTTATGGCTTAGAAAGCTTTTGGATGACTTAGATAAATCTCGAAAACATCCAATAAAAATTCATTGTGATAATCAATCGACTATATCTATTGCGAGTGATATGGTAATGCATAGTCGAACTAAACACATAGGTTTAAAATATCACTTCATTAAGGATGCAATTGAATCTAATGAAGTTAAATTGTTTTTTTGCTGGACCGAAGAACAAGTGGCCGATATATTTATGAAGTCCCTGCCTAGAGAAAAGCTGGTATACTTGAGAGAAAAGCTTGGTCTGATCTCAAATACATCGAATGGGGTGGACTGTTGACGGGCTGTTTGTTTAAGTTGAGCGGGCTTAGAGTAAAAAGACTACTATGCCCTTAATGAGCGTTTATTGATTTATTGCTGTAAAATTTTTATTATTATTTCTTTTATTTCAATTATTAGAAGTGATATAAAAACTTCTCATTTTTCTTGACCTAGTCTGCCGAACATATTTTTGATTGATAATTGGTTTCCTGCTACTGCGCGACTTTTCTTCTTCCTCTCTTCTCTTCTACTCATCTTCTCTGTTTTGTGCTTATAGTTCTTAATAATTTCTTGTTTTGACAAGGAATTGTTGTTCTAAAACAACAATTTGCATACCACTTGTTGGGAAGGCTCAAAGGCTTCCTCCAATACTATTTGTTGGGATTAGAATGTTTAGATGATTTACGCAAAAGCACAAAATGATAGGAATAACATTTGTTTCACGGTCCAAAGATGGCGACCCCAACAAAACATTATAAGCGTGTACAAGACCTAAAAACAAAACATTAGAAGCGCGTTGCAGTTGCTTTTATGGTTGAGATAAATGTATATAAATAGGAAGCAGTTTGTCGCATGATTACGTGAATTATGTTTCAGCTTTATATAAATGTATAACATCATGTGTACGCATAAATAACATTGTTTATATTAAAATGTACTTGGGTGTTTTGAATCCACAAATACACGGTACATATGAATAGAGAAAAATAGAAAGTGCCTAAATACTATCATACGAGAGGTATTGTAACAAGATTTTAAGAGTAAACCCATTATCTTTACAAAGGAGATTTCTATGATACATTTACAAAAATATAATGTGATAGAATGGTGGATAGAAAATTTGATGCTAATCTTTACAGAAACAATGAGACATCAACTTTAAAACGTTACAGTAGTTTTCATGCTTCTGTTAGTTTGTACTTGATTTGTTAAAAATTCTGAAGATCCAGTACTGCATTACCATTTAACTATTGCTAGTATTGAAAATACTTAAAAAAACAGACTACATTAAGCTCTTAGGGGTAACAATTAACAACTTTAAAACAAACCCAATCACAAAAAATTAAATTTAAAATAAACTAGTTTTGAAATATAGTTGGAGCACTTAAATATAGCTAGTATTGAAATAAACTAGTTTTCCTCTCTCTCTCTCTCTCTCTATATCTTAAATTTTAATTTTTAAAAAAAACACTTGGGCACCATGCAATATAGTTGGAGCACTTAATTTCACAAAATAGAAACATTTAAAAAAATTAAAGTCTCACAAATTTTAAAAATAATTATATATTAGAGATCTAAAATAAGAAAACTTAAAATTACCCCATTCCATAATGAAAAACATACTCCAATTATGCCAATTTTAACATCCCTACCCATTCAATCTATCTCTTCAAACATAGTGTTAGTTGCATATCATCAACCTTCAACTCAAGTGGCTACACAACAAAACTCCAGCATGTATGATACAAAAGTGGTATATTATTATATTGCAATAAATCACCACATTGGCATGCAACTATAAGTATTAAGTTTGATGCTCTCCTATTCAATGATACATGGTCACTAGTGATTCCTATTATCTGTGTAATATGAAAAACAATAATTTTTTTTAATAATAGTAATTTAGTTTTCATATTATTCATAAATTATTGCTAATTGAGTATTATTTTAGACACGGTTGAAAACAATACATTCATAACTAATATGTTTGGATTGATGACAAATTATTATGAATATGTGATATTAAGTCAACACATGTGTCTATTTTTAGAACATGCACTTGATTGGCTTGCCATTATAATGCAATAACGATTGTTATGTGAAATCACATGTAATTCTCATCGTGATAATGATATAAGAGATCCTTGGATATGGGATATAATGGTTTCTTATATTTCAAGTTGTTTAATTTAACACAGTCAAATGTCATCGGCAATATGATGAACTATATTAGCTATGATCAAGTATTGCATAAATCTTGGAGAGAAATATGAATGATAATAATAAATTGTATTCCCCTTTCAAAATTAGGGAAATATTTGAACCCCATAGATAAAGTGATACAGAAGATGCATCACTATTATCAAATGAGTCAATATGAGAAATCAAGATTATTTAATTTGAAAATCTACTCGTATTAAGAAATTAAAGATTGAACTATACAAGTGTTGTGATATTCAAGACTTGTGTCCCATCTAGATATTGCGGACAAAGAGGTTCAAATTGCATCGTAATATTTTCGCAGTACAAAGTTTAAATTGCATTGTAATATTCTTATAATTTAGGGGATAAAAATGAATTGCTAGATATCGCTCATTACTTTTAATATTAAAAGAGCTTTTAAATAATTATTAATATTGTAATAACATATTGGGTCATAGTCATATATCATAAAGAAAATAAAATGTAAGTGTATAGATATGCAGTAGTCATTTTCAAGATAAATGGTTAAAATATTAATATTAAATTAATTTAATTATTATGATTGGATTACTTAAAAAGATGGAGTAAGACTACAAAATAAATATGTATATTATTAAAATGAGTTGACTCCAAAATAAAAATATATATTTACTAAATCGATATTGAAGTACTCAAATATTAAGTGCTCAATTTATGAATGCCCATATTATGAGTATAGAACATGAAATGCTAGAATTAATTCCAATGTATTCATAAGATTATTATACCAGTGTTCCTAGAGGTGTAGACTACAATAAATGTGGATTTTGAAGGGATTGTGTTTGATTTAGATTCAGATTGATTTTCAAACCAAGAGTAATTTTCTTCCCAAATCTAACTTGATTTGTGTCTCACATAAAATATGTCTTATGATTTGATGTATATAAATTATTGGTAATTCTATTGATATATAAGGTAGAAAATAGTTTAAAATCTAAGAACCCCACTATTAAACACTAGCATTGTTGACTGATGCTAGATCTACAAAATTAAAAACAATGTTGATGGTACCAAGGAGTGCCATATGGAATTATTGGTTCTGAAAGGTTTTCATCATCAAGAAATATTGATTTCAATGAAAATCTTAGCCATGTTGTCAATCATGCTATAATTCATATTATCTTATCCATGGCTATCTATTTTAACTAGCAGATTAAACAAATTGATGTCCAAAATAGTTTTGTGTAAATGAAAAAAATATAAGAAGTATACTTGGCACAATCTCATGGCTATGTTCATCCACAAGATTCTCATCATGTTTGAAGGTTTTATAAGTTATTATATGGCCAAAAAAGAGCCCCACGAGCTTGGTTCTATCATTTAGCTGTAAATTTTTATAGAAATTGTATTCAAATATAGAAAACTTAACACTTCTCTCTTTATTTGATACAAGCATTGTACCACAACCCTGCTTCTTTTCATGTTTGATCCGTATAGTCCTACTTTGCAATCAAAAAAATTGATCTTAGCTATTTCTAAGGGTTGAAGTTTGTGCTAAAGGTAATGAGTATATTTAACCCAACATAATTATGGGACACATTCTAAAACATACTGACATGATTGAATGGAAACCATACACTAATTCTATGTATATAAAACATATGTATATAAAACAAGTGTATATAAACCATGTGCATATAAAATAAGTGTATATAAAACATGTGTATATAAAATATATATTTATATATGTTTTATGTACATATGTATACTTATATACAACTTTTTTGGAGTCATGACATTGGAAAAGCAAATTAGTCAACCACATGTTCAACCTCAGAAACACATGTTTTTTTGTCATGTTGACTATTTGTTTCATTCCTAACCTACTCTATAAGCTATTACAAAAGCTATTTCTACCTTTCAACCTCATGATTCCCATAGCATTTCATACCTTCTTGTCTCTTGAATTGGGGTTGCCAAACTGATTGTGTATAGCAATAATGATAGACAACAATCAGGAGGTTATATGGTCATTTAAGCTGAACTAAAAGCAATGAGTGACATAGCTTATGAAAGGTAAACTAAACTCAAGAGAATATGGTGGCCAAGCACAAACCCTCTTCCTTTCTATTTTCACGGAGTGAGTGACTCCTTGTAAGAGTCGTGAATCGATTCCTCCTCTTTATGACTTGCTTCAAAGAATGTTTTAAATGTATAATAATGGAGTGAGTGACCCACTTGATAGAGGATATGATTGGAGTTGCTACCTTCTTTAGAGTTATAAAGAGTTTCACTGTGTTCTTACTAAAGACTATGAGACTTGGAAAGAGTCACAAGATAAATAAGGCACTAGGTCTCCTTGCATCCAATGGATCTCTTTCTACTCGTGGATGCTTTTTTTGTTGATGATGGGAACTAATCCATTCTCGAGTTAATTCATTTAGCCCATGAGGAATGTCTCGACTTTGTCTATGCTAGTTCTTCTGGTTTGACTACTTCTTTTGCCTAGACTACTTTTGGTACATGAAATAGGAAATGCTGTTGAAAGAAAACAAATAGCTTAAGGAATCTTGTTCTTGTTCCTCTTGTTGGGCTAGCTGACCAATAGAAGAGGAGACCAGTAAAAAGAACATGTTTAAGGCTTGAGAATGGGTTCTGAGATTTGATAGTTGAGATGGGCACACATTCAATAATAAAATATTTTGGCAAGGAGTTCCAATCATTCAAACAAGATGCATAAGGGGGTGGATCCTTTTTATATATGTCCTTCCTTAGCTCTAATGTGCTAAGTGATTTCATACCGAATGTCGTCAATTCTATATTTATTGCTCGATTCGGCTTGATTCATGGAAAGGTATCACAAGCTCAAAGGGTGGAAATAAGTGATGAAATTATAAAAGATAGGCATAAAGCTATGAAATTAAATAGAAGTCACTAGTAGTCACTTATGTCAAGAGAGGTGCACTAGAAACGAAATAGATGTTGTGAGTTTTTTTTTCCTTGGTGAGTTAGATGAATCGATGGTTCCAAACCTTCCCTAACCTCACTCCACTTATTAGCTAGAACAATTAGAGTATATCACCTTGCTTAAGCAATGAACATAGTTTATGACTGGTGTTGGGTCTTTCTCTCTTCCTATAGCTTTTGTCTTTTCAGCCGCTTTATTGAAAGAAGCCACTCATGTAATTGTCTAATTAAAATAAAGCCACAAGTGTTTGTCTTTTTGAATGATCATAGTTCATTCAGCATGTCACCAAAAAGTTAGATCCATGTTAATGCATTCCTCCCTTGGCTTATATGCCCCTTTAGGTGGGGTACCTTCACTCCTCAAACTAATATTTTTACTCCTCACATTAGCTTTGCAAAAATTATGATATGAAAGAGTGTATGTCCTAAAAACAGATTTGATTTAGTTATATATTAATATAAAAGATGCATCCTAATTTGACTACTAGTAAGGAAGATGAGTCATGCTGGTTGAAAGAACTTTTCCTAGTAAAGGAAGAAACATGACCATCTTTCTAGTTTGGAAGTCTACCATAGAAGTCTTCACTTGTACCTGCTTAAAAAAGGGGTCCATATAACTTTTCTTTTGTCTATTTTGTTAAGTAAAGTAATTCAGAAGCAAGGTTCTAGTTAGTCCCAAGTAGTTAAGTAAAGGGGTCCAGATTCAAGATACTAGTCAGTAAGGAAAAAGGTCTTATGGGTAACCAAACAACAAAAACGGTCTTCTCTTATGTTTAGTTTAGGTATGATTATCAACACTCTCACTACTCGAGAAGCAAGCTAGCTTGATAGCAAGCCCTTAAGGTTATTCTTTCACTAGCCAAGGGAGTAAGAAAGCTCCACTAGTCATCATCTTAATCATAAATATTAACTAGCTATGAAGACACTAAATAAATTCATTGGACATTTCTTTATCTAAACTAAAAGTATAAATAAGATCGAGGGTACTTGATATTATGATTATAAGGAAGCAATTAGTCAAAAATAGAAAGAAGTTGATAATAGACATACTTACTAAAAATGGTAAGGTAGAAAGTAAGAAAGCTTATAAAAGAATGAACACAATGACTCTCTTTAGGCTAAATCACCCTTCACCCTGACAACTTCTTGCTTTCTTCTTGGTTGAAAGAGAAACTCACTGTAATAGCTCACAAAGTCAAATATACTTTTTTTTTCTGGTGTGTTGGTGCTCTAATCTTCTTCTTCTTAAAGTTTACATCGAATGCTTGCTCCTCTGATATGTTGACATTTATTCCTTCATTTTTTTAAACAAAACAATGAATTCATTTCATTTGATGTATTCTTATTTAGTGTAAATCTTCTTGGTGCTGGACATGGGATTGCTATTTAGTATACAAATATTTTGGTAGCTTGGATGTTCTTCATCATAAAATGGTGACATGTAATCTCTTCTAGCTTACAATTGACAAACACACTCTTCATGGAATGTTGGTTAAAGTCATCTAGTTGGGGCCAATTGAATGTAGAGTTTTCGATAGTGCTAAGATGGTTAAACTAGAGGGATAGGACTAAAGTGTGAGTTAAGTCCAATGAGAGTGTAGTTTGCTAGTATAGTGAAAATAGTATAGGCAATTAAGCCATAGTTAACAAATATTAGTAAGAAACATCAATGAAAAGAATTGATATATCATTCTCTATATATTTGTTTTATTCTATAAATTTTGTTGTATGCGAAATCTAAGTCTGAATCAATTTCTTTTGCAATAATAACTATCCTCTTTTAAAGAAATTTCCCACCATCTTTAATTCTAAATTGGCTTATGAATCAAAGGTAACGTTAATTATTGTCAATGCCTAAAAGCACTATCATTATAGTAGTGTGGTTAGCCTATTATATAAAAAGTTTAGTCATTATCCTACATAATCAAGAGTTTAATACATCAAAGTTGAAGTTGATACATTTCTTTTGAGACATTTTTAGTGCCCTATTTGACAAAGACTTTCAATGTGGGCACTAGCACTAGCTATTTGGGTCTATCCCATTATTAGTTTCGAAGATTGACCAAAGAAGACGGTAACATGATACTGACAAGGTGGGTGGTTCTATGGGTGGATTCAAGTATGTGTACCCTTGAGTGGTGGTTTCCGTTGGCATTGGTGGGGCATATGGTGGTAAAGTGATGGTTGATAAACCAAAGGGTTGAGGATAACATTCTCCAACTCAAAGTATGAAAATGTCTATAGTTCTATACTTTTATGAGGTACGTGATTCAGCCTCGCCTCCAACAGGTGTCCGCATAGTGAGTGCCAGCTCCAATCTTCTTCACGGGGGTAAAAGTAAAGTCAAGTGGATTAACATCAAAACACATTAATTTCTGGTGCATGAGCTAACAGGTTTTAATGCCTTATTGACAATTTAAGTGAGCATGTAGGATCAATCAAAAAACAACTTTTCTTTATCTACATCTCTTGATTCACTATTGCTTACTATGTTTATGTGCCTTCTTAAGCATCTTCCTTTTCAAGACTTAACTTCCCCATCAGATAACCTAGGGCTATCCTTTGGCGAGAACACATATCGAAAAAGGGGTTGAACTAGAATCATATTCTCATGGGTGTTTGCATTTATGAGTTAGTACAAAAGTGGAAAGCAAATAGTACTATAATAGCCTAGTGGATAGTGGAAAAAAGTATTACTCCGAATAAGCCCTGTTTATTATATTATAAAGAGTAAAATAGGTCTATGTTGAGCCTGATTGAGATTCAAGCCTCTTTTGTCTAGCCAACCTCACAACCACATTTCCAGACCTTGATCGCCATCATTGAGTTTCAAAGTAGCAAAAGAGAGTGGTCGCCACTATTGGGAACATCAAGAGGGTGTCCACTTTCAAAAGAATGAAGATGTGTGCCTTAGACTATATGTTCGCTATCATGCTTTTAATGAGGTAAAATTAAAGAAGAAAGATCTAGTCCAATTTAGTGAAAGAAGTTGCATTATACAATCAGTCAAACTCTATCAGTATGCAAGCAATTATTGTGTGACCAACATAGTAAAGATTGCTTTCAGTATTTTCCTTAGATGAAGGGTAAGGAAGGTTGTACCTATAATGAGTCTTGCTACTAACATGTGGTACAATGTGTGGAGGTAATCATATGTATGGTCAAATAAGATATAACATAACTCTGTGTCGCACACTGGATTCACATACCAAGAAATCCTTGCACTATCAAAATGGTAATACTATATTTTTTAAAAAATGAACTTAAGCCCATAGCATTAACTTGGTTGCTTTCAACCATTCATTATTGTAGATCTGGCCTAAAAAAAGAAAAACATACTTTGCTACTTTATCAATACACATGGAATCTAACTGCTAATTGGTCAATACTTTAGTTATTTATATTTCCAAGATTCCTTGATCGGGTAGCATTCTTGGAGACAATATGTGTCTTGTCATTAAATTTTAATTTTGAATAACATTCACTTCAGGTTTATTAAGATAATGGAAAATCATAACTATAGTAGTTGTATTCAATAAGGACGAGTTAGAACTAATTCTAGTGGTAAAGGGGAATCTATAAGAGAAAGGATATAGTAATTGTAATAGGCCCTAGGGTATGTTTAAATTGGAATCTAAACAAAATAGGATCATCTCTAGTGGCTGGTGCTTCTAGTTTCATTATGTAGGCTTGCACCTTCCCTAGCTGGCTCAGTTGCTGAAGACAATATTTTTGAAATAGTCCAATCAGGTTTGCAAGTAATGAGTTGGAGCTAATTCAAATTAGACTTTTGTCATCCTTCATTGACTAAACATCGAAAAAAGCCGCACTATACTAGATTTTAGCATTTCAAGTGTGGATCCACAGAATACATGTTTTATATACATGTGCATATAAAACATATATAAATATATATACATATATATAACATATATAAATGTGTATAAAACATATATAAATATATGTATAAAACATTTATAAATATACATGTATAAAAAGTGTATAAAACATATATATGCATGTATAAAACAAG
The DNA here is from genome assembly GCA_029783825.1 of Sapria himalayana. Taxonomy (NCBI): domain Eukaryota; kingdom Viridiplantae; phylum Streptophyta; class Magnoliopsida; order Malpighiales; family Rafflesiaceae; genus Sapria; species Sapria himalayana. The sequence continues at coordinate 4,286,789 of JAREIK010000403.1, read as the reverse complement.
AGCACATATAATACACACAAACACCTATAAAACATATTAAATGTATAAAACATAGAAGCATGTATATAAGTGTATAAAACTTGTATAAGCATGTATAAAGTGGATATAACATATATAAACATGTATAAAAGTGTATACAATATATATAAGCAAGTATCAAAGTGTATAAAACATATTATATATTATGCATAAAATAATGTATAAAATTGTGTACAAAATAGTGCATAAATCATATTGGTGTATAAAACAGATAAGTGTATACAAAAGTGTACAAAATATTGTATATAAGATATATAAGTCTATATAAAATATATAAGTGTGTATATACGTGTATATAAAAGTGTTGGTGAAAGGACGTTTGGAATGTGATTTATTCGAAATCACAAATATTAGTAATAACAATTGGTTAATAAAATAATGAAAGTAATAAATTCAACAATACAAGAATAAAAAAACCTCAATACCACAATTATAAAAAATTTAACAAAATAAAAAAATAAAGTCCAAATTATATAACTCCCAAATCTAATAATATGGACAAAAAACTTCTTCACATATACTGGAAGTCCATAAAGCACATAATACTCAAAATTATATTTAAGATTAAATATATTTTATAGTATATATCTAAAATTATATTTTAGATTAAATTATATTTTAGATTAAAGCACATAATTCAATGCAAATACATAAACTTGGGAATTTGGGGTGAATACTTGGATCTCTTTCAATGTTATTATTTAGGTGATAGAGCCGATTCATCAAATTTATGACTCAAAATCAATGACATGGTTGTGTCTCAATTGATGGACTAAAGAAGAGATTATGTCAATAGCATTTTGAATTTTCAAACATTGTTCAATCTATAATTTGTCACAGGACTCAATCTAGAAGACCAAAAATAAATAGCAAAAATAAAGCATGCACCTTTTTGTATCAGATAAGTTTTTTTTCATTCCCTTGGATGGAGGTGCTTTCCTCCATTTGAGAGGGCACCATGTGTGCCTTCTTTGCTAAAATGAGAACTCTCATATTTTCACAAATTTAAATTTTATTTATTTTTTTAATCAAAATGTGGGAATTTATCCCACATTTTTGGTCAATGTACACCTAGCTTAAAAAAATAAAACAAAAAAGAAAAGCGACCAATCTACCAACTCGGGTAGAACTAACAAATCTTCTCCTCTAGCCTAGGATGGGAGACTCATACCATCATATGACTTGAAATTAAAATTTGCTGATGATAACAATTTAATGAATATATCGATGATATTTTTGTTCGTGTATACTTTTTTAAATATAATATATTTTTCATCTAATACATTCTATATATTGTGATACTGAACATCAATGTGCTTCGACCTACTATGGAAGGTCAACTTTTTAGAGAGATGTAAGACAATATGACTATCACACAATGCAATATATATGTATTCTATCATACATCCAAGTTTGTATCTTGGATTGTTAGGGTAGAGTTCCCCATCCAAAGGTTAATAGATAACCTATGGTAGATTTATTTGAATCTAAATCATTGGCTATATCAAAATCTATATATCCAAGAAGCATGAGTTTTAACTACTCAAGCACAAATATAAGAGAGAAAATGGCTAACAACATGGATAACATGTGCTATATTCAGTCTAGTGAAGACAACATATATAAGATTGCCAACTACTAAGGCATAGGAGACACAATTCATGTCTCTCATTTCATCATCAATCTTAGGACTATGCTTGGAATTTAGATAAAAATATTTAGAAAGAGAGTTGACACCAGCTTAGTCTTTTTCATAAAAAATATTTTAAGAACTTTAGTGATGTATCATTATTGAGATAATAAAATATGCCTATAAATAAAATTTGATAGGCCTAAGTCTATCCCAAATTACACTCATCCCTAAAATATATCTGAATAGTCTTAAGTCTTTCATAGAAAGCACATTTCCTAGCCCCCCTTATGCCTATCAACTTGTATTTTATTATGGCCAATGATCAGCATGCCACATACATACAATAAAAGTATAAGTCTATCATCACTTGATTGATATCTAATAGATACATAGTAGTCACAAGATATGTTCTAAAATTCATGATACTTCATGAGTATATAGAATTTCTTATACCATTGCTTAGAAGCTTGTTTAAGAACGTGTGAGCTCTTATTTAGTTAATAAACAAAACTTTCATTTCCTTCTACAATGAATCCCTCAGGCTAATCCATGTAGAGAGTTGTGAATGTCTTCATGAAGAAATGTAGTCTTCACATTGAGTTGATCAATTTCTAAGTTCAAGTTAGTAGCTAAACGTAGAACTACTCAAATAGAATACATCTTCACTATTATAGAAAATATCTCATTAAAATTGATTCATTTCTTTTGATTAAATCATATGACAACTAATTGAGACTTGTACCTCTGATTAAATAGTGCCAAAAAAAAACACACACACACACATATATATATATATTAGATGTTTCTATGTTTTTAATATTGGAGAACGGAGCGGGTCGGATAACCCGAATGGATTAGATTCTGCTTCAAAAAATTTTTTGGCTTATTATCCATTGCTACATTTGCAGTCTCTCAATATTTTAATTCTTGCACTTATAATAAAATATTATAACAGTAAAAATATTTGGTTATTCAAATCAGATATTCAAAATAAAATTATATGCTACAGTCTTCTCTATTTAGTATTTCATTTTGTAATATAAATATTAGATATACATATTCTATATTATTTTTTTTATTTGCACTCAACACTTGTATATATGGAATAGATGATTCATTGTGGTGTAGGTGTGCCTACCAGCTTATGAAATGCTACAACTTGCTTGCCTAGATTTTAGAAGATAGAATTTATAATAAAGTAATCAATGGTATAGTACTATTTTTTAAATTTTTTGTTACAGTGCTAGTTTAGAATTTTTTTTCTTTTAATTTCATGTTTTATTTATATAATATAAATAATTTAAAAATGTCACATGGTGAATTTAGAAAAAAAGAGTATCAAATTGATGTATATGAAGATAATAATAATAATCCTACTGAAAGTCAGAGGTCGAAACTATGCTTTCTCCAAAAGCCTCGACCCAAACCTATGTCACCTAAAAAATTAAAAAAATTGGCAAATATCAATAAAAAGGACACTTTAAAATAATAAAAATTAAAAATTCTAAGAGTGTCGATGAAGAATCTATACAATATATATTATAAAAAATATATACATATAGGAGTGCATGTGAGCATCTAAAGAGGCATGCAGATCTAAGTATCAAAAAATATTATGTATTAGATTCAAGGCAAACCTAGTAGTGAGGTCTTTCGAGGTGGATGTAGTTCAGCTTCATTGACCCTCTTTATATACCACAATAATATTGGAGGGGGGGGGGGGGGGGGGGACATGATCAAACTGATTACTATTATGAGTCTCTTGATTATATATTTAGAGGATCCTTAGATGTCAATATTATATAAACCTATTTCTAGCCTACTTATTGTAAGATTTCTAGGTCCACTTGCAGGATTGACATAATAAAAGTTTATAATTTAGAGATATTAATGATTAATGAATTTAGGAAATATAGTAGAAAGATATTTATGACATATGATATATGGACTAGTTGTAATGATGTATCATGTGCATGCCTCAACACTGAATACATAGATTTCGAATGGAAACTTAATAAAAAAATATTAAGATCTTTGAGATTCTTTATCCTTTTGATATCCCTTCCATATATGAGTTTATGTTACATATCTTAAAGAAATATGATATTGAAAATAAAATATTTATTATAACTTTCAATAATATTTCTAATAATGGCATAGTAATTAGTATGTTTGTTAAGACTATTAAAGATTGATTATTAAGTTAGATATTTCATAGTAGGTTAATGTGTCATGTGATTAACCTTTTAGTACATGCATGAATTAAAATTATTTCTCCCACACTAAAAATGAAATTCACTAAAATATCTTAGGATACCTAGCATACAAAAGAAGTTTAGCAGCGTATGTTTGTCTACAAGGCTTAATTTTTTTTTAATGGATGTGAGATTTTATTGGAATTATACCTACATGATATTAGAGTCACGTGTTTGCTACCAACACATAATATAAGACTACTTCAATAATAAGAGTGCTAAGCTTATTATTAATGATTTTGATTAGGATACAAAATTTTCATTTTTAAAATTTTAATGAGTTTTAATGACATAATGAACATGTGTTTGTCTATGTACACTTTCATCACTTACAACTGTGCATATGCAATATTAGTAGCATATTTAGCACGTATGGAGATCATCCTGCCATTAATATCATAGTTGTTGAGATAGAAACCAAGTATTTGAAATACTAGTTTTCTATTCCAACTCTATTATTTGGCTACTTGTATGGATTTTAATGTTAAAGTAAAAAAGATAGAAAATAATTTAACATACATATCCATATGCATGAATTAGGTTTACTAACCTGAAGGGTTCATTCACGAAAAATTATCATACCTACTTTCATATTACGATAGTGGTATGGTAGTTCTAGCCATGCTCCGAGTATGCTAGTTCTAGCCATGCTCCGAGTATGCTAGTTCTAGCCATGCTCCTAGTATGGATATGAATACTATATTACAATTGATCATAGATAATTCTTGTTAAATGTCATACTTATACTATGCTACATTTCTATTAGTTATTATGTTTGCCATTTGATTTCAATTTTAATTTATGCACTTTGTAATTTCTCATTTGATGACTAATGTACGATGTAAGTAATATGTAATATATTGGATATTAAATTGGATTACACTTTGCAGTTATTCTTTTTTCTTATTTTAAATTTTGATTTTTTTATTCGATTTAAATCTTTTAAATTAAATAAAATTAAATTGATAAAAAATTATATTATGTATTATTCTTAGGTAGTCTTAGGTCTAAAGATTCAAGATTAGGGCCAAAAAAGGCCACTTTGTGTTACCGGAACCCAAACTAACCTAAATCAACTTAAATCAACACTATCTACTCTAGGCTCTGCATGGCCTACTCAATTCCATACATGGTCCAGCATAGCCCTGCACTATGTGGGCCAACCATGCCATGTTGGGCTGGCTGGTTGGTTTCCATGGGATGCCTAGCAAGGCATGGTGGCTTGGCAATCCCATGCTTAAAAGGGCCATGCTTGCATGATAGAATATGTTTGATACCTCTACATCAAGCCACCTTTTGAGATGATGTTGGTCTATCTCCTTTTATATACTATTATTGTAGTCATAACAATTGACTATTTTTCTGCTTTGTAACATGTAGCTAGTAAAATGTGTTCTTTTATCAAGCTGTGTGTTTCTCATAATACTTCTATCATATCTCTTAGAAATAAGAATAATATGAGAAGCTCATTCCTTCTTATTTTTTCTTTCTTCTTTGGAAAATAAAGTTTCTGAGATATGCATTAATATGACACTTATTGGTAGTTATATGCTTAGAGGAACCATAAAATTATCTATCCAAAAGTTAACTCGATATTAGATAAGCTAATAGATCATCTTCTAGGTCAATTTTCATGGATGAAAGCTGATTCACTAGTCCTTGAAAGATATTAATATGCACTAACATTAGGTTATGATCCTTGAATTTTAGGTTTACTAAATATCCAATGTTCAAAATTTTATTTCTAAATATGTTCATTTCAAATATAAAGTTAGTTTCTTTCATAACATGTCTATCTTCATTTCATCAACAACATATTGATAAGTATCACTATTTGTCTGTTGTCAAATTGTAGAGGCAACCCTGTGGTGCAAGTAACTCATTATTCTTCAATTTTTTTTTTCAACTTTTATCTTCTTCCTTTTAGGATCATACAATTGTTTGACTATAAGGTAGTCATACATTCTATTTTATCAAATAGAATAATTGATGCCAGTTAACTTTATTATCATATAATGAACATCCATGATAACAAGGATAACATGAACCACAAATTATCAACACGAATAAAAGGTCCTGAAATAGGGCCAAAATCACTATATTGATATCCAAATAATCTAATACTAGTTTTTGAGATTAGAATGTTTAAATCATGGTTACTCTAAACTACGAATATTAAGAATAGCAGTTATTTCATGGTGTAAACATCCCATCCACAACAAAATCATCTATGTGTTTATAAAACTCAAGTGTAAATATGAAACATGTGAATAAAACATATCTTGTGAGTTTTAGTGCTTTTATGGTTAAATTTTGATACATACATGTTGATAAAAATATATTGGGTTTAGGAAGCGGGCTATATCAGATAATAATTATTCCTAGTAGAGATTCAACATGAGTGTCTAGCCTCTATCTATTGGGCTATTGAGAAGTTGGAATCATGCATTTTGTTAGTAAATGTGATATAGTTCATGGCATATCTTGGTTTGGTGTGTTGACAAAGGTGGATGTTACTAGGTTGCATTCCTAGTGACAATAAAAAAAGCATTCAAGACATA
>JAREIK010000403.1:3188887-3563887 GCA_029783825.1 Sapria himalayana | reverse complement strand
TCGTCTATCTATCTATTTGTCTATCTGTCTATATGTCTATCTATCTGTCTAACTATCTATCTGTCTATCTATCTAACTATCTATCTGTCTATCTATCTAACTATCTATCTGTCTATTTATCTATGTCTTTGTATTCATCTATTTTTATTTCTATCTGTCTATCTTTCTATCTATCTATATATCTATCTGTCTATCAATCTATTTATCTATATGTGTATATATATATATATATATCTGTCTATCTGTTTTTATATTTCATATAAAAACTACTCGATTTCATTACTATTAATCATGATTCATCAAAACAACAATTCTATGAAATTATTCTATTTAAATTTTTTTCATATAAACATATTATGAATTATCACCAAAATAACTAATAATATTTAATATTTGGCATACCAAATAGTAGCCCCTGATGCCTTCTTTGTTATCATGGAAGTGGAACAAACACTTTACTAATTTGAAGTCTAACTTATTCCTCATTTCCTTTGATACACGCACATAACACCTAATTATCTAATGATGGGTTATGCTCGGCTTTTGCCAATTCAATGCCTTAAAGAGTATTTTATCCTTTGCCACTGACATGGGAGTGAAATTCTTCAAGTAACATATTATAGTCATGACTTCTGCTCAAAATTCCAGCTTCAAACCTGCCCAGCTTCTCATACATCTCAACTATTCTATTAGTGTTTAATTCAACCTTTGCATCATTTCATTATATTGTGGTATCATACTAATCATACTATACCTGGCAATCCCCAGCTTGACACAGAATAAATCAACCAAAGAATATTCCAATTCATTATCCATCAATAGAATTATTATACTTTTGTTAAATTGATTTTCCACCATTACTTTGAATTCCATGAACTTCTCTAGGACCTTGTTTTTCTACTGGATGAAGAAAATCCACTCATATCTAAAGAAGGTATCAACAAAAAACATAATATCTCGATCTCTCACGTGATGCATATGGCATTCCTTCAAATAAATTACTATGTATCAAGTTTAATTTTGTTATTGATCTTATGGTTGTAGATTTAAACTTCACTTTCTTTTGATATTTGTATATGCATTTTTTATAAAAGTTAAGCCCTCCTGAATAATATAGTACTCATTCCACCATCCTTTTTGATGATATAGTTCATAGATTTTTCTTACTAATATGTCCAAGTCATTAATGTCATAACATGATCTCTTATCTTGACTCCGTGTTTTCATCTAGCAACTCAAAATTCTAAATAGGCTAATATGTCCAAGTTAAACTACTATATCAAATGGATGGAGCTAATGTTCTACAAAGAAAAAGGTATATCTTCCAACCCAACCAAAATGTCCCACTCATTACAATCCAAATTTATAGAATCAAAAAAACTTTCATATGGAAACCTCATAAATGTATAGTTTAACTTGGACTAATATCAAAATAATTTTGGAAAGAATTTGACAGACTATCAAATGCAAGGAGCATCAAGCTCCGACTATATTCATCCAGAAGGAATAGTGAAGTCAATATTTGAAGATAATGTTATGGACTTAATGAAACAGAGAGAAGAAATGATCTTCAAGATTCTTGTATGGAATGGAATGAAACAAGGATATAACACATGAAATTGGCAATAAAAATCAATGAGACTCAACTTGAAAAACTAGCATTATCAATGGAAAAAAAGAGTATAAGTTGATTACCCAAAAATATTGAGATTATTTTAAGAAAATACATGTCTGGTAAACTGAGAAGTAGCAAGGACATAAAATGACAAAAATCTAAAATGAAAGCAAAAAAGGAAACTATGATTGAAGAAGTTGCAACTTTACCTAAAGTCACAGCATCACCCTTATATGAAATAGAAAAAGTTGTAACATCTCCTATGTCATGGAACATGTCACAATATTTTCTAAAATTACAACATCGCCAAAACTTGGAGCCCAAGTCTTACTGTCCGTAGAATTAAATAAAAAGGTAGAGAAGAGAGAGATATAGCATGCCAAAGGTAATTATTTTCCTAAGTACCTTTAATTTCCACATTCATTTAGAGAAGAAAAGATATACGAGCAATTCGAGAAGTTTTTAAAATGTTTTTCAAAAGTTTGAAATAAACATTCTACTTGTCAAAGCATTAGCTCAAATGCCAACTTAGATGAAATTTATGAATGACATAATAAATAGCAAGAGAGAGATAGAGACTAGTATAATAATAAATATGACTGAAAAGTCTAGTAAGTTCATCTAACATAAACTTCTAAGAAAGTTAAAAAATTTGATAAGTTTTATTATTCCATGAATAATTGGGGAGCAAACTTTTTAGAAGGTTTAATATGACTTGGAATTAAGTTTGAACTTGATGCAACTATCCACTGTGTAAAGATTAAACCTTGGTGAGATAACTCCAAAAGTTTCTTACTTAAAATGACCAATTGTTCCATTGAATTTCCAAGTGGAGTAATTGAAAATATTTTGGTAAAAGTAGCTAAGTTTATTTATTTTTTTTGACAAATTTTATTGTGTTTGACGTGGAGGAAGATTAGAATGTTTCATTGATCTTGGGCTGACTATTTTTAGCTACTATATATGTGTTTATTGATGTTAAGAATGGAAAATTCATGCTTTTAGTGGGTAATGAATAAGTGATGTTCAAGCTTTATAAGGGCCTATAAAATCTAGATTTTAGTGATGAATATTACTAAAGAATAGATAGCCTCTTATGCATCATGATGAGATAGAATGTCGATTTTAGATTAAAAAAAATTATAGAAGAGGGTTGGTCCGAAGAAGATAGAAAAAATGGTGAAGAATCTGAACCATTACACGAAGAAGTAGATGTAAATGAAAATAAAGATGAAGACTTATATGAAGTCATTATCTTCTTTAAAGTCACAACTTCATGAGACTTCAAATCATACAACTACAAAGATGTAATAGAATAGATGGAAAAGATGAATGTATCAATCCAAAAAGATGTAGCACCTATTATGAGACTCTAGAGATAGTGACATAGAATTGTCAACTAGATCGATAAGCTTATGCACGGCACACAACATAACCCAATTCAGTCGTGCCTAGCATGGCAAGGCTCAGTTCAAATTTGTGATTGGACATACTGTGAGCTAACTCATGGCACAACTTAGGCCATGACTAATGATAGCTCGGTCTTGACCTATGCTAGCCTATTCTTGACCCAAGCTATCATGGTCCTAACCTAGGCTAGCTTAGACATAACAAAAACTAGCATGGCTAGGCCTAAATGAGCTTGGCATAGCCCGACTTGGCCAAAAGCCATTCCAAACAACCATGCTGGGCTACACATTTTGAGTCATGTCACCATGGCATGACCGATGCTAAAAACCATGTTGTGCTTGTGCATGGCACGGCATGGTGGCCCAAATGGGCCTAAATATCATGGGTGGTGTCATCATGACATAGCCCATTTGACACCACTATGGTGATAGAAATACAGGTGAAACAAACCTCTAGCTAATCATTGACATGGTGCAGAATAAAGGCAAGGATGAAACAAAAATGATGAAACATCCAGAGAAAAATAATAAAGATCTAAGTGTGATGAAGAAACTAACAACTTCAATGGATGTCAACCCAAAAAACAACTATTGACATTAAACATAACTTTGTTTGGGAGACAACCTAAGAAATTTAATATATATAGTTAGATGACTAATATGTTTTTGGCATGCATGTTTAAAAAGACCACCATGATACTCAAACTTAATCATGATCGTCATAGACATATATATTTTTTGGCATGCATGTTTGTTAATTAATTAGTTAAGGATAAGTAATATTTTTAATGCGTGAGTTTGTTCAGCACTCTATGTACTATATGTTTTTGGGATATTCGGTGAGTATATCTTATTGTGTTTGTAATTATTATAGCATTAATCAAAAATATGTTACTAAATTGTTATTTGAAAAGATTTTGATAGGTATTAGTAAAATTATAATGATTTTGGATGAAATAAATAGACTTGGTAGAGTAAATACTTGGAAGGGAGAGAAACAATTAAAAGACATGAAAAATTCCCTATCATGCCTTGTGTACATATCCCACACATATTCTTGAGTTGTTACAACACCCTACTTAGCTATAACTATAAAAAAAATAGTTATGCCATTTTTGTATGTCCGGACTATATTTTTGAGTTGACACAAGTATTTTACTATACAACATAATTATTATGATCATAATATTTTTTGGGAATCATCGTTATATTATGAACATAATTACTTTTCATATAGAAGTAATGAAGAAAATCATGACAAAAGGTAAAGCATTGACTAATATGATTCAAAGAGATATTCCATAAGCTGTAACTACATAATAAGTCATGGTAATTTATAAAGAAAAAATAGGCAATGATATACAATATTTCCAATGTCATGAAAAATAATAACTACCTAATAATCCATGGCTAAATACCCTAATGAAGAGATGATGATTATTAGTAAGAAATTAGATATACAAGTTGAAGAAAAAGATTACACTAAGAAGCAAGCTTGTACAATTGAAGTTTAGATAAAAGTGGAGATCTAAAAAAGGTTGAGTTATAAATGTTAAATGTGGCACTTCTTGGGATACAACCCATAAATTTTTTTTTCATTGTGCGATGAATAAAAACTTCACAATATCAACCTTACACTTCCTAAAAAATATGAAAACTCTAAATTATATATCCAAAATAAAATCACACCATGAAACTCAAACCTAATCTTATTATAAATGTTTTTTTTTCTCTTGGTGTAGGTGTTTAGAGAGAAATTCATTGTTCGAGGATGAGCAATACTTTTACTATAGGAGTTTGTTTGGTTTTCAAAATAACAAATAAATGATTCCATTTGAGAGAATGAATACTTGATAATTCTTTTGTCATGATAATTATAGAAGAGAGAAACATTGGAGAGTCATGATAATTCTTTTGTCATGAATTATATACACTTTTCGTAATAGATTCGAGTAGTTGTGGTATTCTTTGTATAGTACAACTTTATTATTGAGTTGATACAATCATTTTACTATGCAATATAATCATTATGGTCATGATAATTTTTTGGAGTTACAAAACCACACTAGCTCTAAACTATTTAATAGTCATGACATTATTTTTACACCATGAAAGCTGAGTACCCTATTGATAAAAATAGTCATAGTAAATTTCAGGGTCATGACTTATTCAAACAAAGCCAAAACATCAATAATTATTTGTTATAAGATCATTTTATATTCTGAATTTTTATTCTAGAGAGAAATCACTTAGTCACGGGTATTCATAGCACCAAGACACTTTTTCCATAAAGCCAACACAAAAACTATAACTAAAAACCTAATTGTCAAAACTTTGTGTTATAAAGAGAATTGACTAAATCATGGTAATCCTAGTGTCATAAAATTTTGATCACAAAGCTATAATCAAAGTCGTGGCCACTTACCAATGTCATGTCTTTATGTTTGATCTCAACTTTAAGCCATGATCAAATGACTTAGTCACGACATTAAGCATCAGTCAGGACCATTCATAGTACCATAATAATTGTGCTCTAGATAAGATTCAAACAGATGAAAGAGACGTGATCTCAACTTTGTACCATGACATCCAACTTAAAGTCATGTAGATATTCTTAAGCATAAAGCTACACTAAGAGAGAATTAAAAGAAGAGAGCAAAGATATAAGAAAAAGAAGATCACGATGCATTCCAAACCAATGAATCACATCCTTAACTTCAATTAGGAAAAAATCAAAGGTGAATGACAAGCAAACTTATTTGGAATTGGAGTTTCCTTCTAAGAAATTATTCTGGGTATTCACTGAGAACCTTTGAATCTATGAGATGACCTTTCACACATCTTATGTGATTTTATCTTCAATATCCAACTAAATTTAATTAAATGGTTGGTTATGTAATTATATTGTGATGAATAATTGAATTAATGAGTTTATGTTTGGTTTATAATATGTTTGGATATTGATGGATGTGAATGCACATGAGAAGACAAATTATGGTTACATGAATATCTCAGTTTGTGTGTGTCTGCTATGGTAGATGGTAATAGGTATGTTATAGGATACACTCATGTATTTTGAATAGAAGGAAGTGACATACTTTCTAATCTTAATATGTGAGAAAATCAACACATGCAATTCCTAAGTTGAGTCATGTTTATTATTATGAGTATGATGCTAATGAAGTTAAAATTAAGAATGTATTAAAGATCAATCCATTATATACTATCTAGATGAACTATCCTCAGGGTAATATGTGGGTTAAATAAAATGTCTAACCTAAGAGTTTTATCATAGTGTGAAAGTCTTATGTCATCATGGTAATAAGTATGTCACGGGGCACAAATAAGTGGGGTGATTCATATGATGGTGACAGCCTTTTGAATCATTCTTACTTGTATGATTTTCATGGGTGAAATTCTTGAAAAGAAATGTGTTTAAATATTATGAGTATAACATTTAAAAACTTAAAGTACAAATAAATATAGTACTATATTATCTCATGTCTTTGAGATAATTAGAGTTTAGAGAATAAAAGTACATACTCAAAGTAATCATCAAATGTAGTTATTGTATTATCTAAAAGAAGTAGATGCAATAATAATCCTATTATGAATCAATATGTTACTTTAGAATTAAAATACAAAGAGAAGAATTATGATGGGATTACCCTTGGTAGTGACACTCTAATGGATGATCGCCACCTCATATGCCAAGAGGGTACATAAGTATTTTCATATTAATCTTATATTCACCCAATTAACAAATACAATATGAACCAAACATCAAGAAAAATTATCATGTACCAACCTAGAGTTTGAGTATATTTTTTAAGACAGAATATATTTATTCAACCCATATAATCATCAATTTATTTTTGATCGATGGAACTATCAAATAATTCCTAAGGGATCAATATTAACTTATGACTTATGTCCACATTATTGCTTGTATGAAGTATATACTTGCAGAGCCATGTTAGCTGAGAGATTCTTGCTCAAATAGGTTTTGTGATCATATCAAATAACTATGAGTTTTTGTACCTCCACAAAATTACAAAAGTGAACCACTCCATTCCCACATAAAAATCTCACGGGCTTTTATCGACCACCCTTAGAAAAGGAGCATAGTGCTTTGCTATAGTTGAAAGGATTGTTGCTCATTTTTTCTTCTATACTTGCCCAAGAATTCATTTGAATAAAAAAATGGAAAGATATTTAGAAAAGCTCTCACAACATGCCTTAGTTTAGGAAGTGAAGCAACAAAGTCCTAACCATTAGGAAGGCCTAAGACCCATAAAATAATTCAGCCTAAGATCCTTAAAACTACATAGAAAATAGATGAGAACAAACTACTACCCTCATATCATGATACATAAAGAAAAATTTTAAGAGATATTATATAATAAAAAATGGACAATCATTGCACCACTCTAGTTATAAAAACATAGTAGGTTGAAGTGATAAATAATATTTAGGAATAGTTAACCTATTATATAATATTCATGCTCAGGAAACAAACTTAGCATGATGCTTCTTATGTGTCTTCCGACTTGACTAGTCAACAAAACAAAACATCATCATTATAAAAATATGCTTTTTCTTATTGAATGAGATGATTCAAAATCATGTCATGCAATTTCATTCTGAAAGAATAGATCTTCAACTAAGTTTCACTCATTTATTTTTATAAAATAAAGATCAATCAAAGCATTAATCTCTATTAAATTAGATTAAGTTAAATGTCAATTTTATTATAAAGAAGTTTTGACAAAGCAAATATGCCTTTTAGCTACTTTATGAGCCATTTAGAGAAGATAATCAATGTTGAGTTCACTCTACTTCTTGGCCTTGATTCTTCGAATTACTTGTGCATCGGTCATTCATTCTAGTTGTCATGCCCCTATAGCATATCGTATATTTGATATGAGAAAATCATACCTTTCCATAAGTGCTTCTAAGCCTAATGTTATTATTCATTCATTTCTCTTTCTTTGGTATTACTAGTATAGTGAAGCCAAACATGGAGTATGATACTTTTCATGCTCCCTTTCATCATTAAAAGATTACTCTCAAGTATCTCAATCATATCAAAATTTCGCAGCACGTTTAGTCATACTACCATGGTTTTGATATGCTTGCTACATTGATATTGAAGATGTTGAATTTGTGCTTGCATTTTTTTTTTTTGTAATTGGTACAACTCCAGGTAAAGCTATATCTTATTTTAATAGTTGGGTAAGCTGAACTCTTTTTTTTTTATACTTCTCTAGTCTCCATGGCCTTCTCCCTCACTAGTGCTACCTTCCCTCTACTTTCCTACAACCACCACTCCTTTCCAACTAATATAAATCTTCTTGCTTTAAATCAAATCAGTCATTCACCGAAAGGAAAAAAGAACAATTTATGAGTCTCTTTTTTTCAAATAATTTGATGTGAGTATATCATATTGATAGATATGAAAAGATTAGAGAAATGTTTATCGAGCATAAACAATATCATTTTTTATGATTCCCTATAAAAAAACTCGTCTCACTCTACCATAGTTATGAACATTTATCTTCTTTCTTTTGTTGGGTGAATTTTTTATTTTTTTTATCCCATTTAAGCATCTTGCTAAATAGGCTAGGTTCTTTCATAACTAAAATTTTTTCTCACTTAATTGATTGATTCCTAAACTATGTTAAATTCGGTTCACTTACTTGCTTGTGTTTGTGGACTTCCTAGCCTAATAAGTTGAGACTAAACTTATAACTTGTTTGATTCACTTATCCTTAGAAATAGCCTACTAGTTACCTAAAATAGAGCTATGCTCAATGGATTAGGTAAAAAGTGCTTTTATGTTGTTACTTATCCAAACAAAGCTTGGTGATGAAGCTCAAAGAGGGATTGGAGATTTATAAATTGTTCTAAGTGAATAACAAAGTTAGGTGGGTATCTACTCTATTTAATTTTATTATCATTCATTATAAACCAGATGTTTAATTAAATTATGCAAGTATTAGTCCCCTTCAAGGAATGAAGCATTATAGTGAAAGGTTCCCTTGATTAGTCAAATGGCTTTTCCATTTACTAAAACTAATATGTCTTCTTTACTTAGGAGTTTTTTTGGGTTCGGCTTATGTCATTACTTCATCTAGTCAAAATGTGAAGTTGGGCTTATTGCAACTGGTCTATCATGCTTACTTGGTTATCATCAAAACATCAACAAGGCTTTATTTCTTGGAAGAAAAAAATGTGAAGCTAGAAAAGAACTAGATATGAGGGAACTGCTATGTTAAAGAATGGAAAGTACTACCAAAGTAAACACAAACACATGGGATGCACCTATCACTATACCTAGGTGGAATAACTTTTCAATTTTTTTGCACTAATGATTAGAGAAAGATTTATTATAGTAATGATTTCGCATCCGATACCTTACCCTTGCTTCTAAAGGCTTTCACTCAATATAAACTATAGTCATGTTTGATAGGTCTAGGTATCACCTTGATGCACCTAGATGTTTCATTGATTCCTTGATTTTCTTACAGGTCGATCCATTTAAGGCTCTTTGGACTCCTCATTAAAAAGGTAGTGGGATGACAAAGAAAATAATCATTCCCATCAATGAAATGAATGGATTCTCCCACGTCATATTTATATAGCAACTTGCATATGTATGAATAAATATTATTAGGGTCTCCAATGGATAAAGGTGAATAGTAAGTTAATTGAAAAGACAACTAAGCGGCCCTAGTTATAGTCCAAGTATTCTCTAAAAAATGTGTGGGTAGTTCATGTACCTTCATTTTTTCTAGCATGTCTAAATTCATTTTTTGAGGTACATCATTCATTTGGTTATTTATTAGCTTCTCATAGAGTGTTGATAGTTTTTGGATGCCGAACCCCACATAATAAACTAGAAAATGAGTATTCTATATGACTATGTCATGGAGTAAACAATATTAGAGTCTTTTTTGGGAGAAGATTAATAGTTAGTTAATTGAAAAGAATACTAGTCAACCCTAGTTATGAACTAATACTAGCTAAACAATGATTCATTTGGGATTGATTGGAGTAGGTTACCTAGCAACTAGTGTTCTTTAAAAAATGTGTGGTATGTTTCATGTATAGTTATTTTCTTTAGTATGCCTCATTTGATTACTTATTAGCTTCTGATAGGGCATTGACATTATTTGGACAAACATGACTAACTTGAAAATGAGAACTCTATGACTACAACAAAAAGTAAGTTAGGGCTAAGGCTCTCTCACTTATGCATGAGATTTGAGAGAAATTAATATCTTAATAATCTTATCCCTAAAAAGTAGAGAGATTGCATCTAATGAGTCTTATACATGAGACATACTATACTTGAATGAAGATACTTGGTATTATACCAAGGTATGACCTCCAATAAATATATATAATATAAGGATATTTCAATTATCCTTCTATTATTCTTGCCCAAACATTATTAGTTTTGAAATTCTTATGAGATTTGATTTTTATGCATTTTTTTGAAATATATTTATTAAAAATATATTGATATGCATGTATTAAATTTTATATGAGTTATCTTAGATTTATGTAATCTTTGTGATATTTTGGACTTCACTAGGGTGATTTTGGAAAAGTGCATATTTTGAATAAGGATTTTTGAGGTTACTAATCTTCTTGACCAACATATAGAGGGGTTGGACTAGCAAGAACATCCACATAGGAAAGGATGAGGTTCGCTAGGGAAAAATGATCACGAATTGCCTTGTTGCATGTGGTAGATTCTACTCCATGAAGGTAGTGGTCATCATTCCATATGTCCACATATTTCATAAGCCTTTGGATCACATGAGTGAGTGTGTGTGTTTCCTACTGGGGGTAGTAGATGGGAAAGAAGCTAGCACATTAGTTTTTGCTATGTATATCTCGATGAGGCCTAGTAAAGCCTCGATATTTATGAATTATGCATGTTTCTAAAAATATAATAGATTGAAAATGAATATTTTGATAACTTGCACACACACACATCATGATTTTATGAACTAATGTGGCTATGTATAAGAAAATACATATGTATGAATGTTATAAAATATATTCTCAAACTATTATATTATATGTTGTAAATATGTGGTTAATAAACATATATGCTCATATTTATCTTGAGTTTTTCCTACTAGACATTATGCTCATCCCTATCTTTCCTCATTAGTTGGAGAGTTTGGACCTCTTAATAAATAATTTTGGCATATTTTGATGTTTGTTGTTGGTGCCTATGAGGCTAAATTTTGTAAAACTATTTGAAAATCTTGTATGAGCTCATATGAAAGTATTTTAAAATATTTGTATATAGTTGGAGGGATACTTGGTACTATTCTTTAAAATTATATGTATTTTTCAAGTTTTGTTTTGACCCTTGTAGTTTTTGTATATATCATTGCTCTAGGAGATACACATTCTAGATTATTTGTTTGATGTGAAGAAATGATATCTCTCAAGTTGATTTGTAAACTTATTTTAAATTATTTTATTGCTTAAAATTATTTAAATTGCCAATTTCTAGTCTTATTATCCTTTGTCTCAATCTCCACCCTTTGGGTGGGGTGAGTCCAAATTTTTTTTAAAAAGTACATGGGAGTCACGACATAAAGTCTATTCAAAAACCTCAACCTAAAACATGTAAAGTGAAAGATTTACATGTCCTACCTTTGCATAGAAGTTCTTCGATACAAACTTAGTTGTCAATCCCTACTATTATAATCACATCAGAGACACCATAGCCCAATGTAATCTTTATATACTAGGATTGGCTGCTTGTTGTTAATCATTCCACATAATTGACAGATAGGAATCAAATTTGCAAATGACATTCTAAACTCAAATCAACTGTCATTTGAATTAATAGACAACCAAACACTTGTAATCTTATTCAAGCCTATGATGTGTGGAGTCGACATGAGATGCTAGATGAATCCATCGAAAAGAGCTCTTTGGAATCAAAATGATTTTATCCTCAGCACGCCTTTGATCCGTTGAGCAAGATCACTTCTACATGGGACTCCCTAATCACATGGGATACAATTATGCTTATAAGAAGAATATGAACATGAGCCTCTACCTTCACATACTTCCATTACTAATTAGGAGGCATTTGACAAATTCTCAAACTCAAGCTTGGACCAGAATTTCAGAAGTAGCTAGTGCACAAAGAGCTAAAACCAGACATGTTTGCCCATTGGTCGAGTGTTTGTCAAATTCAGCATCCTCACCTTTAAGTAACAAAAAGTATCCACCCTCAAGTCACCAAATAAATATTGATAAGTAACAAGTCAATAAGTCAATGACCTTTTGAATCAATAGTCACATAAGGCCATCGAAGTGTGTGAAGGGGATTGCCATTAGAAGAAGAGCACATATTTGGAACCCATCATATTTGGAACCCATCATATTCAAACACGTTCAGAAGAAGAGCACATAAATATTTCAAACTATTTTTGGAACTCATTTCACTCCAACACATTCAAATGAAGTATATCAAGGAATTTTATAAACTTTTAAAACACAAAAAAAAATTTATTTAAGATATTTCATACTCATTTGAATGAAGAATAAATATTAAAAGATAAAAAAAAAGCAAATCATTTTTATAAATGCTAAATAAAATTGTCTTATAAAAATCTTAAGTAATATACTATCATGAACATTAAACAAATATTTTTTCCAACACAACATGGGTTGCTTAACAAAAAGCTAGCTAATACAAATTTACAATTTAGCAATCTTTTCTTCGACTATTTTCATGATAAAACATATACGATACATAATAAATATGATGTATAACAATACAAAGTATGAATATTAACAAATACTTATTTTCATAGTTCACAAAAGCATCTTATGTGATATATAGAGCATTTTATTTTTATACTTTCTCAAAGACTACTAAATAAATAATCAAATACAATACTCGTGGTAAATGAAATTTCTCCTTACATATGAAATACAATTTATCTAATTTTATAAGACAACCTAGTCGCCCTATGAAGAAGGACTCCTCCTCACATCATAAAATTATATTTTTTTTATCATAAATATTGAAACATGAATTTATCATATTGAAACACATATTTCACAACTCAATCACACACATAAGCAAGAATATATTTAAAACCATTAATAAAGAAATAAAAGAAGCTCAAAAAGCACTATATATGAAAACTTAATGAATTAATCAAAAGTGTAACAAGAAACAAACAAAACAAAAAATAAATTTCTTTAAAAAAATTGTGTCAAAGGCAAACAAGAAAACAACTTTATCTCAATAATAAGTACATGAGCAACTATTCTTAAATTAGACGCATTCACGATGACAAAATTGGAGCCCATAATAGATAATGAACAAGTTGTTATGTATTTTTTAAAAAAACTTTATTATGATCCTTGTTTAGCTTAATATGTTAATAAAGAATTGCTCATATTTTCAAACTTATTCTTATATATAAGAAATAATACAAATAATTTGGTATGTGAATGAATATATAATGCACTATAATTTATGCCAATTGTCAATCATGTTATGTTAATGCTTCTTTCATTGTTATTAAATTTGATTCTAAGATTTAAAATAAAATCAATAAACAAAATTAAATAATTTACCTTTAACATTTAAAACATTTTCATACACACACACACACACACACTATTATTTCTTTTAACCAAAAATCATCATCAAGCAATTTAAAATATGAAGTAATTTTATGAATATATTATAAAGCAAATTTTTTTTATAAAAAAATTCTAAAAATCAAAAGTCTTGTGTTTTTGCAACCAATTAATTTGTTCCAATTATGTGAACCAGTTTTTGATTTATTAACTACAAAATAAGATTTTTATAAGACAATTTCTTTTAAATTTTACAAAATGTTTACTAAAATGATTAATCCAATATATTATATTATCAAGTGATTTATTTTATTTTGAAATACCAAATTTACATGTATATTAATTATATGACATGCATGTATTTGATGTAATGAAAATTTATCTACAAATGAACCAATAAATATTTTTAAGATATTTATTTGAATCTTTATGCTACTCTTGCAAAATAATAAAAATATGCTTAGAAATATTTTCATCATCATATTTAAAATCTATTAGTTGAGAACTAATTTTTTTTTAAATTATCTATTTTTAATTGAATAAACATATGATTATATTTTAATAATCTTCTTTTGAACTAGCATTCCATATATTATTTCTATAAAACCTTAAAAGAAAAATGTAAATATGATAACTAACTAATTAGTACAACATGCATCATATTATAAATTTTCTTTGTCATATTATCTCATTGTCACTATTAAGCTTTCAATACTAAGCACAAAATGAACAATGAATATGATCTGCATCAAAAAAGTAACTTTCCATAACATATTTATGAACATTTTTTATTAAACAACCTATGATTGCTTTGGTTACATTTGGATCAAATGACCAAGTTGTCATGGGAACATCTTCAATAATTCTAAGTTGTCTATGTGTTAGCTCATAAATTTCATGTTTTATAGCATATTTTTCACCATAAGATAACAAATATAATTTTCCATCCATTGGATTAGCACTTAAGAATTAAAAACAATGATTTTATTTTGAAAGTTTGTTTATCAACCATTTTTTGTCTACTTTGAATTTAAAACAATTAAAACTCATATGTGGAAAATTCTTAGCTTTCCATGTTTTTTTTTATGTAATTGCTAAATTATATGATGGAATAATTGCATTTCATTCATCTCACAATAAGTTTCAAGGAATTTATCAACACTAACAACTGACTCCAAATTCCTCATTTGAAAGCCATCATAATTTTCTTAAAATCAATCCACAATATTTTCATTTTATAAATTACAATAACTAATATTTCAAAATTAAAAAAAATTGAGGATATACACAAATGAGATGAGAGTTCATATTTCAAGAAATGTTTTATGTACGATTGTATAGGATATAGAAGAAATATACATTGTTGAGGCTATAGAAAAAATAATAGAGAAATTGTACACAATATAATGACCAACTAGAACTTTCCTATTTAAATTGTTAAACAAAGTTGGCCTATTTTAGTGATACAAAATAGTTTTTCCCACTTGGTGCATAGAATTCCAATCTAGAGCCAACCTGGTGCTTCTTCAAATATTAAATAAAGTTATTTTTTTTTTTTTGCCAACTTAAACCAGTTGGTTCATTTAGGTCGAGCTATATAGATAGGCTAAAAGCAAGTACATTTTTTGTAGCCCAAATTACCACTTTTAGGATTGCAATATGTCTTGCTTAGTGTGAGCCACCTTTAATTCTATATGAATATTCTTTGGGGCCATAATGGTAAAATCAAGATCCTTTAGCAAAAAGGATAACAAATGGTAACAAAATTACAAATTGATAATATATAGTATTGAAAACTACACGAGTATAACTTCACTTTCCCAAGTCTAAAAAATGTAATCAAATTTTAAAAAATGAATTTTTCACTCATAATTAGTATTCATACATTTGACTTATATGGGAGGAAAAGTATCACCATGAGGATTGTTTAACTTTGTTTAAATGATAAAAAGTATAATTATGAGGATTATTCACTCATAATTAGTATCGATACCTCTCCCCACTCCTCTCCTTTTTCTTATCATTATATTTATTAAATTACAAATGACAATCATAGAAAGAAGCATCAAATGATTCATAGAATAAACTAAGAGCTCATAAATATGATTCATGTGCACAACATGAGGACGATAACTTTGTAGTTTGTACACATATGCATAACATTTCACAACGATGTCATTATAATATCAAATAAGTTATTTCTTATATGATCTAAAATATTGAAATACATTATTTTCAAAATGAGAGTTAGCATTTCAATATATATAATATAAAAAACATCTTTGTTTGGCTCTATCAAAATCTTATATATATGCAATACACTTAAGAGAGTTTATGTATGTTTTCTTGTATGTATTGATATTTGTTCATGGGTATGTAATAATAATTAAAGTGTTCTTCAGTATGCCCGGGTTGGACAGATTTGGTTTATTTAATTAGTATGAAAAACTAGTTTAATTAACAATATATTCAGTTTATTTTATTTTAAAATTTATTTTAATGTTTGTTGGATTTAATTTAACAAATGGTTTGTGTTTTATTTTTATTTGTTACTAATCACCTTTTGTTTATGTGTGTACGAATTTTTTATCATTTGGAGTGGCTTGGTAGAATTGAAGAAGTTAGCACGTGGAAAAAAATATTGATTTATGTTTTGCTCAAGTTTGAAGCATGGAAAAAATTTGAGAGTTCATATTTATTTGCTAGAAGAATTAATACTGAATAGAATATTTTTTACTTAATGCTGAATAGAATATTTTTTGAGCTTAATACTAAATGATACTTAATAATATTAAGTATTAAATTGTTTATTTTTTAACATTGGATAATGAGTAGGGATGGTAATAAGACAAAATAAAAAAAATAAATGAGCCAGATCGAAATAAGGTAGTCCCTTCCCAAACTCCCAGTTGTCATCTATATTGGTAAGTGTTATTACTTATTAGCTCTCCTCCTTATAGATAATAATAATTTTTTTCTTATTTTGGTGGAAAATGATTTTTTCTGAATAGAAAATGCCAAATATTTTAACTTTTTCTATTCACAACTTTTTTTAAAAAATTCAGCATTAAGTCAGAACACTTAAAGCAAATTACTTTCAGTGTTCAGCTCAAAAAACAAACAGGGCCTTAATTTTATCATAGTTAGATTATAATTTTCTATTTATATTTAATTTAAGTATTGGGGTTGTAATTATACTCGTCTTATTAATTATTTTGGTCATGAAATTCATACTTTTTATGTTTATTTTGTCATAGTTTTGATAGAATATAGGTTGCGTGATTTGGGCACAATTATGATTTATTTTGAAAATATATACATACACTTAAATATTTTCAAAATTGGTATTATATTTTCAAATAGAGAATATATTTGAATTGTAATTTATTTTCAAAAATTGGATTTTAGGATTTAATAGAAAATTAATTGTGACAAATTTTAAAAATTAAATTTTTGGAATAATGAAAATTTAATTATGGGAGATAATAAAATTAAATTTGGTAAAATATAAAATTTAATTGTTATTATGAAAATTCAAAAAAAATAAATATCAGCACAATTGAAATTTATTTTTTATTCAAGACAAAAAAGAAATTTTGTTTGGGAAATGAAAAAAATATATTTTAAATAGATTTAACATTGTGTGTATACCATTGTGTTCGATACAATTTAAAAAACCTAAATTGAAAGATTTAAAATTAGAATCTAGAAAAATTAATAACTCAGAATGTGAGTATGGAAAAAATTCTAAAATTAAGTTTTGATTTTTGATATCTATTTTAATTTTTACCCCAACAACAAAAATATTCTAATAATGAAGTATATTAAAAAAAATATGTCTATTTTGATAGATCTTAAGGTCATATGTTATTGATATTTTTAGAGAAAATTACTCTTGATTTGATGTAGACTCTTGAAAAAAGTATTTAAAAAATATTGGTAGACTAATTTTGTTTTTTCTAATGGAATCCCACTCTTGCAAAGATATTCCAATACAATAATAAATAAACTTTTGATTAATATCATCATTGATAAATTATATTATGTGATATTATATATCTTTTCAAGGACATGTCAAATGTTATCAATTACTTTTTTCTTGATGAGCATTAACCATTTCTATTAAATGAGATTATAATTTGATATTATTCATTCAATGTTCCTGAAGTCAAACAACTCTTGATAGAAATGATTTTTTTTAGAACACAACATGACCTTAACATTATGATTTGTGGTGACATAGAAATTTTCAATTTTATATGTATTTTTAATTGTTCCTAGATTTTATCATGTGTATGGTCAAATTATTTCAAGTTTTAAAGTTCTTCATAATGAATTTTCTATGCTTTATAATTTTTTGTTTCTTTAAATTTTGTTCCAATTTTAGTCTTTTATGAGTAATAGTCAAAATAATATAGAGGGTACGATCTTGGGTTTGCAAACGTAGGTATTTTAAAAGATTATCTTAAATATCATGTTTATAATTTTTGCATTGATTATATCACGTTGAGTTAAGAAATTATTTTGAGTTGCAATTGAATGTCTTCCCTCAATGTGCAATTCCCTCCAACCTAATTGATGACATGATGATGATGTAATATGTTTTCTTAATAAGAATTTGATTTATATTTACTAAATGTCAATATTACCGATATTATAATGGTTAGGTCAAACCAAAAAATGTGATCATATATTACCAAACTAGTGCTAGTTTGGTAATATGGTCTGGTCAAACCAGCACAACATGATCATATATTAAAAACCTAAATGTCAATGTGATGGGACTCATTTTAATTAGAGTTTTGCACGGAAATAATATGTTTAAAATAAAAAATCTAAAATATAATACTAGTTTGAAAAATATTACCAAACTAGTGCGTTTGGAACCAGTATGGCAATGGTCATTGTTCACAATGATGATCATTACCATGCTGTTGAATTTTAAAAATTAGAACCCGACATTATGAATGATGGTTATTGAATTTTAAAAATTTTCAATTGCCGGCGTTGGGAACAATGACTATTTAATTAAACTAATGACGTCATTTTCAATGCCTGTATTTTAATTTTAAAAATTTTTAATTGCCAGCATTGGGAATGATGACTATTTAATTAAACCAATAAGTATTGATCTCAAGTGAGCTCCACGAAGGAGCTCACTGGACCTCATAAAGCTCTGTCGAGCTCGAAGTGGAGCTCGACGATAGAGCTCCATGAGCTCTAATGAACTCCTTAGTGGAGCTCATCGAGCTCTTTCGTGCATCTCCGTCGAGCTCCAGCGAGCTCTACGTGAAGCTCACAGGAGCTCGACAATTCGAGCTTGTTGGAGCTCCACGAAAGAGCTTGTCGAGCTCTAGTGAGCTCCACGGAAAAGCTCTCTAGAGATCGTAGAGCTCCGTCGAGCTCCACAATGGAGCTCCAGGAGCTCCAGTGAGCTCCACTTCGAGCTAGCTAGAGCTCCACGAAGATCCATGAGCTCCATGAAAGAGATCGCTGGAGCTCCATCGTGGAGCTCCTCAAGCTCCACGTCGATCTCGCTGGAGTTCACTGGAGCTCCATTGTGGAGCTAGATGAAACTCCACGATGGAGCTCGTCGAGCTCTGGTGAGCTCCACGTCGAGCTCTGGTGAGCTCCACGTCGAGCTAGCAGGAGCTTGAAAGAGATCCACGAGAGAGCTCATCAAGCTCCAGCGAACTCAACGTAGAGCTCGAGTAGCTCTGTCGAGCTCCACGATGGAGCTCTATCATTAAGCTCCACTTCGAGCTCGCTGGAGCTCAACATAGCTCCACGAACTCTACTTAGGAGCTCGATGGAGCTCAATTGTGGGCCTTTGAATTTAAAATTCAATAGCATGGCGTTGACCGTCGTTCACAAAGACGGTCATTGCCACGCTATTCCAAGCGCATTAGTTTGATAATATTTTTCAAACTAGCATTATATTTTAGATTTTTTTTAAATGCATTATTTCCATACACAACTCTTTTAATTATTTGAGTTGAAATGTGGGGACTGTCTAACAACAAAGATAAGATAAGAGATTCATTTATTTTTATATGGAGATAATTTTAATTATCAAGAGCAAATTATTAGTGATATGATTAGATTGTAAATCATAGTTTTGAAAAAATTATTCTGTTGAGTACTAGAAAAATGCAAGACCATCCAAATAGAGTCACATGCATAAATTGAGCAAATGTGAAAGATAATTGCATATGATATTTTATAATTTTCTTGTATATGAAAGTTATATAAATTATAAATGAGTTAATTAAATGTGCACCAT
Organism: Sapria himalayana; assembly: GCA_029783825.1. NCBI lineage: Eukaryota > Viridiplantae > Streptophyta > Magnoliopsida > Malpighiales > Rafflesiaceae > Sapria > Sapria himalayana. The sequence goes on along the minus strand of JAREIK010000403.1, from coordinate 3,543,942 downwards.
CAATTTGTAGCTTTGATATAATAATATTGGGATAAACATTATACAATAAGCAAGATTTGAAGACCAAATTCCATATTTATACAAAAGAAAACAAAATTTCAATTCACTATTAATGAGCTGTGTAAAAAATAGAGCCGTCAAACGGATCGGGCCAGGCCGGGTCAGGCCGGCCCAGTTTTTCCAGGCCCAACTAGGCTGGTGTGCCTGTGCATGGCATGGCACGGTTTTTGAGAGGGCAGGCCCGGCATGGGCTCCTGGCCCAAAATTTGACTAGGGTCAGGCCAATTTGGCCGGGTCGGGTCTTGTCGAGTAGGTTAATTTTTAGAAACTCGAGGTTTTCGGTGAAGCACCTATGTCGCCCATCGGTCATGCCATGCCTCATCCGTTGGGTGTTGCCGTGTCTCCCCCCATCGAGCGTCGCTCACTGCGAAGTGCTGTCATGCCATGCAATGCCTAGCAAGGCACATGGGCCGAAAACTTCGGCACGGCATCAGCATGACTCATGTCGTGGGTGTGCCTGGAACAGGCCCAAACACAATACTGTAGTGTGCCGTGCCGGGTCAGGCACGACAAAATCATGTCGTGCCTTGTGCTGGCCCGGCCCGTTTGACACCTCTAGTAAATAAGATAGACATTAGACAGATGTCACCATAAGAAAGAAGGTCATGGGTTCAACATTATTTCAATCAAGTAGATGACCCTAACTGAGTATCTTGTAAGTGCATAATACAAACTTTATTCACAAATCACAAAAAAATATTGAGCATCAAAAAAACTATGATAGTTTTTTAAATAGTTTGTTATTGTTTCTCTTTTAAGTTATTTAGTATTAATCAAATTTTCATCATCTTAAGCGACATTACAATTTTAGTTATTTTTATGATTTTAAGATTATCTTTGAATTTTATGGAATATTATCCTAATAATTAATTTTTTAGTGATGAGTATTATATTATTTGCTAATTTAGTTTTCTCATACAATAATCATCAAATAATTGTCATTTATCTTTGAAATAAAAATTGTATGACAATTTTATTATTTAAAGATTACCTTTAGTTTTAAATATTTTTATCGAATTATAATTCTCATAGTAGTTGTTATTATTTTTTAATATTGATTGTTGCATCCAATATTTATCAAAATATCATCAAACTTGATTGGAGTTAAAATTTTCAAATTTTCTTGTTTATTTCAAAACAAAAAATAGTTTTTTGCATAATATTCATGACGTGATCATTGAAATCGTTGAAAATCATCAATTAATATCAAATGACCATCAAATTTAATGAAATGTTAAAGAACATTATGAATTAAGCTAGAAAACAATAACGAATATATAAAAAATGAGCACCATATGAATACTACAAGAGACCCAATATAAAAAAGCAATCAAACAACATATAAGGATATCAAACTATTAAAAATCATTGAAAGACATCTTCCATTACCGAATGATCTTATAATGTAATCGAAATAATGTAATGAGCATTGAGAATAAAATTAGCAGTTAATAATTACCAATGACAATATATCATCAAAAAATTATTAAATTGTATCATTCATAACTAAAAAAACTATCGACTTGTACCAATCTACATCATCATTTTGACTTATAACATTTTGTAAATATTAGTGAATAACAACAAAATACATCACATAGTAGTGATATATAATTGATTAATTATCCATCAAAATTTAATGGAAGTCTTTTATTGTATATACACTAGAAAATAATAAATTTTAATTGTTTATATACATAATTGATGCGTAAACTAAATTTTGAGATTTATAAAAGAGAAAATTTCAATAATAACATATAAAAGAGTTAAATTGAACTATAAGCTTATATGTTGTTGCCAAAAATATCTATTTACACTTGATTTTTAAAGTGCTGGATATTTTGATCCACAACCTCAACAAATGGAAATCAATCAATCAAGTGATCAAGATATATGATAAACATGCCAAAAGTGTTTTGTGCAATTAAAATGATGACATAGTCATTACAATTTAATATATATTTAAGAATACTTGTGTATTTTTGCTTTGTGATAATTTGTATATACTTTTACAATGAAACTATTTTAGCAAGGGGATGTCACCCTTTCGTGACACCAGAAAAAAGTGGCATCTTCATTGTTGATTATCTTCAACTCTTCATGTTGCTTAATGTGTATTCATACTAAGAATAGTATTCAACACTTTAAATGTTTTCATACAATGATTACTTAATGTTTTTTAACTGTTTAGCAATGAATACTTAATGTGTATTCATACAATGTTAAATAAGGGTTATAAATGATGACCAACTCATGACATGAAATTGTTGAGAATCCATTGATTTCTGAAAACATATGAAAAATAGTAGATTTGATAAATTTGTGTTATTTAACTTTTTGATGTTTTGTAAGGTTTTTTTTAATGTTTTCAATATCAATGATATTATCAAAATTGAGTAATTCCAAAAAAAAAAAATTATTTGTTTTTATTTTTATTAATATTTCTCAATTTGGTAACGTATAAAATAGAAACGTGTTAATGTCAATGATCATACTTTTTATCTCCTTTTTTTTAGAAAAAAAAAATGTATTACTTCTCATATGGCAAAATAAAATATCAATATGCCACAAAAAATTGAATTTTAAAGTAAATTTAACTCATAGTTAGTATGAATATACATGATTAGATGCCTACAAAATATTACTTCATTGTGAGACATTAGTTACAAGTATTTAAATCCATGAAGAACTATATTGAAAAAAAAACTGAAAGCAAACATCAATAGAATTGTCATTGTTTATATATCTAATAATCATTTTTGTATCATTTTCATTTCTTGGGTTATTAAAACTTTCTTGAAAAATTATGTATAGAGGAACAATAATTTTAGTAAATTTTTTTCTTAATTGAGATCATCCATTAAGTGAATCATAACTTCTTAAAAATTCAAAGATGTTCACATCCTTCAAAATTGATATGCATGTCAAATTTCTTGTTTGAGTCCTTGACCAATAATTAACTAACAAATGCATAATTCCTAAAAAAATTTTTTATGAACATATGACACAATTGGTTGTTCCATTTGTATCAATTTAATTCTAACCACAATATTTAGTGATTCTTTTGGAAGCATCATATTAAGAACCAAATGAAAGTATCTAGCATGATTTTAGTTTTTTTTTTCCAAATTTCAAGAGCATGATTAAAATGACCTTATCTAATTCATATTTCATTTTTTATCTTCTATAATAAATTATAGAACACCATAATATTTGATTGAATCATTCTATATAATGATTGATGAATAAACACATAATTATGGAGTATTCATAAAAATATTTTTTTCAAGGGACACTTATCCACCCTTTCCAAAGGATCAATCTTCTCAAGTTTTTCTTAATATTCTCCACAATCATGCTACCTTTTCTATTGAAGTTGCCTCATATCGTTATATGATATCAATAGAAACTACAGTTTTTCAATGGTCTAGTTATATTTTATCAATTATCTTGTTTCTTTGAAACATACCATGACTATAAATATACTCATTCTTGTATTTTTTTTACTTGCATTTTGTTTTTCATAGTTGACCTTTTGTATATTTTAGTTCTATTTCTTTTATGCTAAGGGATTTAAGTTAATTTTTGTATGTTCTTTTGTTTCCCCTGATCACTCTTTCTTGTGATTCCAATCTAAAATATTTTCACAATCGTGCTTGCTTTCATCCTAACAAGTGGTTTCATAGGTTTGGTTTATTATTTGAATCACTTCATCATGTCCTCTCTCACTAAGTTTGACATTGAGAATTTTGATGGCAAGATCAGTTTCTCTATTTGGAAAATCCAAATATGAGCTATTTTGACTCAAAATGGTTTGAAGAAAGCCTTGAATGGAAATTCCAAGAAACCCATCTAGCATGATAGATGATCAATGGGGTGAGTTTGATGAGAGCACTATCAGCCATCCAACTATGCTTATCTCATGAAGTTCTATGTGAGGTGATTCATGAAAACACCATGATTGAACTCTGGTTGAAGCTCAAATCACTCTATATGATGAAGTTTCTTGCCAAAAATTTGTATTTAAAGGAGCAACTTTATATTATTCGTATGGTTGAAGGTAACTCTATTCAAACTCATCTTAGTGAGTTATGTTCTATTATCCTTGATCTCGAAACTTTGGATGTTTTATTGATGAGAAAGATAAAGATACTTTTCTTGCCAAAAAAGTCTCATTACTTCCTTCATACAAGCACTTTAAAGAAATCATGTTATATGACAATAATGTCAATACTTGAGTTTAGAAGATGTTAAGGAAAACCTTCTTCCTAAAGAAAAGTATGATGTTGATAATGATTTTAAGAAAAATGATGAAGGTTTACTTATTAGGGGTCATGGTACTAAAAGGGTTAGTAGCAGCAATTCTTATAAGATGAGATCTAAGTCTAGAAACATTAAAATCTACATTTATAGTAAGAAACAAGGGTTATTTATTTGTAAATGCTATAACTTGAAGAATAAAAATTTTAAGATTATAGGGAAACAAATTGTTGATTCTGATAATCCTATCAAAGTTTTTATTATTGATGTTTGTTCTGATGGTGGTGTGTTCTTTGCTTCTAACACTATTAAAATTAAACATGAGTGGATCCTTGTTCTAGTTGTACATATCATTTTTGTCCATATAAAGATATGTTCCCTTCTTATGAGCTTCTTGAAGGTGGATCTATTTTTGCTTGGAAACTACACTCCTTGCAAAATTATTGAGAAATATACCATCTATATTAGAACTCATGATGGTAGTATCTGATCACTGTCTAGTATCAGATAGATCCTAGAGATGAGATGAAACTTGATTTCATTAGGCACCATTAAATCTTTTGGGTGCAAGTATTCAGTTGAAGGTGTAGTATTGGGGGTTTTCCACGGCTCTCAGATTTTATTAAAAGCTAGCTATGTTGTTTGTTTATATGTGCTGTAGGGAACTTCTATTGTAGGATTAGCTTCTATTGCCTCATTCTCTGCTTCTCCTCATGATGATACTCAATTGTGGCATATGTAACTAGGCCACATGAGTGAAAAGGACATAGATTTGTTGATTAAGAGTGGAGTGTTGAGAACTCATACCTGCTACAAGATCAACTTTTGTGAGCACTATCTTTGGAAAATAGAAGAGGTTCAACTTCACCAAAGGTACTCATATATCCAAAGATATGTGTATTTTGAATTATGTTCATTCTAATTTGTGGGGTCCTTCTGTTGTTCCTTCTCTTGGGAGATGTTCTTATATTTTAACCATTATTGATGACTTTTTAAGGGAAGTTTAGGTATTTTTCTTAAACCTTAAGAATGAAGCCTTTATTAAGTTCAAGCAATGGAAAATTTGGGTTGAAAATCAGACTGGTAAATGAATGATAGTCTTGAGTTTTGTAGTGGTGAATTTAATCATTTTTTATGCAGAAGAAGGCATCACCAGGCATCACACCATTGTTGGAACTCCTCAACAAAATGGAGTCACTACACAGATGAATAGAACTATTTTGGAGAAAGTATGTTGTATGCTTTCTCAAGCTGGCTTGATAAAAAATTTATGGGCAGAAGCAACCCACATAGTCTGCTATCTTGTCAACTACTCTCCACATGGCAAGGTTCCATAAGAAATTTGGGCAGGTAAATAACCTAACTATTTAAATCTAAAAGGATTTGGTTGTCTTGCTTATGCTCATGTAAATAATGGTAAGTTTAACCCTAAAGCTATGAGATGCATTTTTGGTGGTAATCCTGATGGAATTAAAGGATATTGACTATTTTATCCAAAAACTAGGAAAATTATCAATATTCGAGATGTCACTTTTAATGAAAATGCATTATTATTTTCTAGAAAGAAGTTTGTTGGTGTTTCTCCTAATGCAGTTAGTAAAAAATTTGAAATTGAGACTTCCATTGTCAAGTCCAAAGATATTTCTTCTTCCAAACACAATTTGGTGATGTTCCAATTGCTACTATTAAGGCCAGTACTAGTCTACATCTCCAAGATCATTTCATTGCTCGTGATCATCTCAGGTGAGAGAACGTTGGAAAACCTACTTGCTATGATGATGAAAATCATTTTATTGGCGATAAACTTATTGATTGTTCTGAATAATGATCATCCAATTGATTAGATATGCAAGTAGAGGTTGAAATTTTCCACAAGAATGATACTTGGGATTTGGTGAAACAATCAACTGGTAAGTGAGTTATTGCATATAATTGGATTTACAAGAAAAAATATAATATTTTAGATGTTGAAGCTACTAGATAAAAGGCATGGTATGTTGTTAGAGGTTTTGATCAATGAGAAGGGTAATGCATTTAATGAAATTTTCTCTCATGTTGTTCATCACACCTTAATTCATATATTACTTGCCTTGTTTGCTCTTAATGATTTAGAGCTTGAGAAACTTGATGTGAAAACTAATTTTCTTCACGATAATTTAGAAGAGGAGATTTATATCCAACAACCTAAAGGTTTTATCAGTCCTGAAAAGGATAACCACATTTGTTATCTAAAAAAATCTTTTTATGGCATCAAACAAGCTCCTTGAAAGTGGTATAAGAAATTTGATTCATTCATTTTGAGTCATAGCTATTCTAGGAGCCTATATGACAATTGTGTTTACTAAAAAGGGATTTATGATGGGTTCTTAATATATTTACTACTTTATATTGACGATTTGTTGATTATATCTCATGATATTACTCTAATCAATGAGTTAAAGGCTCAGTTAAGCAATAAGTTCAAGATGAAAAACTTGGGAGCTTCCAAGAAGATTTTCGCGATGGAGATTTTTAGAGATCATCAAGCTAGAAAGCTGATATTGAGATAGACAAATTATATTTAGAAGGTGCTTGACAAATTCAATTTGAAAGATGCTAAGCCTTTGAGTACTCCTATTGCTATACATTTTAAATTATCACTTAATTAATGCTCAAAATCTGAGGACAAGGAATGCATGATAAATGTTACAAAAATCTCATATAACTAGGGACAATTTCCTAGCTAAATTGACATTTTCTGTCGCTAAACGGGATATAGAGACGAATTATCGATGGATCAGTTCCCTATCTAAAATGCCTCTTGCTAAATTTACGACGGAATTGTCCCTAGCTAAAAAGTTAGCGACGGAAAAATCTCTTGCTAAAAAAAAATCCGTAGCTAAATTAGCAAGATAAACGAGATATTCCGTCGCTAAACAAAAATAACTACGAATGATTCCCTAGCTAAAGTGCTGGTATATAAATTTTAATGATGGATGTACTCCCTAGCTAAATAATTTTAGCGATGGAATATCTGTCGCTAATTTTAATATTTTCCTAGCTAAATGAGCTAGGGAAATTTCCCTAGCTAATTTAGCAAGAGATTTTTCCCTTGCTAATTTATCAAGTGAATTTTCCCTAGTCATTTTAATTTCAAAAATAATTTCAGTATTTAAAAATATTTAAATTTTTTTAATTAATTAATTTAATATATTTATATCAAATTGAATACAAATTGAAACTATAAAAAATTTATAATAAACAAAAAAAAAATTATTTTAAAATCTTTATGTAAATTCAATATTCTACATAATTGAAACAAAAAAATAACAAATATTTTTTTGATTTTATTCATCAATGTATCTACCGATAGTGCATAAAGTATAATATATCCATTCATTGACGTTGCTTTCTCTCCCTCAGCTCCTCCAATCATCATTTTTCTACTACGACAAAACTGTCCAAGTCACGGAATGTAATATCATGAGAAAAATCTCATTAGTTAAAGAAGATTTTTATGAGGAAAAATGTGGTATCATATCTATAAGAAAATTAAACAACTCATTCAAATTAACAAAAAAAGTTATGTTTTGATACATATATAATCCTACTGTATATATGTAAATATATACTAGTATTTCACTCGTACATATATTACTATAGTATATGTACATATAAATAGCAGTATTATGTGTACATATAAACTAAGTACAAGTATACTCAGTATATACGTACATAAAATACTGCATTATTAAATGTATGTATATACTAACTTTATTCGTACGTATATATCTCATTTGGTGCTGTTGCTGCTACTCCCGCCGTCGCTCTTGCCACTACTGTCGTTGTCGCTCCCAATATCACTACTATTGTCCCCACCACCACCGCCGATGCTGTCATCGCCATTGTTGCAGTCGAAGCTGTGGCCGCCACTGCTGCTGCCATCTCGGCCCCCGCTGTTGCCGCTACCCCCACTGCCAGTGCTGCTGCTACCGCTCCTGCCGCTGCTACCGCTGGCGTCACTACTGTGGTTCCCACCTCTGCCACTGCTGCCGCTACTTCCGGTGCTGCTATTGCTTCCTGTGCAGCTACCACCACCACCACTGTCACCGTTGCTTCCGATGCACCCACTGCAGTATATACTTTCTATGTTGCCGCTCTTGTCACTACCGCTCCCGCCGCAGCTGCCGCCACTGTAGTCCCCGCTACTACTGCCGCCATCTCAACCACTTCCGCTGCCACTTCTACTACCGCCTCTACGATTGCTGTAGCAGCTCCTACTGCTGATAATAGGCTTTTACATACCTATAATAGGCTAAAAATCTTCCCAAAAAATTCAGACTCACATAAATATTTTCACAGGTATATAAAAAAATGATATTATAAACATGAACAAACACAAAATAAAGTTTATTGTCATTAGCTTAACCTAAATTTAATTAAATAATTTAATATTTTAAAATTAAATTTATTAAAAACAAAATATATAAATGAAAATATTAAATTAAACAAAAAAAATTCATTTAATAACTTATTCTAAATAAATATTTTAAATAACAAAAAAAAATAAAAAAAAATATTCCATCTTAGTAATCAATGTATCTACCGACTATGTATATAGTATAATCTATTAATCCATTAGCATTACTTTCTTTCACTTTGCTCCTCTGATCACCTACTTTCTGCTGCGAAAAAAGCTATCCGAGTCACACTGCTTCATTTACGTTTAAAAATCCCTTCGCTTATACAAGCTTCGTATGGAAAACAATAAGGTACTACATCTGTAAGAAATTTAAACCACTAAATCAAATCAAAATAAAAAAAAAACTATGTTTTTTTAAATATATATTACAGTAGAAAAAATATACATATATACTAGCATTTCACTTGTACATATATTACTGTAGTATTTGTACATATAAATTGTAGTATTATGCGTACATATATACCTAGTATATTTATACTCAGTATATATGTACATAAAATATTTTAGAATTATATGCACGTATATACTAACTATATACATACGTATATATCACATTTGTTGTCGTTCCTGCTGCTCACGCTGTCGTTGCCGCCCCTGCTGCTGCTGCTGCCCCTGCTGCTGCTGCCGCTGCCATTATGGCTACTACTGGTGCAGCCTTCACTGCCACTGCTGCTGCAACCTCCGTTTCCGCCCCTGTCGTTGCTGCCACTGCTGCCACTGCAGCCACTGCAACCACTGCTGCCAATAATGTCGCCACTGCCGCCCCATCCTCTGCCGCCGCTGTCGTCGCTGCCACTGCTGCCGTTGATGCTGCCACTTCCTCCGTTGAAGCCGATGTCACTGTTGTCACCACTGCAGCCGCTGCCAATGCCGCCACTACTGCTGTTGGCACTGCTACCACCGCCGCCGCTGCCGCTTCTGGTGCCACCGCCGTCACTGATGTCGCTGCCACCGCTACTGCAGCTACCACTGGTAATAATAGACTCTTACATACATATAATAGGCTAAAACTCTACCCTAAAATTTTGGAGAAACACAAACATTTTCACAAATATATAAAAATAGTTATTATAGACATGAACAAAAAAAAATTACAGTTGAATGTCATACAATTTCAACAAAAATTTAAATAAATAATTTAATATTTTAAAATTAAATTTGTTAAAAACAGAAACTATAATTGAAAATTTAAAATAAATAAAAATTTATTCAATAACTTATTCTAATACAATAATTTAAAAAACTAAATAATAAAATAATAAAATAATAAAATTATATTACATCTTATTAATCAATGTATTAACTGATTGTGCATAAAGTATAATCTATTATGTATTGATGTTGCTTTCTCTCCCACTGCTCCTCCGATCACTAACTTTCCACTGCGAAAATGCTGTCTGAGTCACGGTGCTTCATGTTTGTTGAAATATGTTTTCACTTATACAAGCTTCATATAGAAAAAAATGTGGTACCGTATATGTACGAAATTTAAACCACCAAATCAAATCAAAATAAATAAAAAAAACTATGTTTTGATAAATATATATTACTACAGTTAATATGTACATATAAACTGTAGTATTATGCGTGCATATATACTCAGTACATATATACTCAGTATATATGAACATAAAATATTGTAGTATTATATGTACGTATATACTGATTATATACATGCGTATATACTACATGTGTTGCCGTTGCTACTGCTCCAGCTACCGCTGCAACTTTTGTCGCTGCTGCCACTACCGCAGCCACTACCGCTGCCATTGTCACTGCTGCTATTGCTATTGCTGATGTTCCCTGTGCTGCTGCCACAACTGCTAGTGCTACTGCTGCTCCCCCTGCCACTGCGGCCGCTGCTACTGCCACCGCAGCGGCTGCTATGGCTGCTGCCGCTAATGACACTACTGCCGCTGCTACTGCCATTGTCGCTGATGTAGCCTCTGCCGCTGTTGCCGGTGTTGCCTCTCCTGTCGCTACTACTGCCACTGCCGACACTACCACCGCTACCGCTTTTGTCTCCAATGCCGCTTCCGCTGCTACCACTACTACCGTCGCTGTCGCCACAGCCATCACTGTCATCTCTGCCGTTGCTGTCATTGCTAAATTTAGGCTTTTACATACCTATAATAGGCTAAAACTCTACCCAACAAATTCATAGACACAAAAAACATGTTCACGGATATATAAAAACAAATATTATAGATATGAACAAATGCAAATTAAAATTGATTATCATATAGGTTCAAAAAAAATCCAAAAAATGTCCAGCAATTATGTTTAGAGATAAAGAGAGTGCAAAAATAAAATGTTTTTAGAATAATAAAGATAAGATAAACTAACACTCTTTTTGATAAAGCTAAAATCGGTAAATTTGGGACCCATTCATTGGAAGGACCATGGTAATATCTGAATGCTTTGAATCAAGATTTTTTCTTTTCTCTCACATAATGTGTCCTGCAAATATTCATAATTTGGTTTATCAGAAAAGCAAAGAACAAAACCAGAGAAAAAAATTGAAACCTACAAAAAAATATCATAATTATTTGCTACACAGACAAAAATAAATAACAGTTCAGAAAAAATTCTCATACTCAATCATCCTCATAATTTATAGGGAATGCTAGCCTCTCCTACAAGGATTCGCAGTTGGATCTATGAATGATATCTAATGTGCCAATGATGCTAACTGTGACTCCATATAGGACATCTACTATTTTATTGTTTTTTTAATTTCTTTAATTTCTTGCATTTCTTCCATCAAATTAGTTATCTGCTCATCCTTCTTTTTCATTTCAGTCTCCATATCTACAATACATTCATTTGTTTCCAATGCTTGTTGTTCAACTACCTCATCCACCATTTCTGAGACAGGTGAATTAGAAGCACGACTGCTACAACAAAATGCTACTCCCTTAGAGTAGATTCTGTATACTCGCTGCTTCTTTCGACCTCCTATTGTCTCCAAATAAATAAGATCATAGTCAATTGGTTGAAGATCCATAGAATCCTCAACTTGTTGATGAGTAGCTGTCACACATTCCTCTATTAGGTCATGAGATAAAATAGAGATAAAAACTATTCTAGATATACAAAAAATAAAAAAAATATTTTGCATTCAAAACAATTTTCATAATGTACTGTAGTTTTATAAAGTCTAATTAATATAACAATTTCTTACTGCAATCATCTTAGACTTGTTGTCAACTAACTGACCATCCACTTTCTTCACATGCATCTTCCTGAAAATCTTATAAAAATTTGGATCTTGACCCAATTCTCTAGCCTAGAATATGTTTTTATTAATTCATAAAAAAACAAATGATCAAAAAATTTAACAAAATTAATAAAACCATGCAGAGATTATTATTGTTGGACTACTAGGACAACCACAAAATATAGATATATTTAGAATTTTAAATTTGTACCAAATCTTGAGCGTGCTCAATGCTCGACTTTGAACCTCTAGTGTGTCGACAGATTCATGTACCAAGTCTAGGAACATCACTTCATCAATTTTTACTGGCAATATCTGATTTTTTCTTCACATCTGGCTCCTCCCAATAATTAAGCCACTCGAGCCAGTCTTCCTCGGGAATAAAATAAGGCATTTCTTTCATTTTCTTTAATTTATGGACAAAATCAGAATACCGTTGAGCTGCTTTGATCTCCCATAATGACTTTATCTTTCCGTCAAATTTGGGTGCCCATGTGCATTGATTCTATAAATAGAAAAATGACAAAAGAATTTATATTAACAACAAGAACATAATTATTTACTACTTGAATAATAACAAACATAAAAGTAAAGTAATTAGATAATTATTTTTCAATTCTTTTATTTGTTATTTTTATTTGAAAGTCATTAAAATATGATTCCTTTGTTGATTCAAAAACTTTCTTCCAGGAGAAAGCTTTAGCATCAGTCATTTTCTTGAAAGTCTTTGTAATTATAGTTGAACACTTGTGAGAAGGAATAAAACTGTACAAATAAACACATAACATAGAAAACAAGCAAATCATAATAATATAAAATAAACCACTGATAGTAACAAAAATTTTTTATTTTCAATTCTTTTATACATATTTCTTTTATCTCTCATTCACAATATAACTTTCTAACTTTGCACTGACTGCAGAGGAATGCACAGTATTTGATGATGTCGTTGGTATTATAAATGGGAGAACAAGCAGTGTAAATTTTGGTGTAGAAGATAGAGATGGATCAAAAGTGTGAGCAGGAAGCACAATCGGTGGTGGGCTTATATCTGATAAAGGTGATTGTAGAGGTCTCAATGATGGTGATAGTGATAGAAATGGAGATGGTGATTGTGATGTTAAAGTTAGGATATGGTGGCTATGAGATGGTACTAATTATGCAACATGATGTAACATACTAGATGAATTTGGTTCATTTCTGTGTCCACGTCCACCTCCACCACTACCACGTCCTTTAGGCACCATCTACTATACAAAATAAAACAAAGAACAAAAAATAGAAATATGATGAACAAGCATGCATTTTCGAATAAAACACACCAATATATTTCAACAAAATATAAAACATGTTTGATAGTTTAAATTTATAATAAAATTATAACAATTTAATTATCAGCATCACTATCATCCTCCAGTGGATCTTCTAATATTTCATCTGATTTCGATAGAAGTTTGAACTCATCTTCAGATAGAAATTGATCATCTTCAATTTCTATTGTGCTACCATTCGAGTCACATAAAATTTCTGAATCTTCATCTATATTCAAAGGCTCAATATTATTTATGTCATCTTTCTGGAATGTCGGTGTAATTTCTAAGTCTGCACTTCTTTGTTGCGATATTGATACTTCAAATTTTGATCGAGCTTTGATCTTGCAAATCGCCCACCAATCTCTCTTTTCACGAGATAAACTCGGATATGTACAATAATATACATGAGTGGCTTGAACTGTCATAATAAATGACTCATATTGATTATATTTGTGTTTATGGTTAACATCCGCTAGCTTATAATCTGAATGAATCTTTGTGCCCACATTTGGTGTAGGATCAAACCACTCGCACTTAAATAATACAATCCTATTATTTTCGAGTCCATGATACTCCAACTCAATTTTTTTGAGTTGACCATAATAATCAATCTCATCTGCACTATATCATGTGCCTTTAAATTTTAATGTATACACCACTATTCAATGTTATTTTAGAAGAACCATGCCCGATTGTGTGAAATTTATATCTATTAACAAAATACCCAGGATAGGTTGTCACATATTGAAACGGGCCTTTACATAAATTCTAAATAAAAATATTTGAATCTATATTTGAAGGATCAATTGCCCGTGACATAAATTAAAAAATTGCTATTAACAAATAAAAGATAATAATAAATTAAATAATTCAAAATTTAAAACTTAATAATTCTCACATAATTTTTGAACCAATTCGCAAATTCAGTTTCTGGCATATGGTCGACATCATTGCTGAAAATTGCTGGTTGCCTATATTTTAGCTGCTCAACATAAATATTACACAAAAATAAAAAGAGAAAGAAAAATTTATATCAATTTTTAATAATTCCTATTAAAGATAAAATTAAATTATGATTAAACCTGTAACTATTTTGTGTATACATACTCAATGTATGGTGCAAACTCCTCAAAATTAAGTAAAACGTAGCTCTGAATTGCTTTGTACTCTTCATCTGTCATACATCTTTTCATTGTTCTTCCAAATGCTCTTCTAGGGTGCATGAAGATAGATAATTTATCCACATAATCATCTTCTACCATCACATGACCTTCATAATTTTGCAGTACATTTCTATTCTTTGTATTGACAAAATAATAAGAACAAAATGATGATACTTTTTCTACTAAATATGCATTGCAAATTGAACCTTCAACTTTTGTCTTGTTTTTAACATTCAATTTCAATTTACGAAGATACATACAACTACAATGTTAGGCTTCAATTTGATTAAATTATAATATTACTGAAAGTACGAAATAATAAAACACAAAAATTATATGTATTTACCTCTCAAAAGAATACATCCACCTAAATTTCACTGGCTTTGCAATCCTTGCTTCATATGCCAAATGGACCAGCAAATGCTCTATTGAGTCAAAAAAACTCAGTGGGAATATCCGTTCAAGCTTACAAATAATAAGAGGAATGTCATTCTCCAGCCTCACCATGTCATCTATTTTGATTGTGGTTGCAGTTAGTTGTTTGAAAAACCAACTTAGTTCTGTAAGGACCTTCCAAACACTTTGTGGAAGTAATTCACGGAATGTAATTTGTATTAACCTCTGCATAAATACATGACAGTCATGACTTTTCATTCCAAATAACTTAAGATTCTTTATATCCACGCATCTACCCATATTTGACACATATCCATCAGGGAATTTCAAATTTTTAACCCATTTACACAATATCTATTTTGCCTTCTTATCAAGTGTGTAGCAAGCTTTAGGGAATTTTCCTGTTTCCTCATTTAGTTTCAATACAGGACGCCGACAATAATCATTCAGCTCTTGTCTTGATTTTAAAGTATCTTTTGTCTTTCCGTCTACATTAAGGATAGTGTTGAAAACATTGTCAAAAATATTTTTTTAATATGCATTACATCTAAGTTATAATGAATTAAATTGGACTTCCAATCGGGCAAGTCCCAAAATATACTACATTTCCTCTCGCCAAATAATTTTCCTATTGGTCCATTACTTCCAGTAGCATCAATTTCGGTTACCTTCTTTAAACCCAAACTATGAATCTCTGTAATAATTTCATCTCCTGAATGAACTGCTGGTGCAACTATCATCACAGTTGTATTTTTTCAAAAATGCAATTCTATTTCTTCGAAATGGATGATTCGTAGGTAGAAACTTACAATGGTTATCAAACCAATACTGTTTACCACTAAATTTGAGGGTAAATACATCAGAATTTGTCATGCAGTACAAGCATGTGAATTGTTCTGCAGTACTCCATCCAAACAACATTGAATATGCAGGAAAGTCACTTACCGTCCACATAAGGACTGCCCGCATAATGAAATTTGTCTTCTTTGAGATATCATATGTATTCACGCCAACATCTCATAAATGATTTAACTTTGCAATTAGATGCTGTAAGAAAATATCCAGCATGTCTTTCGGATTTTTTGGCCCTAGAACAAAAACATATATTTCTCCTTCATACACAATCACGAAGGCAAGTTATAAGGTGTTACTATCACTGGCCATGTTGAATACTATTGTCCAGATTGCCCAAATGGTTGAAATCCATCAGTGTAGAGACATAATCTCATATTTCGACTTTCTGCTGCAAAATCTTTATGTATATAATTAAAATACTTCCAAGCAGGTGAATCTGATGGATGACGCATTACCCCTTCTTCAACCACTTGCTCGGAATGCTACCTCATATCATTTGTTATAGCATTTGATGCATATTGCCTGTGTAATCGAGGAATTAATGGAAAATAATACATCTTCTTAAAGCCAACCTTCAATTTTTTTCACGTATCTACAACATGAGGTGTCTTCCTAAATCGAGGATGGTCACAAAACTTACAATCAATTAAATCACTATCACTACCCCAATATAACATGCATCCATTTAAATAATAATCAATTGTTTCCACTGGCAGACTCATTCCTCATAATAACTTCTTAGTGTTGTAAAAGTTATTAGTGATCAAATTATTATCCGGAATAATCTTCTTCATCAATTTTGTCACCTGATCAAATAATTTCTCATACATATGATTTTCTGAAGATTTGCTCATTAGTTGAGCCACAAGCTGACAATTGCGAATGTGTTTTACAACCAGGACACAACTTTTTATCTGCAACTTTAAGTATTTCATAAAATTTCTGAGCTTCAGGATTAGGTAGTTTTTCCATGTAATCCATATTGAAGTTAGCACCAGCAGCTTCCATGATCATTTTATGGTATGTGTTTGATGATTCTTCACCACAAGCCAACGATTCAATACACACATATTGTTCAATATTCAGAGTCATTGTACTTTTCTCATGATAAATCCAAATAAAATAATTTGGCACAAAGTCATATTTTTCCAAATTATATCTTATAGTGATTGCATCACGAAAATGGATATTCAGACACATTCGATGATTACATGGATACTTAATTTTTTATCCATCCATCAATCTCGATTGACTACATGCAAAATTGATGAAAGTTTCAAGCCTAGTCAAAAAAACTTCATTCAAAAATCTATTAATAACCCTTCTATACATCCACTAACAATCTGAACTCATGTTACCCTATTTTATTTACAAAAAATAATGTCCAATCATTATTATTAATAAAACATTTTATTACTTCAAAATATACAAATAATAAAATAAAATTACTTACAAATGAATATTTAAAATTTAAATATCATGAATATCGAGGCAATGCGTTTGCTGAATCTACATTAATAGATAACATAAATTTTAGCACAATAAAGTCACAATTATACTAGATAAAGGGTGCAAAGTACAATAATGCACAAAAAATGAAAGCAAAAAAAGACATTTAATGTTTGAAGGAGGAGATGGAGAGAGATAGAGAGAGACATAAAAAGTGTAATATTAGAATGAAACATTATATAAAAGAAAATAAACTTTCTTCTATATAAACCTATCGAATATTACCTATTTTGTCATACATAAGTTCATATTTGAGCTTGAGGCCCAAAGGCTGGGATTAGTTAAGAGTACAACCCTTATTTGTATTATACCATATATGAGCCTGATCAACGGACACTCTCATTCTATGTGCTTACATATTATTGATATTATATCTTATGCCATCTAATTTCAAATTAGTTCAACACATTAATATTATCTCATATATAATTATATCTTCAGATACATATAGTAAATGTAGTTATAAATAATTACATATACTTAAACATATAATTATATATAGATATATGCACACAAGTAGTTATAAGTAAATATAAATAAATGTATACAAAGTTATAAACAATTATATAGATTTTACATATATGTATACATATATGTATACATAATTAAAAATAAAGTTATATTTATTTATATATAGTTTTTTATAGTTATAAGAATATTTATATATAGTTATACACATATAGTTAAACATTGTGTTGTATGTTTTTATACATATAATTATAAATATTGTTACATGTAGTTATAGATATTGTTACATGTAGTTATAGATATAGGTACGCATATAGTTAAACATATAAATATATAAATATATATTTATACATGTATGTATGTATATATATTTGTTCATATAATTTCATATATTTATAAATATAGTTATATATAGGTATGGATATACTAAAATACATTTTTTTTACTAATATATAAAAATGTATATTAAATATATGTTGTTAATTATATATTTAAATATAGATTATACATTAATAATATAAAATTATGTATAGTTATATGTTATTATACATATAATATATATAGTTATTAAAAATTATATATCGTTAAACATTTAGTTATATATATATATATTCATATGAGAAGTTATATTTAGTTATACATAAATATATACAAAGTTATAAACAAGTATATAGATTTACATAAATGTATTCATACATGTGGTTATACATATAGTTACATGTATAGTTAAACTTATATATATACACATGTAGGTATATTTATTTATTTATATATTTTTATATATCTATTCCTAAAGTTATGTATAGGTATAGACATAGTAAAATACATTTTTGAATACTAATATATGCAAATGTTATTAAATATAAGTTGTAAATTATATATTTAAATATAGTTATGTATAAAGCTTTTATAGTAATATATATAATAAGATACAATTATTTATAGTTATATGTTATTATACATATAGTATAAATAACTATAAATATTTTTATATAGTTAAACATATAGTTATATATATATATATATATATTTATTTATTTTTACAAATAGTTATACATAAATATATAAAGTTATAAATAAATATATAGATTTACATATATGTATACATACTTACAAATATAGTTTTATTTAATTAAATAGAGTGTTATATAGTTATACAATTATTTATATATATTTATACAATATTTATATATAGTCATACAACTTCAATAAATATCTAACATATGGCCAACAATGATATTTAGAGAGAGAGAGAGAGAGATAGAAAAAATACTATATTTCTATAATTTTCTACATGAGCAGAAAGTTACTTTGAATGGCCATTTACTACTGCTTCTATAGCGAAGAGATGTTCTGCTAAAGCATCATAAATTTCTTCCATATATCTGCATGTCTATATATATATATAGAAAATATGAAGATTAATACATGAAAATGAAAAAAAAATGATATAAAAAAAATAATACTCAATAATAATAATATATAACTAAAATTCATGCCTTTACATAATGAATAAAAATAATTGATGAAACTTTACATATCGAGTCTATAAGCTATGAGGCTTCATGATTAGAATAGGTAAAACTCACGTCCCAACATCTGAACAACCTGATAAATGATAGCACCATGGAAAATGTTTCCAACATCTACGAGGATCAGACTCATATTTTTAGTGTTAGAGTATTCATCATCTTTTGCCGATCAGTCTAACATTTTGTTGGTTCGGATTTTTATTACCATGCTATTTGTTTTTAAAAATAATATTCTTGATAGTAATAATGTACAAATAAGTTTGGTTCATATATTTTATACTATCTTAGCTTGAGTGTCCATGACACATTGCTATAAGTTGATCTTATTATATCAGTATGAAATCATTATTTTAATATTACAAAGTTGATTAAACAAGTCCACTAATCACTAACACAAGAGAGATCACAAGGAATCACACACTAAGAGAAATCTATTGAAGGAATATTGAAATTATTAGAAATATAAATGTTTTATTTCAAGAAACATAAATATGAAGTTATTATGTTTGAGATAATTTTGAGATAAATTTAATTTACAAAATGTTAGATACATGATAAAAATAAATCTTTATATATATATATATATATATATATATATATATATATATATATATATATAACACACACCATGATAATTTTTCTTAAAGATAATTGCAACCATAAGAATATAAATGAATAATGAAGGAAAATTACAATAAAGTCTATGAAAAAATTAAAAAGAATATTTATTTTTATATCATATGTTGACTTACAAGCTTATCACATGCTTACTTGCATGAATAGCATGTGTTAGTAAGAATGATTTCTATGTCTTGGTTTACATGAGTGATAAGTATTGATTATGTACTTACTATGTGTTCTCGTGCATTAATGCCAAGTGCTTAAAAGTGTGCTTGTTATATGATGTTGTCTATACATGCCAAGGATTGACTTGACATGTGAAAGCTATGTGTTGGCTTACTAAATGTTGCATCAAAAATTAAATAACTTGAAATCTTACGTATAAATAAAAGTGATTTGGGGTTCCTAGCACACAATAACACATATCATGAGAACAGTTCAGAGTGACTTGAGAAACTCATACTCAATTATTTTCAATTACATATGTGAATATTAATGAGTTTTCTAAAAGTTGGTAGAATAGTTCAAACTGATTCAATCTAGTATAATCAATTTAATTTAATTTAATTTGACATGCTAAATTATTATTTTATTTATTTTGTCTATTTTGTCTATTTTGTCTATTTTGTCTATTTCGTCTATTATGTCTATTATGTCTATTATGTTTATTATGTCTATTTTGTCTATTATGTCTATTATGTCTAATATGTCTATTTTGTTTATTTTATTTTTTTTTATTTTTTTTATTTTTTTATTTATTTTATTTATTTTATTTTTTTTATTTTTTTTATTTTTTTTATTTTTTTTATTTTTTTTATTTTTTTTATTTTTTTTATATTTTATATTTTTTATATTTTTTATATTTTTTATATTTTTTACATTTTTTAAATTTTTTTATTTTTTTATTTTTTTATTTATTATATTAAATTTTATTTTTATTTTATTTTTGATTTCAATCATTACTCATTTTTGAATATTTTTTGTAGATATCAAGTCGGTATATCTAATTATGTATATTAGTTATGTAAAAATAAACGTGCATATTGATGTATACTATTTTTGTAGATATAAAGTTGGCAAACCTAAGTATATATACTATTTATATATTGGCGAGGATGAGGAGGAATTCGGAAACAAAAACAGTATCAAAGTATTATATCATGGTGTGTATGGTGATTAAAGAATAAATTTGGAAATGACAACGCATAATCGATGAACGTATCAGAATAAAAATAGTATCCAAGCATCAGAATCCACACAATAACTACGCATTATATCACAAATGCATTAAGCATTTATACGAATAAGTTTTTATACATTATCCAAGCATACCATATGGTGATTAAAGATGAATTTCAGAAACAAAAAAAAAACAGAAAAATAAAGCTTACTATTCGATTAAGCAATCTAACGATAATCGATGAACGTACCTTGAATCTATAACAAAATAAAACTTAAACCTTGATTGATATTTTCTTTAATCGGCGTCGAGAGATAATGTGCAATGAGGAGGATATTGATTATATGCGTCGAGTCGAGAGAGAGAATGTAAATTTTTTGGATAATAATTCTATTTTTAATTATTAAAACATTAAATAAGCAATACATATATAAAATAAAAAAATACTCATTAATTTTAGTTACTATCAAAATTTTTTAAACAAAATTAATATGCGTGTAGCAATCTACAAATGAAAAATAAATACTCTATAATTTTTTATTATAATATTAATTAAACAATAAATATATAAACAAAAAAATATATATGTATTGCATTAAAAAGAATATCAAATAGGTATGAAATTAACAAACTTCATTTAATAAGACATGAATGAAAATATGATTTGTCATCTAGCCACTCGCCTAAAAGTTATAAAATACTCTTAATGTTAAAAAAATTTTTAATAATTTATATTTTATGGTAACAAATTTTTAAGAATTCATATTTATTTTTACAAAGATAATATGAAATAAAAACTTAATGTTTAAAGCTAATTGTAAAAATGTTAATTGATTGTTTAATTTTTATATATTTTAGTATGATTAAAAATCTATATATCTAATTATAATTTTTATTTTATTTTCCTTTAACTTTATTGAAAAATTATATTTTTATTATATTTCAAGAATTTCAAGTTTGGTATTATTTATTTTTTTAAAAGTTATCTATAATCATAACATTTTTTAATACTTATAATAATATTAATATTTACTAGTTAATTAGTCAATTCATATATTTTTTAAAATATTTTCTATTTTATCATACATTTAATTAATTTACATTTAAATTAGTATAAAATTTAATGTATGATAATTTAATTTTTAAATTATCGAAATAATTATTATACATATTGAATTAATTATTTAATATTACTTTAATTTAAATTATTTAATTTCTTAAATAATAATTTTAGAAAACTTTTTTGTATAATTTTTTAAAAAATTAATACTTCAAAAAAAAAGTTATTTTAGTCCTTATTAATATAATTTTTTTTATTTTTATATATTTTAAATTAATTATTTATAATATTAATTTTTTTATTTTACGAGAATATGTGTTTCAAGGATTACTCGTCTATAGACTAATAACATAAATTTAATAAACAAAATTAAATAAAATTATAATGCAAATAATAAATTAAAAAAATTATACAATTAAATAATGACTAGGGAAATACAATCACTAAATCCGTAGCTAAATTATGAATTTAATTTGCTAGGGAAATTCCGTCCCTAAATCTGTTGCAAAATTAAGGATTTTATTTTCAACTGAAATTTCGTCGCTAAATCCGTCACTAATTTATAGATTTTATTAGCTAGGGATATTCGCTCGCTAAATTCGTAGCTAAAATACAGATTTTATTAGAATGTGAAAATCAATCGCTAAATTCGTCGCTAAATCATGAATTTTATTAGCAAGGGAAAAGTCATCGCTAAATCAAGCACTAAATCATCGATTTTATTAGCAAGGAAAAATCTGTCACTAAATCTATCACTAAATCATGGATTTTATTAGCAAGGAAAAATCCGTCGCTAAATCCATCGCTAAATCATGGATTTTATTAGCAATGAAAAATCTATCGCTAAATTATCGATTTTATTAGCTAGGAAAAGTCCGTCACAAAATCCATCGCTAAATCATGGATTATATTAGCAAGGGATTTTCCCTCGCTAATTCCGTCACTAAATAAAGGATTTTATTAGTAAGAGAAAATTCATCGCTAAAAATTAGCAAGGGAAAATCTATCGGTAATTATGTCACTGATTTCATGCTTTTTTAGCGAGGGATATTCCGTCACAATATTTGTCGCTAAAATCCCCGCTTTTTTTGAATGGAAGTTATGAAAATTTTTCTTCTCTAAATCTGTCGCTAAAATCCCTGCTTTTTTTGAGCGGAATTTATGAAATTTTTCATCGCTAATTCGTCGCTAAATCCGTCGCTAATTCCCCCGCTTTTTTTGAGCAGAATATTCGAAAAATTTTCTCTCGCTAATTCATCGCTATTCCATTGCTATTTTTTTTCCTAAAAAATATCATAAATCCCTTGCTATTTCCTAACTAATCCCTTACAATTTATCTAGGGATTGATCCCAAGCTAAAATTCCCTATCTAAATTAATATTTTCTTGTAGCATTCCATATGCAAGTGCAGTTGAAAGTCTAATGCATGTCATGGTTTACATCGAACCTGATTTGGCATATGTCGTAAGCTTAGCCAGTAGGTACATGCACAATCTTAGAAAATAGCACTGGGAAGTAATAAAAAGGATAGTTCACTATTTGAAAGGTACTACTAATGTTGGATTGATCTTTGATAGGAAAAGGTTTGATGCAACTTATATTAATAGTTATATTGATACCGATTATGATGGTGATATGGATTAAATAAAATCTATCTCTAGTTATGTTTTCTTTTGTTTTTGTGGGTCTTCTATTTGCTGGTATGCTTCTCTTCACTCACTTACAGCCTTATCAACCACTAAGGCTGAGTACATCACATCCACAGAAGGATTAAAGAAGTCATATGGATTTATGGGTTGTTAAATGATCTAGGTTTGTCTCAAAACATTCTTATTGTGTTTTGTGATAATGAGAGTGCAATTCATCTTACTAAGAATAGCAGTTACCATCGTAAGACAAAGCACATTAATGTTAAACACCAAATTGTTCTAAATATTGAATATGTTGCGAACATTGATGTGAAGAAGTTTCATACAAATGATAATCATGTAGATATGTTAACAAAACCACTTCATATTATCTAGTTCGAGCATTTTTGGACTTGGTTGGGGTTCTCCAATACTATTTTCTCATCAGGGTTTATATGCGGTGAAGGATCCTTATTCAAATATTGATGAAAGAAAAATTTTGTTGAAGTTACTTCATATCCTTATATGATGTCAACAATCAACTACAAATTTCTCAATGGTCTAGTGATATTTTGTCAATCATCTTGACTTTTTGCTACACACAATGACTATAAATTTAGACTCATCATTGTATCTTCCTCACTTTCTTTTTGTTTTTCATAGTTAACCTTTTGTATATTCTAGTTTTATTTCTTTTATGCTAAGGGATTAAAGTGAATTTTTGTGTGGTTCTTTTGTTGCCTTTATTCACTTTTCTTGCGAATCCAATCTTAAACATTTCCACAATTGTGCTCGCTTTGATTCTAACATTTTATATATACCCTCTATAAATAGTGGTATTCAATGGGAGCCATAATATTAAACATCTACGAACAAATTTAAAAATCAATTTATACACAAAAAAAACTTCTTAATATAACATAATATATCATCAAACACTCTGAATATCATTTAATAAAATCATCAAATATCTTGTAATAATCATTGAATTTTTTCAAATATAATTGAACATCATGTTATATCAAAAATTAGTGAATATTAGTAAGAACAATGAAATAGGTAACATCATTTAAAAGATCATCAATCATTATTGAAAAATGTGGAAAATTAAACAAATTAAAATAATATTCATTAAGAAATATTCTAGAAGTATCAATGACAATGTGGTGTTGACTTTACATTGAGTAATTTTGAATATTACCACAATAAATTGAAATGTAGTAATGATATTGATATTATTGACATATTCCACTATCATTGAAGGTCATCCAAAGTCATCGATAAACATCAAAACCTATCAAAAATTTTGATGGTTTACCAAGAAAAAACTAAATGATATCACTAAATCTATGTAAATGAAACATAAACAATCAAAAAAATATCAAAATAAGTCAATATACATTAATATCATTGATTTTATAAAATAAATTTTGAGTCACCAGAATTTACCAACATTATTGAAATGTTATATGATGCTATCAAACACCTAAAATTTCGAAGATCAAATATCTTCAAAATGGAACCAAATCTATAGAAATGCATGAATGGTATTAATTTCATTAAACATGTTAGGTTGTTTCCAATCATTTTTTAAATGTTAAGAAATATTAAAATTAATTGTTACATTAAATAGCTATTGTAGTATACATAGTTTGTTTTGATAATCTATTTGTATAACCAAATATTTTTATTTTAATATTTTCATGTAAGTGAAGGAAAAGAAATATAAAGAGGCTGGAGATGTAGCAGTAGCACAATAACGGAGGTCCCGCAATTTGGTCAGCAGGCTGAAATTTTATATAAAATGTTTTAATATAAAATTTTGGAGCAGAGCCTGACCCGTCTAATGATCCGACTCATTCTAATTAATTGAGCCGAGAATGTTTTAATATAAAATGTTTTGTATTTTATTTTTTTGGGTTACTGTTTTTGCAATCTGGAACTGTTCAGCTTATCTCTCTCTCTCTCTCTGCGAGATTTATC
The DNA here is from genome assembly GCA_029783825.1 of Sapria himalayana. NCBI lineage: Eukaryota > Viridiplantae > Streptophyta > Magnoliopsida > Malpighiales > Rafflesiaceae > Sapria > Sapria himalayana. Next base: position 3,518,229 of record JAREIK010000403.1, on the reverse strand, counting down.
ATGACTATTTCTGCGTTGCACATACTGTAAGACTTATGATTTGGCTTAATCTATAACGCATAAGTATTTTCTGGTGGATGTAGCTAGTCGTATTGAGTGAATAGTGAACCACGTTATTTTTGATTTATGTTTTTGTTTTTTGTTTCTGCCATGGTTGGATTGTGGATTTGATATATATATCGTTTGTTGTTTTGTTGTTCTTTCTTCTTCTGTATCTTAAAATCATAACTGTGAAAGCACAATTGCCCAACAGCTATCTCTTCTAAGGACCAACTTGTTTATTGATGTCGTCCATTATTTTTAGGAACTATCACACATAATTGAATGTAATTAAAATGATAGTTGATGCATATCAAAGGCATTTCAATTATTATTGAACACTATCAAATATTATTTACAATCCACCAAGAAACATATATGGTTTTTAATTTATTCAATTAATTTATTTCATCAAATATTGAAAGGCATTGGAACTTCTTCAAAAATACATTTAAATAGCATCTAAAATAATCATAAATGTTAGAACACTATAAAAAAACTTACTTATGAACATTGCATGTTACTAAATCTCATTTAAGTAAATATAAAATATTATTGAAATAACCTCATAATAATTTTATAATTTGTAAAATTTAGTGTTTGCTACTTCTCAGTAATTAGGTTTTAGAGGAGTTTGGCATATGATCCTCAATGTATATCATGATGATAAAGAAAAAGTGGGAGGGAAGAATTTGTAACAATAGGGATTTGTCTTTGTCTAACATGATTTAACTTAATTCTATGTTTTGCTTAATTTGCAAGGAATGTGTATTTTTATTTTACAAAATCACAAACATATGAATCATAAAGTAGTTAAAATGTGATAAAGGTGTTCCTTTTTTGGTGTTACAAGACTCTCCAATAGAAACCAAACATCAATTAAACTTGGTTGACACCTCACACAAGAATAGTTTAAAAGATGATACATAATATTAGCATTATAAATATGAACATCCCCTCCACTTGCATTTAGAACATTTCAAAATGTATTACATACTATTAGCCTTGTAAATAGTAACAAACAATCCTTTGATGCTATATATTTTGTACTCTCCACTTGTATTTAGAATATCAAACCATTTTCTTTCAATCTTTGTATTATCTTTATGGTATTGGAGGTATAATATCTCTAACAAGTTTTTTTTCATAGATTCTGATTCTTCTACTACTACTTTCACTTTTATCACCGCTTTACCATCTCTCATCACCATCAATCCTACAATTCAACTTCTCCTAAAACTCACTAAATTTAACTACTTCTCTTGAAAAGCTCAATTCACTACTCTTGATAAGCCCAATTCACTATTTCTCTTGGAAAGCTCAATTCACTACTCTTTTCTTCAGTTTGGATCTTCTTGGCTACCTTGATGGTACATCTATTTGTCCCATCTTTACTATTCTCCAAGATGGTGTGAAGCTTTCTAATCTTGCCTATTTTTTTTGTCACCATAAAGATCAACTCATCCTCCATGCTATTTTGAGTTCTTTAAGTGAATATGTTGTTCTACTTGTCTCCATTGCAACCTCTAGAAATGATGCTTGGACTCACTTATCATGCCTTTTTGCTAAATATTCAACTCATCATATCATTTATCTCAAAGATAAGTTAACCGTGATCACTCGAGGTAATCTCTCTATCAATGACTTTTTTGTTTTAATCAAATAAATTGATGATGAACTCACTCTTATTTGCTATCCTAGTGACATTGACCTTCTTGTCTATACTACTCGTGGTCTTAGAACCACCTAAAAAGAACTTGTTACTGTTATCCACACTCATGACTCAATAATACCATTTGAATAATTATTTGATAAGATCATTAACCATGAAATATTCCTTTTTCATGATGATACATTCAAATTTGATCATATTCCAGCTATGGTCAATTTTACCAAGCATATCATTTCATTGCTTTATTTTTCCAGATACAAATCCTTTTCTCCCTCATCTAGTCTACTTCCCACCTGTCCTAGCCAAAATTATCATTACTATTGAAACGTTCTTTCCTTGCATCTATCCCTCCTAACTCTGTTGTTTTCCAATATTGTGACAAACGTGGCCACTGCTAACTATTGTTTCAAGCTTTTCCCATAGCTACGATCTCAATGTCCATCTTCTCATCATGTCATCCTCAGATCATCCTTTATGTATCCTATACTTAGGCACCTCACACCATGCCACATCTCATCTTTCTAATTTATTTATGCATCAACCTAATGAAGGTCCTAATGATATTATTATTGGTGATGATTCAAATTTGAAAATCACATATACTGGGTCTACTTCTCTCTCTTCTTTTATTTTATCTAAAGTTCTTTGTGTTCCCACTATTAATTGCAGTCTCATTTCTATTTCTTAATTTTGTCATTCTAATAATTCATCTATTGAATTTTTCTTTCAAATTTTCTTGTCAAGAACTTACAAATGAGGACTCCTTTACTCCATAGAAAGAATTAACATGATCTCTAAGAATGACTAGTAACTGACTATGCAACCAAATATTGTTGTGTTGCTTTCTTTATTGGAGTTCTACAAGATGCTTCTCTGACTACCAAGCATAGTTACTTGGTCACCATTCCTTTTGAATAATAAATAAACTTGCCAATCTTGGTTTCATTTCAATATCGCCTTCATACTCCTCTGATTTTGTTTGTACTTCTTGTTTAAGTAATGAAAGTCAACATTTACTTTTTTGTAAATCAACTTTGAAAATTTGTGGTTCTCTTGATTTTATTTACATTGATTTTTGGGGACCCTCTCCAATTGAATCTGGTATTGGTTATATTTATTACATTTTTTTGTTGACCATTTTAGCAAATATGTATGGTTTTATCTTTTATGGTTAAAATTTGATGTCATCAATTTTTTTTTTCAATTCAAAGCTATCTTGAAAAGTTTTTTAATCGACCTAATAACTCTATTTACTATGATGGTGGCAATAAATATAATTTACTTAAAGAGTTCATATGTAATCTAGGATTTCAACATCTTAAAACTCCACTACATACACCTCAACATAATGGCAATTCTAAATGTCATTTTCATCATATTATCGAAACTAGATTAATTCTTCTTCATCATGTTAATCTCCCTTCCAAATTTTGGACATATGATTTTCAAATTACTATTTATTTAATTAATCATTTTCCTATACTAATTCTTAATTTTTCTTCTCCTTATCACAAGCTATTTTCTTAAGTCACAATATTACACAAAATTTCATATCTTTGGTTGTTTTTGTTTTCCTTGGCTAAAACCTTACACCACCATATAAGCTTGAACCTAAGTCCACTCCATGTGTTTTCCTTGGTTATTCCTCTAATCAAAGTGTATATTTTTGTCAGGATTTAAAAAACCGATAAAATCTACACATATCTTCATGTTTGTTTTATTGAAACAGATTTTTTTTCTCTAAATATGTTTTTCCCACCCCCTCAACTTTACTTTCTCATAGCTAATTTATCATTCCTCTTGTTTTTCCATATTATTCTTCCCCCACTCCTACTATTCAACATACATACATCAGTTCTTAAAGCAACATCCTCTCCATTGCATACCTTACCACACCCATCATTGACACAACCATTGCCCACTTCTCAAGTAGTAACCTTCTTCTTCTTCATCTTCCTCTTCAGATTCTATTTCCTCTACACCTATCACCACTACCTCTGTTACTCCATCTTTATTCTTGTCCCTACCTCTTCCTTCTCATAGTATGATCACCCATTCTAAAAATAAATTTTAAAACCAAAGCACCTTTATCACATTACTACCAAACATCATTTTCTTGAGTTCATTGAACCATCTTGTGTATCTCAAGCTCTTAATCATGTTAAATGGAGATAATCTATGTTTGATGAAATTATTGCCTTTCTTCACAATGGTACATGAGAGATAGTGTTGTCTAGCTCAACTCAGAATATTGTTGGATGCAAGTGGGTGTTCTATATTAAACACCATCCCAATAGTTCCATCTCTCGGTAAAAGCAAGCTTGTTGGAAAATAATTTTATCAATACCTCGACATTGATTTTCATGACACATTTAGTCCTGTGGCTAAACCTATGACTATCCATGATATTTTTTCCCTTGCTTTATCTCATGATTGGTTCCTCCACTAATTAGATGTTATTAATGCTTTTCTTCATGATACATTATCCAAATAAGTAATTATGTAGCAACCTCTAGGGTTAACTAATACTATAAACCCAAGCTATGAGTGTCAAATTTATAAATTCATCAACGGTGTTAAACAAGCTTCTCATGCATGGTACAATAAATTAAAAGGATTTCTATTGTCATATGGTTTTATCAATTCTAAGAATGATACATTCTTATTTATTAATCATAACTCCAATATTACTATTTATTTCTTAGTGTATGTCAATAATCTCATCATCACCAGTAATTATACATGTTTCCTCGACTAATTTTTTTATTCATTGGCTGCTAGATTTTCCATCAAAGATCTTATTGACCTATATTACTATCTCATCTAGATTATTTCTCTCTTAGCATAAATATATATGTGATCTTTTAGCCAAAACCAACATGATTGGTGTTAAAGAGTATACTATGCCAATATGTTCTTCTCAACATATGCCTACAAATGCTACACAATTTTGATAAGTTGTTTGAACTTTTCAATATTTATCCCTCACTCTGCCAGATGTGTGTCCTTTGTTATAAACAAGTTGCCTTGTTTTATGTATGCTACTACTAACATGAATTAGTTTGCTGCTAAATGTGTGTTCTGTTATATCAAGGCTACTTTGCATCATGGTCTCTTTCTTAAGTGTGACCAACCACTTCATCTTATTGCCTTCTCTAACACCGATTGAGAGGACAACTATGATGATTTCACATCTACTTCAGCTTTACATAGTCTGCCTTGGGGACAATGCTATTTCTTGGCATTTTTAAAAGCAAAAGATAGTTAATAGATCCTCCATGGAGGCTAAGTATCAATCTCACCTCATGTGTTATTGAAGTTCTTTTGGATTAGCAACTTGTTGCATGAGCTTCATGTTTGATATCCTCCTCCAAAACTTTTTTTGTGACAACATTAGTGTCATATATCTAGAGGTGTCAATCGGGCTGGGCCGGCCCAGTCTAGCACGAGGCATGACACGATTCCTGGGCCGGCTTGGCATGGGAATTTTTCGTGCCCGGGATCGTGTCGTGCCCGACCACGGCACCAATCGTGTCGTGTCGTTCCAAGGCCAACTGGACCTCATGTCGTGCCTGGCCTGGCACGATACTATGGCTCATTGGCATGGTACCTCTGCACGAGCCGAGAAACAAAAAAATTAGGATTTCGGGCGAGGCGGCAGCACGACGGCACATGCTGAAACCCTAATTTTTTTTAAATTAGGGGTTCGGCGTGCGGCGACGCGATGGCGCTCAGCCAAACCCCTAATTTTTTTATATTAAAAGTTCGGCCTGACCAGGCTGAACCCGGTGGATTCATGTCGCGAGCTTATGCCGGGCTGACCTCTACCCAACCGTTCCGGGCCATGCACAACACAGTAAAGTAACCTTGTCGTGCCTGGCCCTGCACGAAAGCACAGTATGTCCAGCTAAAAATGGGCCGGCCCGGCCTAGCACATCCCATTTGACACCTCTACATATATCTCTCTGTCAATCTTGTCTTTTATTCTTTGGATTTTTGCCTTCTCTATCAATTTGTTACAAAATTTAATATTGTAAAAAGGAACAACATTCCCTTCGCTTGCATTTAGAATAATTACAAATGTGTTATATAATATCAGCCTTGTAAATAAGAATAATCAATCCTTCTTATGCTATATATATATATATATAGTATTCTCTCCTTGCATTCAGAATATCAATCCATATTCTTTTAATCTTTGTATTATCCTTTAAATGAGCCTATTCTCAAATGTGTTTATGATATCCATGTGTGTTGTGTGTGTATTCAATGCTAAAGTTTTGGCGTAATAATTTCAAAATTTTTTTAGAAAATTGGAATATTTTTAGAATAAGAAGAATTGAACATGAAATATTATCATATTTTTAGAAAACACATATTTCATAAATTACTAGAAAAATAAGGGTGTATGCGGGTGTGTGTGCATGAACACACATTTGTACTCACACATATACATGGAGACACACATAAAGTTATAACTTAACTATATTTTTTTTCAAATAAATTAATAATAACTTTCTATTTGAATAGTTTTAAAAAATTTCATAGTACAAGGAAGCTTTAGTTCTATATCTCTAAAAAAATTTTCTAACTTATAGGGTTCCTATTACTAGTAAATCTCTACCTCTTCAATGTTACACAATACTTCTCTTTTCCAAATTCATCACTTCAATTGAAAATTTAAAATTTGCACAAAAATAATTAATAAAAGAGGGTGCAAAATTTAAAGCTTCCATTGAAGGAAGAGAAAAAAGGACTACATGACTATTGAAGAAACCATCAACCAATGATCCAAACATGATGTGCATCAATCAGAAAATTCTATTATGACTAAATTATTGATCAACACTATATAATCAATAATTAGGATGCCACATCTATTCTTACTGACCACCAAACATGTTTGGGAGGCAATCCAAAATATTTACTCTGATACATAAATGAAGAATGGAAGTGTGATCAAACACTATAAACTATGAGTGCTAGTATTTTAGAGTGGTACATCAACTCATTGATGCCTAGATTTTCCAAAGAATAGTAGAGTTAATTGTCAGAACTTTTAAAATCTTCATGGTTTCTTTGTCTAAATTTATCTTTCTTTTGTTCTTTGTCGCAAAAGATGCTTATCTAACTTTGAATCTATCTCGTGAAAAATATAATCCATATATCTCATGTATTATCAACTTGGATTTCACCGATCACTTGACCAAAAATTCTAAAATATTCATTACTAATAATATGTGTCCCAACAATAAGAAAATAAAAATTGATGTGCATAGTCAATTTTGTTCTTTTGTTAGATTCTTTATTTGTTATAGTCAATGTTGGCTTTATTGTATCTCTCCTTTCACTAACACCCCATGATACTCTTTATGTTCTAAATATCTCAAGCAATTTGATGTGTATTAGCAATGTTCTAGGATCTGATAACAATTTCTCAGGCAATTCGACATCCATAATATGTTTCCATAATCTGATAAAAATATCTTTAATTTTATCAAGATATTCATTAGGTAATTTTTTTCTATCGACATCATTTAACTTTACTGAGAAAAAATCTAACAAAATTATCTTGTAATAGAAATGTTTGATGTTGCATTTGAATAAGATATGTTTAAGAAATTTATCATTCAAATTATATAATACATTTTCACAATATTTTTCCACAATATGATACATTTTTTTTTATTCGATCAAAATATTCTTTTGGTTATGTTTTGCTACAAACATCATTTAATTATTTAGGTGATTGTTCATTCAAGTTCCATTATTTGTATATTTAATTTGAGTTGGAAGAAATAGAGTTTAAATTATTAAATACATTTTAACTTTTATGAATTCTTATATTATATTTTTATTAGACCCTAGAAATTTATTTTATCTTTCACATTGTCCATAGGAATTTGAGTCATTTAAATTCTCTATTAGTTTTGCTTCTATAGAAAACTATTTGATTTTCATGGTTTATTGTTATTGCTCGTAGATTATGAAAAGTTTTTTACCCTCAAAAGTAATCTATTATACTAAATATTTATATTCTTGATTAGTTGTAAGGCATGATTGTTAATTTTAATTAGCAAATTTTATGGGTTTGGTAGGAATTTGATTAATTTCATGTGTTTGTGAGTATTGGTTTTATAATGCAATTTTAGTTCATTATAGTTTTATTTTATGTCATGCAAGTTATGCAAATAAAATTGAGAGTGAAATTAATTAATATTTATTATTAATTTAAGTAGTATGAATCAATTATTTTGCATATTTATTTGTTAGATTAAGAAAAGATTTTACATTATGTGATAAATCTTAATCTTTTTTTTTTGGCCCAATTGTGACTTGAAATTTATAAAATTTTTTATCTTCCATTGTCAAGTGTGTCAAGTTTACAAAGTCATGGTGAAATTTTGGGCATGTTATTATATTTTAGTTCATGGTTTGTATATATATTTTTTAATAATATTTACTTGGATGTAAATAAATAAAATGGATAAGTTAAGGTAATAGGAATTGGTTTATGTTTAGTTATTGAATTTTAATGTGATGATGAAAAGATTGAGCAAGTTTTAACAATATTTAAGTTGATGTTATGTATTTTGTATTTTCTAAACATGTTTACTCTAATGTACATTAATAACATATTCGTTTGAATGTATTAGTATTTAAATTATATATTTTTAATGATAAAAGAGATTAAATTATAATATGCACATTCATGTGTGGTATTCATAGTCACACTTATTTTGCTAAAATTATTAGATGTTAATTAAAAGTATTTATTGACAAGTTAATATGTTAATAGGTGAAAGGATAGGAGGAAATATTTTGTTTGGTATGTTCTTAATGATGATGAATTTAAAATATATAAAAATGGACACTCAGCCTATATGGGTGTGCCCAATAAATGTGTGCACTTTAAAGGAAGATTATATGAAGATTTTTTTATTTCTACGTGTGAAAGTTAAAAACTCAATAGATAGAATATCAAAGTTTACTTCAGATTTAAATTTAATTCTAGAATATTACATGAATTGGAAGATGATTTTGATATTAATGAGTTGATAATGCATAAAGATACAATTGTTCATACATATATTATTCTATGTTCAAAAAATTGATTGGAACAAATAGCTCTCATATTTAGGGATGGCATAAATTTGTACTACATTTTCTTTTTAGAAAAATGATTTGTCATAATTAGCATTTACTTACAAAATATTAAAGAATTTTTTTTTAAAAAAAAATTCAATTTAATTGGAAACACATGCCATACTTTCAATGCAATCCAAAGGTATTATAAGTAGATATGTTTAATAAGAAAATATGTTTATAGAATATAAACAATTTCATGATGAGATATTAGGTTTTGCCATACTTTTAAAACAATAGAAGAATTTCATGATGTGGGATGTTGGGTTAGACATGGGTGTAGAACAATATTGAAAGTGGAGTAAGCTATCCTAGTCATGGCTGCCCCAAACCAATACTAGTTCAAAGCAAGCTTAAGTGTGCCACATACTAGACTTGTCCTATTCGCTTTTTGGACCCATCAAGCCTCCATGAAGCATGGGTGTAGAATAAGATAGCTAGGAACTTTGAATCAACCCCCTCTATGTTGCATATATGATGTGTGTGTGTGTGTGTGTGTAATTTGTTATATAATATATTAAAGATTCCTTTTTAAATAACTTAAAATTACAAAATTGTTATTAATTTATAACTTTAATATAAACTAAAATATATTATATAAAAATAAGATAAACTCAAATTTTAAATTGTCTATATTAAAAATGAAACAATTATCTAATGCAATGATAATGCTCTTAGAGTCATGATGCTGGATAAGGATTACTATCTATTATTCTGTCTAGTTATAATCTTTGCATTTCTAATTTTTAGTTTCATCATGTAATTTGTTTTCAAGTTTTAGTATTTGAAGATTTATTTATGAATCTTTTTAATCTTTTAAGTATGACAAAATATCAGTGTCAAACAGGTTGGGTGGTCTGGGCCTGGCCTGAAGCACGACACAACACACTACAGTGATGTGCTCAGACCCTTGCCGGGTGCACCCTCGGCATGAGTCGTGTCATGCCGGGCAGAAGGTTTTTGGCCAACGTGCCATGTCTGGAACATGGGCACGAAATGCCTGCTCATGCACCGAGCGACACCCTACGGAAGGAGGACGCACCAACGCTTGATGGGTGAGGCTCGGGATGCTGACTGGTGAAGGCGACACAGTGCTTACACCCTATATTTTTTAAAAGTTGACCAACCTGACATGATCTGGGCAACCCAAACTAGCCCAAACTCAAGAGAATATCAAGCCACATGCTCGTGTTGGGTCTGCCCTCCAAGGAAGCATGTCATGCCTGGCATGACATGCCAGCCCGGTTGGGCCAAAAAAATCTGAGCCAACCTGGCCCAACCCGGCCCATTTGATACCTCTATGACAAAACTTCTATAATAGTTGGTTATAATTTTGTCTTCTTATCTGAAATAAAAATAATAGCAAAAGAAAAAATAGACTTCTATGCAATATTCGATACCAAAAAGGTTAATATATCACATGTGATTTTTGATAGCATAAGACAAGTGGATTAAAATAATTTCTACTAAACTCAAAATATTAATTTTTTATATCATCGTGGAACAAAATAAAATAATAATCAATTTCTAAATATCTTGATATCTCAAACCTATTTGGTGTACCACCTCGTCATTTACCCATTGCTAATAAAAAGGAAAAAAATCATCATCTATCAATATGGTATAAGTCTCCAATCTCAAATGATCATTACAATTATCTTATTTATTTCATAATATTTAAATAATATCTTATGGTCGATTAATACGTGTATATGTATTTTATAGTATTTTTGACCACATTGACCTTAACCTTGGGATCCTTACATGTATCTAAATAATAAAGAAATAGAATAGTTGTCCAAAATTTTAAATAATTTTTTTATCTCAATAGTCATGTCACTAAAATATGAGTGTTTTCTATATTGGTTAAACAAATTATTCATGTTGAATATATATCTAAGTACAATGCAAAATGTTAGAATGTATATAGACAAATATAAGTTATCACGTAGTCAAAATTCTAATGAAACTTAAAAATGAAAATCTTACACATGAATCTGATTTATTAATTGTTATTTCATTAGTTTTACTATCCATAAAGTTAAATGTAATATGTTGGTAACGTATACTTAAATCCAATATTAGGTATGTTGATTTCCAACAATGTCTAATATATAGTGAGAAATATTTTAATCATGCTGACTTACATAGACTATAAAATTCTAGTATTTTATTAAATATTCTAATATATTTTAATAAATTTCGAATTTCTTCTAATGAGGGAAATAAAATTTTAAGTCATCTTATACTATTTAGTTTATAATGTGACATATACTAACATGAAAAATCTTAGTCAGGGGACCACTCATGATAGTTCTTATAATATACTAACTACGACATTGTTATTTAAATTAGTATCAATTATTATACATATATTTTATATTGTATCTCGTATTTCCTAAAGACCCTCTTAAGACTTTCATATATGGTAGGACCATCATGAGGATATAATATTTCAAAAAATATTAATATTTTTTTATTTAATTTCTAGTTAGAATCAATAAAATAAATATTGATGCATAAAAAAAATCATCATGACTAATCTATATATTAGATGTCAATGATACCATTTAACTATGCTTACTAATTTTATTAATTATTAATTATTTATTAAATTTATAATTTTTTATATTTGATATATGCATCAATCAAGTAATCATACAATAAGCAGACTGGAAGCTTTATGCATATAATAAATTAATCTAAGACCTTTCATATATTTTTGCCGAAATCCTATCATAGCAACCAACCTAGTATTGTCTTCTCTTACAAACACATATTTGTAATTGATGGGGGATACTAAACCAGAAGTTGTTCCAAATTTAATGACTCCACCAAAAAAAAACTAAGTTTGCCTAAGATTAAATATATCATATTTTTTGGTGTATTATTTGATGTATCTCATAAGGTATATAGTTTTATCATTAGTTTTGCAGCGATAAACTTTATTATAATATTAACATTGTATTCGAATATTCTTTAACTCCTCTGATATTTTTCTTTCTAATTATGTTAATGTTAGTCCAAGTCATTGGGGTTAGTCCACGCCATTGCGGATCTTTTAGTCGTATTGTCTTTATCTACATCGAAATCTTTTAGTCGTATTATCTTTATATACATCAAAATCTTTTATAATATCAATTTCATTTTTATTAAAATCATTATGTTTTATTTTTTTAATAATTAATTAGTAATATTGATTTTTAGTTTAAAGAGTTAGGAGTGCAAATAATTTTATTTTTATTATTATTATATATCCATATACTTTAGTATCTATCTAGTATATAAAACTAAATAAAAAAGTATCAATGAACATGCAATGTACCTTGCAAAAATATAGACCCTAACATCACAACCTAATTATGTGGACCATGGTTTGTTGGATTGGATGTCATCCATCGCCAATTACAAAATTATAATAATTATCAAAAAAAAAAAACTCTAAAAGAAGTAATTTCTTTGACTTTAAAAAAAATGAAAGAATTAGAGATGAGAGAGGAGATTATAGTTTAGGTATGAAAAAAATAGTATTTATCAATTTATATAATTTGTAAAACTTAAAATATTATATAAATAGCATTTATCTATTTATATAATTTGTTCATTGGATTCCATGCACCTATCATAGACAAGATTCGACAGGCAAAGGAGAACAAAGGCATGTTCAGTTGTCATGTAACTACTTCAAATATAAATGAAGGCATCCTTTTCCATTACAATAAAAAAATATTTTTTGAGTTGTCACTTGGCACACATGTGACACATCACACGGCCTAACTCACATGTCACACCACAAAGGCTATCTAGATTCCATCCAATATGTCATTATTTTTTAAAATTATTATTTTAGAGAGAATTATGTTTTAGTCAACCGTTCAGAAAAAAAATTTAAAAAAAAAAGTAACCCAATTTTTAATATTCTAAAAATGATGCACCAAAATTTTAATTAATTAATTTTTGGTGCATTCATGTATTGTAATGCAAAAATACCCTTCCTTTTAAGCAAAATAAACTAACTTTAACTCATTGTAACTCCACATAATCGATGGAGCTCAATGAGCTCTATTGAGTTAGCTGGAAGCTCGTGCAAAGCTCCAACAAGGAGCTCGATGAAGCTCATCGGCCTCCTTAGTGGAGATAGATGAGCTTCATCGAACTTCTTGGTGAAGATTGATGAGCTTCATCGAACTCCTCAATGGAGATCCTGAAAACTCTACACAAGCTTCCAGTGAGTTCCAGCAAACTTGATGGAGCTCCTAGAATAAAGGTGTCAAATGGGCCGTGTCTCCATAATTACTCAAGCGATTGTGATATTGTTTTTCACCTAGTTAAAGAGTTTAAAGTCTATGTAAAAAAATTTTGGAGAAGTTGATTCTCTACTTTTTGGAAGGAAAATTATTTAGGAAACTAATTCACCATTCGTTGATAATTATATTGTGCCAGGCCAAGGGAGTCCTAATTTATGAAGATAGAGATGAATTATTTTTAAGGATATCCTCACTGACATTGACAAGTGTTAAAAAGGAGATTGAACTAATCATAAAGGAAAAATAGATTATTGGAGGGGAAGAGTCGACTAAAGCTAGCCAAGATATGCCACCATTTCTTGAGGCTAGCATGAAATAAATGGAAGGAAGTGAAGAACAACCCGAGGAATTTAGCTAGACCCAATTGCATATTACTTCTCAAAGAAAGGATAATTTGTATAACTCATGCATATGTTGAACAAGATAAAATTTAAAGCCAATATTAAAAGTGAGCATTTGAAAATTGAGATAAGGCATGTGCATACCTCGTTGATGGAAGAATTAGAGAAAAGTGACAACAAGTGAGAGGAAAGCATCATAAGAATATAAGAGGAAGATCATGTAAATGTATGAATAAGAGATTCATAATGAGAGATGCATCTCCAAAATAATGATCTTATAATTGTGTCGAAACAAAATAAATTTGAAGAATGCATTCAAGAAATCTTGGAAAATGGAATGAATCAAATGGAAGCTAGATTAATGAGAAGCACCAATTTATTTATATAATTATATGAGTCAATTGTAGAAAAGTGGTAAAAATGATTATCGAACAAGATATAAAAAATGAGAAAAATGTGGATTAATTATAGGAAAAAATAATAGATTACAAATGTGGGAAAAGTCAGAATCAAAAGCAAATGTACTTTGCTCTTGTTTTGTTCAAAGATACTATGAATCCCATTGGATGGAGATAGGATGTGCTATGTGACAAAATATTTCATTTCTAGTGGTTACTCATATTTCCCTTCATCCCTCACCACATTGAGATGCATACATTTATTTTGATGATGATATTATGACATGCTTATCTTATGATATTGATGTTTTGAATGATTTTTTTTATGTTTGGAATGAGATTCATTGCTCAAGGATAATCAATACTTTTAGTATGAAAGTTTATTTTATACTCAAAATATCAAATTAATGGTGTCATCTAAGGAGTAAAATGTGGAGTGTTTGCATGAGTACTAGTGGTTATCAAAGAGATTTTACCAAAATCTAATAATGAAGAGAAAGTGATGAATATTAATGAAATTAGAGAAAATTTAGGTAAAATTGGTGGACTCGATGAAGAAAGAATTGAATGAGAGAGAAGCGATGAAGAGTCATATTAGTTCTTTTGTTATGAGTTATATACACCCTCTATATTAGCTTAAGTAGTTATATTATCATTTTTGACTATTACTCTACCAAAATAGTCACACCCTTCTTTATATGTCATAACTCCACTACTAAGTTGACACAATCATTTTATTGTGCAACATAGTCATCGTGACCTTAATAATTTCTTAGAGTCATTGTCGCACTAGCTCTAAACTATTTAATAATAGTGATATTATTTTCATGTCACAAAAATTGAGTATCCCATTGATACAACTAGTCATGACATAATCTAGAGTGACAACTTAATCAAACAAAGCTAAAATATCAATAGATGTAGATCATGATATTATTTTTTACCATGACTTTTCATTTTATAGAACAATGAATTTTTTGTGATATTCATAGTGTCATGATACTTCGCTCATTAAGCCAATGCCAAAGTTGTAGCCAAATTTACAGTGTCACGACTTTATATTACTGAGAGAATTGACTTGATTTTAGTAATCCTAGCACTATAATATTTTGCACACAGAGTCAAGACGAAAATTATGACTAATTACCAATGATATGACTTTGTGTTAAAAGAGTTAAGCATCAGTCACTATCATTCATAGAGATGCAACAAAATATCTCCAAAGAAGATCATAATAGATGATAGAGTTGTGACCTCGACGTTGTGCTATGATATTTAACTAAAAATATCATATGGATTCCCAAAGTATAAAAGCTACACTTAGAGAGAGCAAAGAGAGAGATTGAGAAGAAGAGAAAAGAAAAACTATGACGCATTCCAAGCCTATGAACCATGACCTCAACCTCAATTAGTGGTGATCCAAGGCTAGCAACAATCAAAATTGATTGGAATTAGGGATTCCTTTTTAAAAATTAGTTTGAGCATTCATTGGGAATTCTAGAATCCACAAGATGATTTTTCACATATCTTGTGCAATTTTATCCCCAATGTCGATTTACATTTAATTCTAGAGTTGTTTTGTAATTTGTGTTTTGATGGAAAATTGAATTAGTGACTTTATGTTTGGTTTATAATATATTTAAATATTGATAGATGTGGATGCACTTGAGAACTAAAAATTAAGATTTTCATCACTATGTTAGTTTATATGTGTTGACCATGGAGGATGCTAACATGTATGTCATGAAGTATACTCACATTGTTTAAATAGAAAGAAGTGACAACTCTTCTAATCTTAATGCTAGAGATAAACTAATATTTGAAAATTCAAAGTTGAGTATATTAATTATTGCAAGTATGATACTCATGAAGTCGAAATAATGAATATATCAAAGACAATTTATTATGTACTATCTAAATGAACTAATCTCAAAGTATTGTGGAAAATAAGTTGAATATCTTACATATAAGTTTCATCATAGTATGTGAGTCATTAGTCATCCATGGTAAGTAGTGACAGGTATGTCATGGGGTACATGCATATAGGCAAGACTTATATGGTGATGACAACCATGCAAATCATTCATACTTGTATGATTTCTATGAGTGAAATTCTTGACAAGACACATGTTTAATTATTGCTAGTATGATGCCCATGAAACCAAAAATATAAATAAATTTAGTATCATATTATCTCAAGTCATTAAGACAATTAGATGTTAGAGTATAAAAGTACATACTTGAAGTAATTATCAAGGGTTATTGATATATTGCCTAAAAAGAGAAGACATGATAATCACCATTGCACATATCAACATGTTGCTTCGGTGATGAAATACCAAGAAGACAACTATGACGGGATCATCCTTAATAGTGATAGTCCAATAGACAATAACCACCTTGTATGCTAAGATAACACATATATATTTTCACATTAATATGTTCTTTATCCAATAACCAAACATAAAATGAACTAAACACCGAGAGAGAACATCATACATAAGTAGAAGTTCCAACTCTAAAGTCTGAGTATATTTCCTAAGACCAAATATATCTATTCAACTTTCATAATAATACACATAATTATATAAATATATACAAGCTTGGCTATATATATAAATCTATATAAACACACACACACACTCACACACACACACACACACATATATATATATATATGCAAGCCTATATATATAACTCTATATAGAAGTTTATATATGATCTTATATATATAAATCTATATATAAACACACACACACACACACATACACATTTTAACTTTAATCATTTACTTAAAATTTCATTCACAGTTGTTAATTAAATTTTTTACTAATGAAAAAAATGAAAAATTATGATACATCTATGTAGTAAATTTCGTAAAGCTATGTACTATTTATTATTAATTATGATTCGAATAAAAATGTTTTCATAACTTGGCATGCAAACTATGAATTATGAATATTCAGTATTTGTCGATGTTGTAGTACCAACACATGGGCTTCCTAAGATAGGTTGGATGGAGCTAACAATACCTTCTAGTGCAAATGAGATGAACATGGAATATTAATGGCAGTCAATCCATGTGTGTCATGATGAGGTGATACCAATGTATCCGCTATATGTGTAAGATAATGTGGAGAGATATTTGTAGTTTTGTCGTCATTAAATAAATGTAGATTTCGATTTCCTTCTTCATGAACTATTAGTTGACTTCTTTTACTCCTCCCAACATATTGAGATCTTGAACCACTTGAATGGTTACCTCTCATATCTATATCAAGTTATATAAATATTGAAAAATGCAAAATAAATAAATATATGTCATGAAAATATCATGATAAAAAACATAATGATAAACACATTGACATCCACAAAAGCAAAAAAAAATTGCTAACATCCAAATTGTAACAGTTACAAAATAAGCAAGAAAACATAACATGAAAGTCAATAAATTTCTAGTCATCATCAGAAATTTCTAACAAAACATTTCCATCTACATATTTGTCATCATTTGATTCTGTAAGTTATTCATCCTCATCATTTTCTTCTATATGACTATTATCAATGTCCAAATAGTTTTCATCTTTAGCAAGTAAAGTGTATAGCCCATCATCTGCCCCAATAATGATTGGATAAAGTTCCACATTATTCTCTTTAAATGAAGGTACACTTGATGGAAAGATGACAAATATGTAGATGGAAATGATTTGTTAGAAATTTTTGATGATGACTAGATATTTATTGACTTTCAACTTATGTTGTCTTGCTTATTTTTTAACTGTTACAATTTGGATGTTAATAATTTTTTTTTGCTTTTGTGAATGTCAATGCGTATATCATTATGTTTTGTTATTATGACATTTCCATGACATGCTTTTATGACATCCTTTTCAACAACTTCTACAGCTGATCTGGATTTTATTTTACATATTGTCCACCTGTCACAAGAATTTTTTTCTTGTGGTTAGATAAGTAATGTAACACACATATTCAACTTGCATCACAAGAACAACCAGACCATACTTATATTAATATTTCTTATGAAATGTACATCCATAAGGTTGTATTGATAATGATTTCTACTACCCAATTTGGAATAAGATCAAACCATTCATACTTAAATCGAATTATTCTCTTAATTGGTCAAGTATGATACTTCATGTGTATAATTTCAATCAGTCAACTATGGAAATCAATTATAGATATAGTAGAGTTAGATCCCTTAATGCATACACAATTGTTCATTGCAACTCTATTTGAACCATATTTCAAAGTATGAAATTTGTATCTATTTACATAATGTATGAGAAATATCTGCAAACTTCCATAATAACCTTTTTTTCAAGATCTTTTAATTGTCTATTTAATATATTTGATGATAGAAATTATACCTATAAAATAATAATAGATAAAATCATACTTATATGATATTGCACGTTAATTTCTAGAAGCAAGAATGATAAGTTATATATTAACAAATTTCAAACCAAGTTACAAATTTTTTTTCAAGATTTGCATCAATGGAAGCATCATCAATAAATTTACCCTAATTCCTTCGCATAAATTCTTCAAAAACATCATCATAGGTTTTTTGAATAATAAAAAAATATATCACATACCATTAGAAAGAATTGAGAATCTAAATTGATTATAAATCTTACTCAATATATGTTGTAACTTCTTCACAGTTTAACAAGATGTATGTGTGTGTAGTATGATACTACTGATCATCCAAAAAATATCTTGATTTTGCTCTGCCATACGATCGACCCATATGTGTGAAAATAAAAAGCATATCATATTCTTTTGATACATTCACTATACCATAATCATTATTTGGTGATATTTTCTTATGTGGATTATACATAGAGGTGACAAATGGGTCGGGCTGGGCTAGCTTGACCTAATTTTTCTAGGCCCAACAAAGCTGGCATGCCATGCCAGGCATGGCACTCTATAGTACCTTGTCGTGCCTAGCATGACACGGTTCTTGGGAGAACAGGCTTGGGAAGGGCACGTGGCCTGAAATCTATCAGGTTTGGCCCAGTTTGGGTCGGGTCGGGTCAGCCAAAATTTAAAAACCCTAGAGTTTTGGCACTGTACCACCGTGCCTTCGCCCGTCGACCATGCCTCCTTTGCTCGTTAGGCATGCCGAACCTTGCCCATTGGGCATCAGGTCATCTCCCCCCATCGGGCATGGCCCGATGCATTGGGGTTGTCATGTCGTGCCCACGTGCCAGATGTGCCGTGTCGTGCCAGGCACATCACGCAAGCCAAAAACTTTTAGTCTAAGACGGCACGACTCGTGCTGAGGGTGTGCTCGGCACGATCCTAAGCACGACACTATAGCATGTCGTGCTAAGCCAGGCACAGCCAAATCGTGTCAGGCTAGACACGGCCGAATCATGCCCTGCCTTGTATCGAGCAAGGCTGGCCCAGACAGTTTGACACCTCTAATTATATAATTATGGCTGAGAGTAGTATGCACAAAATATCGAAAACTCTTCAACTAAGTCGGCATTACATATTGATCCTTCCACTTGGCTTTATTTCAAATATTTTTTTTAAATTTCTAAGATATTTGAAAAACATCTTCATTAGAATAAAATATATTCATTGGATACATTTTTTATATTAACAAATAGAAATTATTTAACCTCTCACATAAATACATTCATTTCTATTACACGGGGCATGCTATCATATATTCATAAGGAAAGTGGATCGAAAGATATTCTATAGAGTCAAATAAATTAGGAGGAAAAATATGCTAAAGTTTGCATTTAATTATGGGGATGTCATTTTGTAATTGCTCCATTTTTTCCTTAATTATGATATTACAAGTTAGATTCTTTAAAAAAATACTTATTTCAGTCAATACTTCCTAAATATTTGCTAGTAGTAATTCATTGAATGATATGGGCATTAGCCTCTACATGAACACATGATAGTCACAAATTTTCATCTAAAATAACTCATGCTTCTTCATATCAATACATCTTCCTATGTTAGATGCATATCCATCATGGAACCCGAGCTCCACCAGCTATTTACACAAAATTTCTTTGTATCCTTGCCAAGACTATAACAAGTCTTAAAAAATTTATTCGTTGATTAGTCCTTATGTAACTTTAGAAGTGAACATAACTCTTTCAAATCATCTCTTGATTTGGTAGTGTCTATTATTTTTTCTTCCCCATTCATAATAGTATTAAAAGTATTATCAAAAAAGTTTTTATCAATATGCATCACATATAAATTATGCCTAATTAGGTTAGTTTTCCAATAAGACAAATCCCAAAAGATAGTTCATTTTTTCTAACCATAGTGATAATTCTTTGAAATTTGCATATTAATGCAATTTGCATCAATATCTATAATATTTTTGAACTTGTATATTTCAATTACATCTAATATTTTGGCACTTAACCTCGAAGGTGGTGCACATTTTACAACTATATGGCCTTTCTTAAATATGACAATATTTATCTGGAATGGATTTTCCACATGTAAGAACTTATGGTGGTTATCAAACCAATAAGTATTTCCTCTCTTGCTCAAAGAAAATACATTCGAGTCCTCCATGCAATAAGGACAAGCTAATTTCTTTATAATACTCAATCATGACAATATTGAATATGTAGAAAAATTATTTATAGTCCACATAAATGCCTACTAGCATTTGAAAATTCTGCTTTCTAGATATATCGTATGTTTTGACACCATCATCCCACAAATCTTTAAGAATTGGAATCAGGGACTATAGAAAAACATTCAACTTGTCTTTTTGGTTTCTCAGACTAGACACAATAATACATAAAAATATATACTCATCTTTCATGCACATCAATGGCAGTAAATTATAAGGTGTACCAATAACTAACCATGAAAAGTATTGTTGACCTATTTGTCTAAATGGTTGAAATCAATCTGTGCATAACCCTGATCAAATATTTTGACTTTCATCTGTAAAAGATGGATGATAATCATCAAAATATTTGCAAAAAAAGAGAATCTAAGCAATGTCACATCGTGTCATCTTCAATAATAAGCTGTTTATGCCAACTTATGTCATTAGTAGTGACTTCATATGCAAATAATCTTTGTAAATGAGGAGTCAATAAAAAATAACACATATTCTTATGAGAAATATGTATTTTCTTCCTTTTACATGCAATATTTTTTTGTACCAATGATTGTTACAAAAAGTACATGTAATTACTTCACTGTTTATGCCATAATATATCATGCAATCATTAATGCATTAATATATTTTTTTATAGGTAAACTCAAACCTCACATTAACTTCTTTGTATTGTAAAAGTTATTTGTCATGACGTTATTCTTTGGTAATAATTTAGATAACAACTAACATATTTCATCAAAATATTTTTCTAAAAAAATGATGTTTTGCATTTAAATTCAACAGTCTATCCTCTATAGATAACTTTGAGTAACCATACGGATTACCTAGCCAAATCACTTTTTCTGATGCTTTTAGCATATCATAAAATTATTTTACTGGTTGATATTGGGATATCATCAGCAACATCAAGATTGAATGAAGGAGCAATATCATTCTTCAACATTGCTTCACATGCATTGTTGGGATAAACATGTTTCATTACAATATTTGAATCAATAATTATATGTACATAATATTTTTTTTATTTGTGGCATAAATATTTTCCATGTTAATTTATACCAAACATAATAGTTTCAAACAAATCCATTTTTTGTAAAATGATATCAAACTGTGTCCACATCATGAAAATTCAGATTTTGACATTTATGGTCATTACATGGGCATTTTATTTTTGTTTCATTCATAAATGCAGACTATTTTTGAGAAAAGCCAATAAACTTCTCAATCTCCCCTCTACAAACTCATTAGTCAAAAATTCATTCTTTTAGTTTTACATTCATCTATTGGTGATCATGTCATTTGCTATTTTCAATTCCTGTAACACATAACACAAACATATTTTGAATTATAATAATGTAAATTAAGACTTAGGGCCCATTTGATAAAATTGAAAAAATTAAGTGCTAAAAAATAAGTGCTGAAAAATTAAGGCTGAATTTTATAAGTATTGAATTTATATTGAAAAATTATTTGATAAATTAATGTTAATTGAATGATGAATATAAATATATGTTTGATAATTGTAAATACTGATTGCTGAAAATGATGTATTTTACATATTTACCATTATTATCATTGTATTACATATTATCTAAAATAAATAAAATTTCTAATGATTTTTTTTCACTACAGTTATTAATTATTAAAAAAAATAAAATTTCTAAAAACATATCCATATATAAATTATAAATCCAAAAAAAAAATATTTTAAAAATAACCAATAAAATCTAAACTTTTTAAAACTATCCAAATTTTTAATATAAAAACAAAAATTAATAAACAACTAATTGATTTGTTATTTCCTCTCTTAAATTAATCAGGAAAAAGAATTAGGGTCAGAGTTTGTGGTGGAGGAGAGAGGATGAAGAGAAGACAGATTTACAAACTGAACTATAGTGTAAATAAGAAAATAAAAAAAATGAAAAAAAAATACAAAATGATAATTTAAAAAAAATTATTGAAAATTTTTAGACTTCAATATTAAGTAGGTCTCTACCTACTTAAAATTTTCAATGAATTTTCACTTAAATTTTTAAATTTTTAGCTCTCAATATTTTTTTATCAAACGCACTTAAAATTTCAAACCATTAAAATTTTATAAATTAAGATAATTATAAATATTATTTTATAAAATAAAATAAAATATTTTTATTTATAAAATAAAAAAAAATTATTAGATAAAATATTTTGTTTTATTTTATAAAATAAAATACTTAATATTTATCAAGATAATTATAAATTTTATTTTATTTTATTTTATCAATATTTTTAAGAATAATATTTATAAAGATAATTATTTTTATTTTTATTTTATTTTATCATGCCGCATCCTAGCCGTATTCTTATCCTAGTTTTTTAAAATTTACCGTGTCCTCGTATCCCATCGTGTCGTATCCACATGTTTGTATTCGTGTTCGTGCTCTTAGGTTATTAGGGATTGATAAAATTTTATTTTTTAGTAAGTACAAATATTATTATTTTTTGAACATGACTTATTCTTTAACGAGTATAAGGAAAGTATGAATCTAGATATTAGACTTGGATCTATTACTATTCATCTTTTGTCTATATTTTTCCTAGACTCTCAATTAGTAGAGAGTTATTCATTAGTTATATCAGATCATATTGATACTTAATATGATGTTATTTTCATATAATAATTATACTTACTAACAAATTTATATCATATTGAGTGAAGAGTGTGTTAAGCTTCCCAAATAGGAAGATTGCGTTGCAAGTTTGATGATGTTGTAGTACATTATTCTGCATCAGTATATACTTATATTAAATCAGCAACTAGGAGATTTAATTACCTAGGACTTGGAGTCTATCCCAAGAGAGAGAGACCTACCCAAGCTTCTCATACCAGAAACTTACTTATCAAGGAATCATATCATTTTATAATTAGTTCCTCTAATCTTGATGTTCCAATTGCTCTTTGGAAGGGATAGATGAGATGTATGCAAAATTTGTTTTCATAAATTTTGTCATACTATTGTCTTATTATTCTTAATTCTTTTATCATTTATTTTAATGGTACTAGCATGTCTAAGTTTTTTTTTTTTGAGATATTATTTTATCTAGGATGACACTAAACTATGATATAAGAGATTTGTGTCCTTTACTTTAATAAGACTTGAGAAACAGTATCACAATCTTTAGGAAAGTCTTTCGTTGGCCATGGGTGGATGTTTACCATGAAAATAAGTTCAAATGGAAAGGTTGACCGCCTTAAAGCAAAACATGTAGTGAGAAGATACACTTAGACATTTAGTATAAATTATCAGAATACTCACTCACAAGTAGCCAAGATGATCTCAGTACATGTTCTTATTTTTCTTATAGTGTTTCATAATTAGAAGATATATTAGTTAGATGTGAAAAATATATTTCTTTATGGTAACTAAGATGAGGAAGTGTATATGGGGCATCCATTGGTGTTTCGATGTGTACACTCATGTATTTTACAAATTGCATAAGGTATTGTGTGGCCTGAAGCAGTCACTGAAAGTTTATTTTGTAAGATTTTTATTGACAGTAATTTTGTTTGGATTACACATGTGTATTATTATTTTTTCTTGGGTCTTTCAGAGAATTCTTGTTGGCAGAATATTTTTGCTGATTATCTATGTGAATAATATTCTTATTACGAAAGATGATAATTTGTGTGAATCACCTAATTCAATGAGTATCTTCAGACACAAATTCAGGCAAAAAATTTTGAGGATCAAATATTTGTTTAGCATAGAGATAATTTATTTCATGATAAGTATCATTTTGTCTTATAGAATATATATATTTGATACTCTTGAAAATGTTATTCTTTTGGGTTGTACTTTAGTAGATATTCATATTGATTTATGTAATGATTTCTTTTGACGTGATATTCTTGTCGACTATATTATTTGTAAAAGAATCATAAGAAAAAATTAGGTATTTGATTATGATCATGTTAGATATAGCATACATGCACTATGTTATTTTAATGCACATACTTTTCTCTTTAGGAAACCTTAAGGTTTCCTTTCTATTCTTAGGGTTTGGTTTTCATACTATACAGAAACTTAAATAATGAAAATCACCAAAATCTCAATAGAAAACTCAACAGAGTAATCAATGTGCAATGAGAGTATATATAAGTAGGGTTTAGATTGAGCCAATTCACTTGTTAGGTGCTTTGATCAATAAATCATAAACTAAAGGAAAAGAAAAAAAAATAACAAATGCAAGTTATAACAACTAAGTTAATAAGAACACTTGAAGAGACATCAATTTATTTCTTCATTCTCAAAATTTTAGATTCTTAATATTTACATACCATTTTAAAGAGAGATATTATAATTTATCTTTTATTATTATATTATTGTTATTTGTGGATGGGGGTACCCAACAGGTGGGCATCATACACATTAGACGTGAGCTTCTACTTATTAGATATTGGTGGAAATTAGATTTATTTATTGATATTTTTTTGTGATATTTTGTTAATAGATCTTATTATTGTTTTTAATCTAGTTTCCCATGATCTTAAAAAAAATAAAATAAAATAAAGAAAAAAAAATAAAAAAATAAAAAAATAAAAAAATAAAAAAATAAAAAAATAAAAAAATAAAAAAATAAAAAAATAAAAAAATAAAAAAATAAAAAAATAAAAAAATAAAAAAATAAAAAAATAAAAAAATAAAAAAATAAAAATTTAAAAAAAATAAAAAATTAAAAAAATTAAAAAAATTTAAAAAAATTAAAAAATTAAAAAAATTAAAAAAATAAAAAAAATAAAAAAAATAAAAAAATAAAAAAAATAAAAAAAATAAAAAAAATAAAAAAAATAAAAAAAATAAAAAAAATAAAAAAAATAAAAAAAAATAAAAAAAATAAAAAAAATAAAAAAAATAAAAAAAATAAAAAAAAATAAAAAAAATAAAAAAAATAAAAAAATAAAAAAATAAATAAAATAAATAAAATCTAGTTTCTCATGATCTAATGAAATATATTTAGATTAATTTAAATTTTTTTGATAGAAGATTGACGAGGTTCAAATATTATTTCATATGTGTTGATTAATTATTAGGCTATTATTTATTTAAAAAGACTCTTAAATGAATATACTTTTTTTTACTTTCAAGTTAGATTTTGAGACACACACGCACACACATATATCTTAGTTTGAAGATGAATGTTGCAGACTATTATACTCAATTTATACTATCATGTCTGATGTATTTGTATGGTAGTACATTGTATTGTAAGATAATGTTTTTTGTCTTTAGTTTTTTCCTTTGAATATAATGTTTTTCTGACACTATAACACATAAATTGAAGTATTGATTCACTTTTCTCCTCTCCAACTTCTATTATATCATGTTGGATATGATAAATATTTTTTTTGTAATATGTTCATCTTAGTGCTAGAGGATCATTGGGTTGTATATTTATTTTTTAATGAGCAATTCAGTGACATCTGTTTGTGTTCGATCTAGTGAGCATCTATACTGATTTAGCCTAGTGAATCATTTCTTGTATTTGTATTCTCTCTATTTACATACCTTTTGTTATATGGAATGTGCTTTTGGCTTATTATCTGTTGCTGCCACAAGAGTTAATGTTTCACCTTCTTTGGTGTTGGAACTTCTTCAAAGGATTGCGCGTGTTATCAAAGACTATCATGGCGTTCTTAGTGAAGATTCTATCCAGAAGAACTTTGTGCTTGTATATGAGTTGTCAGATGAAGCCATTGTAAGTTTTCATTCTTCCTACGTATTTAATGAGCCAATTGGATCTGCTCGTTTGCTTCCTCTGAATCTTGCTGCCATGTTCATGGTATCATGTTTTTATTCTTGTGTCCCTTGTTATTTTTTGTTGTTGCAATTAAATTCATGTATCCTTTAATTGATTCTCATAAATTTTTTGGAACTAATTGTTGATCAATGTGAAGTTGTACTTAGAAATGTGTTTCTTAGAGATAATAAAAAACATTTATTTTATTTTGATTTTAAATAAGAAAAAGTGTCTTCCCATAATTGAGTTTTGTTAAATATAAAAATAATATTTCATTAATTCTAGAAAAATATGAAAAAGAATAAGCCAAGTATACAAAAGAAAAATATCCCATTGACATTTCATAGCTATATAATGCATAAAATAAAATAGTTATGAAATAATGAAAAACTCATGAATTATTAAGTTTTTTTATAGGTGCATTAATATTTGCATGCTGAATTTGAGAGAAAGTTACTGTGTGTTAGAACTTGTCCATCAACTAATCTATAATCATGATGTATATTATAGTTTGAGAATATTCTTTTATGTTTTATTAAAATAATAATTTATCTCATTATACTTTGATCAATAAAAGTTATATTATAAGAATTGCATGTGAATATCTAATTATCACAATACGAATTAGTTAGCCATGATGTATTAGAATTTAGAAGTAGAAGACATCATCTAGAATCTTGGAAGAAGGTTGCTATGGAAAAGGAAGTCGTGACCTGAAGAATAAGTATTGCAATGTGTTGATGTCACAATGGAGAAGGAAACTGTAGTGAAAAAATTCAGCAATCCCGTGACATCGGAGACTTGGGTGCATCGATGAAAAAAGACTCACGATTGCATTCTCAAATAACATGCTGAATAGGTTTGGGTTTCTTGCAAAGGTTTGTATTGCGTGAAGATTTTGTATGAAAAATAAAAGAGAGTAGAGTTCAAGAGGAAAGCTACTAGAGCAATGATAGTGCTGAACTTGATACATAATGATTTATTTAGAGAAATACCGGATACATCACTTAAAAAATTGAGAAACTTTGTGTCATTTGTCAATAATTTTTTCAAATATATTTGAGTATGTTTCATTCAGAAGAAGCTAGTCCTAAAAAATTTCAAGGAGTTTAAGGTGATGATAGAAAACTTTTTCATCATGAATATAAATGTTTTGAGCATGGATAACAAAGCTGAATATTTTTTAGTGGATCAATTTTGTGCTGAGCAAGGAATTTCAAGGCAGAACACAGTTAGAATGACACCCTTGTAGAATTGTGTAGCTAAAAGATTAAATAGAACACTGATTGAGAAGATGTGGTGCATGCTAAGTTGGACAGACTTGGAGCCAAAGTTTTGGGTGGAAGTTATTGTCACAACTTACTACCTGACGAATCATACTCATACATATGTTGTCGAGGAACAAATTTTGTTTGAAGTATTGTATGAGAAAAAACTACGTCTGACTTATATCCGAGTCTTTGGATGTAAAGCTTATCTACATGTGCTAAGGGAGAAGAGGAATAAGCTAAACAGTAAATTTATGAAATGCATCTTCATTGGCTATAAGGAAGATGTCAGATGGCTATAAGGAAGATGTATGTTGCCATAAACAGTGGAACCTAGAGATCAGAACAACCATCTATTCTAGAGATGTCATATTCAAGGAGTCTAGTGAGTAAGCTAGTTTTTATGATTCTCATCAAAGTCATAAAATGAATTTAAGTTGTAAAGACTCAATACAATGTCATGATGTAAAACTTGGTTATTACGACTCTTCTCAAAGGGCGGCATGAAGTCAAGTCATTATGAGTCAACTCAATGTTGTGATGTGAATTTTGATTACTGTAGTTCCCTTCGAAAGCATAGCATGAAAAATGAAGTTGTTATATTGAATTATGACTTCGTAACTCAAAAAATGTTGCAATGATAAATGATAAAGTCGTGACTCGAAATCTCAAAGAAGAAATGGGCAGTGTTGATTCAGCTTCATCAAAGCATAGTGATTCTGATGATAAAAATGTGGAATCCACACCTACACTGAGAAGGTCTACAAGGGTTAGAAAATCATTGATGAGAGGTATGTAGATAGTGCATACCATGTACTTCTTTTCATATGGGATGATTTGAACACTATTATAAAAGTTTTATCATTTGTGAAATCAAAGTAGTTGGAGCAAACTATGGAGGAAGAAATGTAATCTCTGGAGGATAATAACACCCATTAGCTTATGGAGTTGCCCAAGGGTCGAAGAGCAATAGCCAATAGAGTGCAAATGAATGTTCAAATGAAAAATCATCATTGATGTTAATCTTGAGAAGTACAAGACATGGTTGGTGGTCAATAGCTACTCTCAGATTAAGGGGGTAAATTATGTTGAAAATTTCTTTTTGGTGGACAAGATGACATCTATTTTGGTGATTCTAGCTACAACAACTCAGTATGATTTATAGGTCGAGCCACTGAATAAGAAAATAATATATTTTCACAGTGACGTCTTGGAAGAGATTTTTATGAGACAACTAGAAGGATACGAGGTAAAAGAAAAAGATGACTTGATATGTAAGTTGGAAAAGTTCTTGTACGAGCTGAAACAATCTTTAAAGATGTGATACTATAAATTTGATGCTAATATCCTTTAAGTTGAGTTTCAAGAGGTGCAAGATAGATTGCTATGTATATGCATAAATTATACATTAATTTTATGATCCTTGCTATATAAATAGATTATATTTCTGATTGAAAATAATAAGAAGATAATCTGTATTCTGTATTGTAAAGAGATGATTTGTAAGGAAGTTAGACATGATTAAATTTGAGGAAGCTAGGACTAGGAGTATATTGAGCATGAAAATTATAAAGTTAGAGAACATATTGTTATATCTTGGACATCAAAAGTACATTGAAAGAATATTTTGAAAGTTCAATATATCTAATTGCAAATTGGTTAGTACACTTATAATTGCTTGGTTGTATTTATTAGTAAATTTTTCCCCATCTACATGGGACAAAAGGAAGAAAAAGGTCTTGTTTCGTATGCTAGTGCAGTCGACAATTTAATGTATACTATGATGTGCCCAAGACCTAACTCATATGCAATGTGAGTTCTTAATAAATTTATGATCAACTTGGAAAATAGCACTCAAATGCAATGAAAAGGTCCTTGGGTATATTTTAGACATGTAATCTCATTTTTTAGTTTGGTGAAAATAATAATGAAAATGTTTTTGAAATTAATAATGTTGTGGATGTTGATTGGGATAGAAATATAGATACCAGAAGATTCACAAGTGAAATTCTATTTAACTTAAATGCTAGATCGGTAAGCTAAATGAATAAACAATAATTGTAGCTCTGTCATTAACTAAGATCGAGTACATAACTTATACTTAGACTCAGACATGCAAAGAAATCATTTGAATAGGGCGACTATGTGTAGAATTTGGTTTTGAGCAAAAGAACCAAAGACTCCATTGTGATAATCAATGAACTATTCACCTAGCGGAGAATAGAATATTTCATACATGAGCAAAGCACATTGATATCAAGTACTATTTTATCAGGGTATTAATGGAGAAAAATGTTGTTCACCTGGAGAAAATTGATATGAAAGTGAATTGTCTAGACTATTTGACAATATCGATGGGTGTTTAGAAATTTTGGTGATACATAGGCAATACATGATTGATAAAATATTTATCGAGTGAAAGACTCTTAGGATTGTCCTATACATTACCTAGAATCTTGAAAGAAAGACATTGTAAAAAATGAAGTCATGTATTAAAGAATATGCGTCATGATGTGTTGATGTCATATAATGTAGTTCTTTAGTTTTGTAACTAGACTTTTAGGGCATGGTTTAAAATGTTCTATTTTTGTTCTCATCGCTCTGTCTTAGAAGATGTATGTCAGATTAATTTTGTTTTTAATGGCATGGATCATTGTTATATTATATGATATATATTAATGATATTCTGATTACAAGAGATAATCAATTAAATATATATATGTGAAAATAGTTCTTATATATTGAGTTTCATATGAAAAACTTGGATCATCTTTGATATTTTTTGATTATTTAGGTTGGATGCTCAAGAGATATGAGTTTTCTTTCTCAGATGAGATATACTTCAAATATTTGGGAGATTTATGTTTTGGTATATGAAACATACTTTTTTTAAAAAAAAAATAACTTTAGTTTTCAAAATTTTTTAAAAGTGCACTAACCACAAAAATTATAAAATTTTGATGTATTGAAATACATAAATTCAATTTTATCCTTGAATATTTAAAAAAATTTAAAATTTTGATTTTTGAAAACTAGTTTTTTAGTTCTGAAACTTCACTTTCAGATTTAGAAACTATCATTTTTTTTGAAAACAAATATTTATTTGATGATGGGTGTTCAAGCTTAAACATTCTATCACAAGCACTAATTCTATTTATGAGGGATATATATATATATATATATATATAATAAATATATTTATAGGTTTATATGTATGTATGCACATATATATATATACACACACATATATATATACATATAATAAATAAATAAATCATTACTTTAAATTCTATTGCATATATATAATACATAGTTATGATAGAAAATCTACCATAGTTTAATAGCCACTGCCTACCTCTTTATCATCAATGAGTAGATTGAAAATATTTTCATGAAGATGTTTGGAGGACTACAAATTTCTATCTTTTAAGTTTGGTATTTCTAATATATATCCATCAACTTAAATGTGGGTGGTGAGGGCTTTTCCAACTATGTGTGTGTGTGTTTCTACGATTCTGTGTTTCTGTGTTTCTCTATTTCTTTGTGTCTTCTATTTCTCTGTTTCTCTGTTTTTTTGTTTCTCTATTTCTCTGTTTGTGTTTGTGTTTTTGTTTGTCTTTGTTTGTGTTTGCGTGTTTGTATTTGTGTTTGTGTTTGTGTTTGTTTGTGTGTGTGTGTGTGTGTGTGTGTGTTTTCTATTTTTTTGAATGATGAAAAAAATGTTGGTTCATTTTCTTTATTTCTTCTTCTATCTTTTCTCCATATTCTTGAAAAGCCTAAGTTTTTAAACCTTAAATTTGTGAATGGAACAACTATAGAAATCTACCTCACAGGAAGTCCAGAAATTAGATTAGCTCTCAATGATGACTTGAGCATCAGATGAAGCAGTGGGTGATCAGCCTCGGGTATTTTATGGATCACACCACATGTTGCTTATATGTCACAGTGGAGACTTGTGCTCCAATTTGTGTATTTATATGTTAGCTACAAATATGTTAGACTTGTGCTCTATCTTTTAATGATTGAATTAACACAAAAAATGTGTATTTTTCTTGGTGCACTGTACTAAATCGAGACTCCATTTCTATATGTATTACTCTTTGATCATTACCTCAAAATCTCTATTTAGTGGTTAGTGCCAATTAGAAATAGAGGAAAGCTCTGTTGCGCCCAAGTAGCTTTGCTTCCTGAAGTGAGCTACATGTGCACATGTGCACAGGCCCAATGATTAGAAAGATGGACTAATCCCTGCAAACATGAGAGGGCTACCCTGACCAAAAAAGAAAGGCCATCTCCTTAAAGAAGGAGCCATCCAATATTGATATGAAACCAACTCCTTGTTCAAACATGGGCTGATTAATTTATCAGGTGGCCTCATATGATCAATTTCATGGCTTTCTATCCTTATAACAAGCAGTTTCTCTCAAACTTCCTAAATGAGTGATGCACGAGCAACCTTCATCTTCAATCTCCAGGTTAAATCTCTAAGATTTAACTTATTGAACAACTATCCTATAAGAGTTACATCCAAGATTTCACCTGAACTTCCAATATTCATTACGTTTTAAAGAAGCCTCTAAACCCAATTGTGTCGATTAAATCCTCGACTCGGGTTCACTATTCAAAAATACGATTAGATGACAGTCCTATTATCACATACAATATCTCTTTCCTAATTATCAGCCATAAGTTGAATGAGAATAATTATCTGCAATGATAAAGTTTGATTCTTATATTCGTCAGTGGAAAAAGCAAAGATAACTACTTGAATTGAGAACTCCAATACCAGAAACCCGAGGATGCCTCATATCAAAGATCGAAGATGGAGAATAACACCATTAAGCCATGGCTAATCAACTTTATGATAGTTAATATTTAGAGAAAATTTTTTACTCTACGAGATAGTGCATGATATTTAGAAAGCTACAAATGCATCTTACTCCATTCAAGACAATATTGTAGTCGTGTTTAAAATCAAAACAAGTTGGTTTGACTATTATTTAATATTATAATGTTTTATTTCATTTATGGCAGCATCTTGATTTAGTCCGCACACATGCTTGGAGAAATTCTAAAGATAAATAGCGATTCAAATGAATCATTGAATATGACATGACTATGAAGTTTCTGGCTGGGCTCAATAAAAACCTAGATGATATATGGGGTCGTGGATTGGCCATCAAGTCCCTACCAAACCTTTGTGATGCATTCTCAGAGGTACGTAATGAGGAACTCCAAAAGAAGGTAATGATGGGAGGCATACAGGGTTTGGACCACTCTCAACCTAGGTCGCAAAAGATACTCTCTAGCAATAATGGTAAAAAAGAGTCAAGACTATGACAAAAAGTAGGGTGGCAGACCTTGGTGTGATCACTGTAAGAAGCCTAGACACACTTATGACACATGCTGGAAGACTCATGGGAAGCCCGCTAATCGAAAGCCTAAAGAAAGTCATGGAAATATTGCCATGGACAAAGAAAGCAAATCTACTAGCTCTCTCTAGCTATTTTCTTTCTCGGTTTCTTTCTTTCTCCCTCTTTCTCTCTTGCTCTTTCCCTCTCTATTTCTCTATCTCTCTCTCTCTCTCTCTCTCTCTCCCTCCCTCTCTTTCTCTCTCTCTTTCCCTGTCTCTCACTCTCCCTCTCTTTTCTTTCTCTCTCTTTCCCTCTCTCTCACTCTCTCCACCCCCTCTTTCTCTCCTTTCTCTCTCTCTCTCTCTCCCCCCCCCCCTTTCTCTCTCCCTCCCTCTCTCTTTCTCTCTCACTTTAATGATTTTCTCACTTTAAATAATTTTTGGAATTTTATAATTATAAAATATATCAAATAATATGGAATTTTATGCCTTTAAATTATTTCATATTATATTCATAAAAAATAATATGAAATCTTAAAAATTTATAACAATTATATATATATATATATATATATAAAGGTTATCTAAATGTGAGAATGAGAGAGAAAAGATTGAAATTCTTATTCTCTCTTCTCTTTCGTATGTGCCAAGCAAGCCTTTATTTTAATCTTTTATACATGCTTCAAAGTAGCTTTCATTACATTTTGCTATAATATTTTATATAATTTGATAGTTTTCAATAGTAACTTGACAATACTAAAAAATTTAAATGGCATTTAATAATATATCTTGATGAGTAGATGAAAGATGAAGTTCAATATTATTTGGTAATTTTTTTTAATTATTTTTTATAATATTTGATTACTATTTGATAAAGTCCATTTGATGATAATCATTAGTTATTATTAAATTTATTCATGATACTCAATGAATAGTTTTAGTTAAATTTGAAGGTCAATGTGCTACATTTTGATTTTTATGATATACTATGATTTTACCAAAGTGTATATAGACTCAATGTAACACCACGAACCCCACGGACCATAGTCCCCAAGCGACTCAAGATATTAACCGGTAACCCAACCCTGCCATGAACATATCTATATTGTCCTTTTTATCATTTTCAGGTTCAAAATTGTACACATTGATCAATACTTATTTTTATACCTTTTTTGTCGTGTCCCCTATTATTTGAACCAAAGACATTAAATCTTTTAAGATCTAATTTGAAATATTTTATTTTTTCATTTTCTCTCTCTCTCTCTATCTAAACATTATTGCTGGTCATCTTTTAGATATTTGTTGAAGTTGTATGACTATCAACTTAGATTCGTGTTTGTTCATATCTATAATCACTATTTATATATATATGTGAATATGTTTGTGTGCAGCCGAATATTTTGGGTAGAATTTTAGCCTATTATAGATATATAAAAGGCTTTGCTGGTCCTCCTGGTGCTGGGAAGAGCACTTAGCTTCTGAAGTTGTGAGATGCACGAATAAATTCTGATCCTCTTGGTGCTGGGAAGAGCACTTAACTTCTGAAGTTGTGAGATGCACGAATAAATTTTGGTCCAATGCAGACGCATCCTCATTTTTTGATTCAAAGCCATCAGACATTGCTACAATCCTTCTATTATTTTCATGTATTCTGAAATATTTTATTTTTGTCTTCTCTCTCTCTCTCTAAACATCATTGCTGGCTATCTATTAGATATTTGTTGAAGTTTTTGTGGTCATCAATCTAGTTAAGCTGAAAATGACCTTAGTATTAATATGTGCTCTCTTTATTAACTATTTTCTAACAAAATTTTTTTATTAAATTATCACTATCACTTCAATTTATATTAAATATATTGAAACAATGTGTTATCAGGTTTGTTATTGACACTCTTATTTTATTCAGATCTGCATTGTTGTTGATCAGATTTGCGTCTGCTTTTAATCGTTAATCGGTGGAATTAAACTGTTAAATTGTTAATAGCCATAATGATTGCTAATAAAATTCAATTATATGTGTTCATTCTGCTTGTTCTCCTTCTCTTGCATGTTCGTAGTTTCATGGATGACAACGGGCTGAAATTGAGGAACTGAGGCTCTTATGAGCCATCTTTCAAGGCGCATCTTGGTCTGCAACTGATACTTAGCATGGGAGACCATGACACGGAACCTTTCTTACAAGGACATGATCTTAACAACTTTATCGTTAATGCCAACAATCAATTCCATCCCCATGAATGTGTTGTCTCCAGCACTTCTCCTGCACTGTATTACATGAGAGATGGCTGAATAAACTAGAGAGGTAAGGTTTTGAAAATGTTACCTCCAAATGCTTCTTATCCTATTCTCACAGAAAATTTTAGAGCTCAATCATTGCAAATTCTACACCCACGTGATTCTTTATGAGATGAAAGGATTTGTAAGATTGATCAACTAAGCCCTGACGAATAAGGTAGCCAATCCAAGGGAGAGCAAAGTGGGGATCTGCCAAGAAATCTAAACCAAAGAAATCGAGGAAACCAAATGATCCAAAATGCCATTCATGTTCCACGTTTGGAAGCTCCAAAGAAATACTTGGATGTGGGCATCAATAGCAATGACATGAATATCTCTGGCATTCCCATACCAGTCTGGACTTGAACAGGCAAGTCTTAGTAGTGCTATCAATCAGGTTGTGGTGGGTGCCAATTAACATGCTGTACAACTAGCATATCGATGTATCTTCAGCCAATGAGCATGAAAAGAAGAGAGGTGGGAATAGCTGGGAGGAAGATAAGTCAATGTGCTTTGCTATATGATGTTTTGCAAATTTTGTGGTCATTTGTTTTTTCTATTTGGAAGACAAAACATCTAATTTTTGAAGTTTTGTTCCTCTTTTTTTCTTTGAATGTGTATTTTTTTTATGGAGTTCATATTATTTTTATAGAGTGCATATTGAATTGTTTCCAGTCATGGATGTGTATGACGATGAAATGTTATGCAGTTACGTTGATGCATATAACAAAGTGATGGTGCTTGCTTCGAACCAAGAAAGGACCATATGGTAGCAGAAGCTGTAGGGTTGATGGACGAATACAATGAAGTTAAGCGATCAAAATCATTGGTGCAAGCACATGGAGTGGAGAAGAAACATTCTAAGAAAGCCATACGGGAGCTTGGTGTTGCGGGGGGTGGCGAGGCAAAGCAACCCCCTAGTGGGCTTTGAGACCGGAAGATAGTTTTGGTTGCGGGGAGGCAGGGTGCAAACTTTGATGCGCCAAGCCACTCTTGTGGCTTGTCTTCCAGGTGTTCCTCTAAGAGTTTTTAAAGATATTTTCTTAAATTTAAATAACCTTTGCATTTCTTATTTATGTTGATAGTATAGTTCTGTGTCATCTTTGTCAAGTATAAATGGGATAAAACTAATTTGTTGTAGTAACTTGAAATTAAATGGCAAAAGATATAATATCAACAATATGTAATCACATAGCCTCAAAGTGTCTATCAGTCAGATATATATATGTGCATATATAATGTAGTATTATATATAACTAGTGAAATGCTAGTATATATGTACATATAAACTATAGTATTATATATTTATCAAAACATAACTTTATTTATTTATTTTGATTTGATTGATTGGTTTAATTTTCGTACAGATATGGTACCGCAATGTTCCCCATACGAAGTTTTTAGAAGTGAAGAGATTTTTCACTAGACATGACGCACCGCGACTAGGACAACTTTGTCACAGCAAAAAGATGGTGATCGAATGAGCTGGATAAGAGAAAATAGTCAATTTCATGCATAAATTATAATTTATACATTGACAGTTAGATACATTGATGAAGATGTAATAAAATTTTATTATGTTTTTGTTTTAACTATGTAACATATTGTATCAGAATAATTTATTATGTATTTTTAATTTTTGTTAATTATAAATTATTATTTATAGTTTATGTTTTTATTCAATTTTATTTTAAAACATAAAAATATGTAATTAAAATTTTTTTAAAAAAATAAAATAGTAAAAATAGTTTTGGAATGAGAATAGCTAGGAATTTTTTCCTCGCTAAATTAGTTATGGAATTTTTTTGAAGCTTTAAATTATAATCAAAATTAGCAAGGAAAAAAATAAATTTAGCTATGGTATTTTTCATCATATTTATTTTGAATGTTTTCTTAGTTTTCATACTATTGATGTTCTCTTAGGGTCCGTTTGATAAACTGAAAAAATTAAGTGCTAAAAAATTAAGGCTGAATTTTATAAGTGTTGAATTTATATTGAAAACTGTTTAATAAATTACTATTAATTGAATGTTGAATATAAATATATTATTTGATAACTGTAAATGCTGAATGCTGAAAATAATATTTTTTACATATTTATCCTTATAATAATTGTATTACATATTATCCAATATAAATAAAATTCCTAATGACATTTTTTTTCATAACAATTATTAATTATTAAAAAAAATAAAATTTCTAAAAACATATCCATAAATAAATCATAAATTCAAAAAAAAACAACCAATAAAATCTAAACTCTTTAAAACCATCCAAAATTTTAATAAAAAAATAAATATTAATGAATAACTAGTTGATTTGATATTTTTTCTCTTAAATTAATCATGAAAGAGGGTTAGGATTAGAGTTTTTGGTAGTAGAGAAAGGAGGAAAATAATACAGATTCACAAACTAAACTGTAGCGTGAATCACAAAACGAAAGAGAAATGAAAAAAAAAAGGACAAAATGATAATTTAAAAAAAAATTGTTGAACATTTTTAGCATTCAACTTTAAGTAAGTCTCAATCTACTTAAAATTTTCAATGAATTTTTACTTAAAATTTTATATTTTCAGCTCTCAACATTTTTATCAAATGCATTTAAAATTTCAAACCATTAAAAATTTTAATTTTCAATGGTATAAAGATTTTAAGTACGTTATCAAACACCCCCTCTAGTTTTCATACAATTAATGTTCTCTTAGTTTATAATGTTATAGGTGGCATATGATTTTGAGTCGATTCTATTTGAAAAAATATAATTTTTGTTTTGAATTTTTTAGTAGGATTATTATTGTTATCTACATGTATGTTAATATCATTTTCATTATGTAATGTTTTTTAATGGGTTGTATGTTTTAAATAAATTATGAAAGTTAAATAAAATGAAATTCACAAAAAAATAAAAAAAAATTTATAAAATTTTTTTTTGACCCGGCCCGTTTTTTTGACCCGGCCGGACCGGCCTTTTGAGGCTAGGGCGTCCGATCGAAGGACATATTTATTAGAATTTTTTGTGCTAATGTGATTGCCGAAAGCCCGAACCCTTCTCTGTTCTTCTTGGTCTCCTGCGACAGCAAGCTTCATGGGTAAATCATAAATTCCTTTGTTTCTTTCTTTCATCCGGTGAGCCAGTTAATAATATATAGGTAAACAGGCGCTTACAGGTACGTCTCTGAGCTATGGAAGAAGAAGAACTCCGATGTGATGAGGTTTATACTGAGACTAAGGTGCTGGGAGTACCGCCAGTATCCTTCTATTGTACGTGTCACACATCCTACTCGCCCTGACAAGGCCCGTTCCCTTGGCTATAAAGCTAAACAGGTAATTGTGGTGTTAGTTGCAGATTATAAAATGTTTACCGGCTAGCATCCGTTTTTAAATGATTACCGTTTTCAAATGATTACCGTTTTCAAATGTTTTCATCTTTGAAATTTGTTCGCCAAGCATCAAGTCTGTTCTGATATTTGGTGCATCTACTGTGAGGCACACTACATTCACTGTGCATCGAATTTAAGATATTTATGTCAAATTCAAGTGGTCACCGTTATACCAAAGTAGCAATGCTTGTTAGTATAGTGACATTGTGATGAAGTTCTTTGTTGCCTGGTGATGTTGGTGGTATTTTAGGCAAATATGTTTAGACGTAACAAAACTGTTTGAAGGTATTTTAGGCAGTTTGTGCTGTATTTTATAAATTGGGTTGTATTTTAGACAAATATGTTGTTTGTTGAAGGCATTTTAGGCAGATAGTTTCCTGATACAATTATATATTAAAACTCATGTTCATTATTTATGACCCATGTGTAATCATCCAGGGGTTTGTCATCTATCGTGTTCGTGTGAGGCGTGGTGGTCGCAAAAGGCCTGTTCCTAAGGGTATTGTGTATGGGAAGCCCAGGAATCAAGGTGTTACTCAACTGAAGTTTACCCGAAGCAAGAGGTGTGTTGCAGAAGAGCGAGCAGGCCGAAAATTGGGTTCCCTCAGGGTTCTTAATTCTTATTGGGTTAATCAGGTTTGAGGATTAACTTTCAATAATGCTGATTATACAGTTTATTCTACACAATGAGATTTGATAATTGGCAATTGAATCTGATGTTGAGTGCCGCATATTCATTTTGTGTTTTTGTTTTTGTTTTTGTAAGATTTAGCATTTCATAAAATTCCTCAGTGTTCATAAAGCATTTGAGATTTGATAATTAATTTTGATTTCTTAAAATAATGAGAATATTTAAGCTCAATATAAAATGATAAATAATATTGCTTGAACCAGCTATATATGCGTGTGCCTTTATATATGTTTTTGTGTGCATTAGAGATGTCAACTGGGCTGGCTCGGCTCTGCACAAGGCAAGGCATGATTCGGCCGTGCATTTCCCGGCACGTCACGTGAATTTTTCGTGCTAGTGCCATGCTGTGCCAAGGCCAACTGGGCCTCGTGTCGTGCCTGACCTGGCACGGTTCTATTGCGTGTTGGCATGTTAACTAGGCACGATCTAAGACACCACCCCACACAGAACTAGTGGTAGTTGCTTTTCGGAAATTTCCTGGGCCAGAGTTTGATTCCACCCCCTCCCCACCTGATCTGCTGGCCCTCCCACAATCCCCATTGGTTTAATAATAAAAAAAATTAAAATAATTTGAATTTTAGCTGTTAAATTTTGCCTCCAATGGCTATGGGGTAGAATTCGATGACCCTTATGATTTTGATTCCTAATTATTAATAAAAAATAAAAAAATTCAAAATAA
Organism: Sapria himalayana; assembly: GCA_029783825.1. Classification (NCBI taxonomy): domain Eukaryota; kingdom Viridiplantae; phylum Streptophyta; class Magnoliopsida; order Malpighiales; family Rafflesiaceae; genus Sapria; species Sapria himalayana. The sequence goes on along the minus strand of JAREIK010000403.1, from coordinate 3,478,257 downwards.
TTACTTTAAAAAAAAATCATTCTTATAATTTATAAAAACTAACCCTACTCTATAATTATTTATGTTTTCAAAAACATAAATTCTTACTCTCTCAAATCTCTTTTTTCTTGGGATTTTGGTATTTGGTTCGGTTTTTTGAGACTCGTTACTTAGGCTTGGTTTTGGATGTATGAATCTTGGTGTGGACTGTGGTGCATGTTCTCTATCTTTACACTATTTATGAGTATTTTTAATTTTTATTTATTATTTAACTAAAACTTTGAACTTAACATAATAATTAATATTTAAAAATAATTAGTATTTTTTTTATTCTCTCATTAATTTTGATTCTTTAATTTATTTCTATCATCTAGGATCTATCTCTTGTCTAAAAAAAATTAAAAAAATAATTAATACTAATGAAATTTATTTAAATTTAGAAAATAAAAATCTTATACAAATATTCAATATTGTTGAAATTTTGGTTTCTCCAATCGTTTCAACTTAAATATCTAAAAAATAAAAAATTAGGAGGATTTCTATAGTTTAAACTTATTTTAATATAATAAAATTTAAAAATATTAGGGATAAGAAAAAAAATAACACAGTGCAAATATTATAAGAGACTTTTAACTTATAAGAGTACGTTTGAGATTTAACACCTTAAGAGGCATGTCGAAATATGTACCAAAAAATATGGTGTATTAGTTTCTAAGCAAATTCAACAAAGTAGTGTATTTTTTGAAGCTGGATCGAGTTCAGTCTAAATATTTATCTCATTCATATATTGTAGTAAGTTGGATAGGCAAAGCATGACCATACCTATAATATTGATAGGTATTTTGATCAGATTTTTGTAAAATCAAAGAGTAGTGAGCATCATGCATACATATTTTTAGCTTGCTTATCGTAGGATTTCTAAGTCCACATTTAGAAATGATATTAAAATTTTATAAGTTAAAAAAATAATAATAATTAATAAATTTATGATATATTGTAGAGTGATGTCTGTGATGTCTAATATCTGGACGAGTCATGATGATTTATCTTATGCATGTTTCATCGCTCATTATGTAGATTTTACATGGATAATGAATAAAAAAATGTTAGGATTTTTTGAGATTTTTCATTCTCATGTTGGTCCATTTATTTTTGACTGTATGATGAAAATCTTTAGAGAATATAAAATTTAAAATAAAAATTTTAGTATCACATTCGATAACACATATAATAATATAGTAGTGATTAATATATTTGTTAGGAATATTAGAGACGTACCATTAGGAGAGATTTTTTATTTCATTTGTATATGTTATGTGATTAACTTGATTATACAAGTGGGTATAAATGTGTGTTCTCTCATTTTTGATAATATACGTAACTCACTAAAATGCATTTGCATGTCTCGCAGATAAAAGGAGATTGATAGTTTTTATTTGTCTGTGAATTTTAAGAAGATAAAATTCTAATATGATGTAAGATATTATAGGAATTGCATATACTTAATGTTAGAGTCATATGTTTGATATGAATATGTGATATTCAACAACGTAAGAGATAAAATTTTTATTGATAACAGTGACCAGGCTACAGAAATTTTATTTATAAAATTTCTAAAGATTTCATATGACATGACAAATATATATTTGTCGATTTATATTCTTATGACTTGCATTGCTCTTAAGTATATATGTAATTTTAGTAGTATTTTTAGGAAGTATCGAGTTGATCTGATACTTAGACATTTGGTTGTAGTGATGAAAATTAAGTACTTAAATTATTGGTCTGCCGTTCAATCTTTTTATTACTTTGTTGCATGCATGGACCCTAGGGTTAATGTAGAAGGGGTAAATATTATTTTGACATATATTTTCTTGTGCATGAACTTGAAAATTCAACTTTAAGGGTTCATTTACGAGAAGTTGACTGATCTATTCATATACTATGATATTATGTATGGTGATAGTAGTAGTGAGACTGTTAGTATCGACATAGATATTATTTTTAGGTATGATAATTTTTTTATTCAATTAGCAAGGGATAAATGATGAGGTAGACAGTCGCATAGGAATGAGTTTTCTCTGTACTTAGATATTGATAATTGCTTAATCTTATCATATTTTGATACTAAGAATCTTGATATTTTACAGTAGTGAAAATCATATAAGTTTATCTTTTTCGTGTTATCTAGGATGACATGGGATCTACTGACTTTTTTTGTGTCGAGCATAGTATCGGAGTCTGTTGTTTTATTGAATATGATTTCAGATAAATGATTAAAATTACGTCTAGATATTGTTGAGGCTTAGCAAATATGAAAGATTGTGAGAATTCGAGGTTCAACATTTAAGATCGTGTTGGGACATGGACTACAGCCACAATGAAAGTGAATGAGTTGAATACTAATAATGATGATCCATATGATAGTGATTTTGATGTTGAGGTTGAGGATGGTCATGATATGCCGATGGACGGTTGATGAGGTTGCTCGTTGTCATGCCACATGTCATTGCTACTTGATGTCTCACGATTGACAATTGTGGGATTGTAATACACCAACACCCATCCGTGATATTTATGTTATATTTATATTTATGCTTATGTGTTTTGTATAGAGGTGTCAAACGGGCCGGGCTGGGCACGGCACGGTTTAAAAAATTTAGATATTGTAATTATGTAATTGTATAGTATTAAATATTAATATTTTTAAAAATGTTAAAATTAAAAATTAATTATAAAACAAAGTTTAATTTTTTTTTTTATCAAAATCAAATTAGTTTAAATTTTATTATAATTATTAATTATATATTAAAGTTATTAATTATTAAAAGAAAATTTAAATCATAAAAAAAATAAATCAATACATTATGTTAGTAAAATTAAAAATTAAAAAAAAACATAAACAACACAAATGAAAAATTATCAATCATCCATTTGAAATCGAAGGTCTGAACAAAATAAATATCAGTTTCAACACAACGTACAAACAAAGCGTACAAATACAATCAATAAAAAAAATATTAAAAATAAAAAACAGTAGATCATTATCAATCGTCAATCGACATATGAGAATCATCAGCCGTAACATCAAGATCAGTATCATATGGATCATCATCATTGGCAATCAACTCCTCTGCCATCATAGTGGATGTAGATGCGACTGCAGTGCCTGTCCTAGTCCCAGCTCCAGCACGATCATAGATGCTAAATCTTGATTCCTCCCAATCCTTCAAACAAGCCAAGCCTCAACCATATCTGGATGTAATCTCGATTTTCTATCCGAAATTACGTTCACTGCAACAGAAAAAGCAGACTCCGATGTTACGCTCGACACTGGAGGAGTCATTAGATCCCGTGCCATCTTAGATAACACGAGAAAGGTGGACACATATGATTTCCATCACTATAATAAATCAAGATTCTTAGTATTAGAATGTGATAGGATTGAGCAGTAATCGGTATTTAAGTACCGAGACAGCTCGCTCCTATGTGATGGTCCATCCCTATGTTTCTCTCTCGCTGGCTGAATGGAAAAATTGTCATCTCCGAACAAGGTATCAATGTCCGTAATCACAGTCTCACTACTACCACCATCATACTTAGTATCGTTGTATGTGAACATGTCAGTCAATTTCTCGTAAATGGACTCTTCAGGTGGCTCTTCCAGGTTCATGCATGAGAAAATAAAAGTCACGGTGTTTTCTACCTCTTCTACCTTAACCCTAGGATCCATGCATGCATCGAGGTAATAAAGAGATGTAATGGTGGATCAGTACTTCAAGTACTTGGTCTCCATCTCTGCAACCATATGGCTAAGCATCGGGTCAGCTCGATACTTTCTAAACATGCTACTAATATTACATATGCACCGGAGTACAATGCAAGTGGTGGGCGTATAAACCGACGAACACATGTTAGTCGTGTCATAAAATATTTTCAGGAATTTTATAAATAAAATTTTTAAAGCCCAGTTAGTGTCGTTAATAATAAGTTCGTCACTTTTACTATTGATGTAATCGGATATCACGTGTTCGTATCCAACACATGTTTCTAATATCAGGTACGTGTGATTCCAACGATGTCTCACATCCGATTGAAATTTCTTCTTCTTAAGATTTACAGACAAACATCTACCAAACTCTTGTTGTCTGCGAGGAGTGTGAAAATATTTTAGTGCATTGCGTATATTATTCAATGCGAGGGAACACACTTTCATACCCGTTTGAATAATCATGTTAATCACGTGACACATGCATCTGACATGAAAGATCTCTCCTAATAGTGTGTCTCTAATATTCCTAACAAACATATTGATCGTTATTTCATTATTAGAAGCGTTATCGAATGTGATACTAAAAATTTTATTTTGAATTTTATATTCCCTAAAGATTTTCATCATACACTCAAAAATAGCCGGGCCATCATGAGGATGAAGAATCTCAGAGAATACTAAAATTTTTTTATTGATTGTCCAGTTAGAATCTACATAGTGGCTCGTGAGACATGCATAAGAAGAATCATCGTGACTTGTCCATATATCGGACGTCACGGACACTACTCCACTATATGTCATAAATTTCATAATTATTTTTTGTTTTTTTAACTTATATATCTTTAGTATGTCATTCCTAGATGTGAACTTAGGAATCCTACGATAGTAATGCTGAAAATAAGTCTGCATGATGCGTATTATTCTTGGATCTTTCGAAAATCTGATAGGAAGACTCATCAATGTGATAAGCCTGGTCATGCCGTCCCTACCCAACTCGTTGGAGTATACGAAGGGAGTAAACTTTGAGACTGAACTCGATCCAGTCTCAAAAAATGCAGTGCCAAGTTGGGTTTGCCTAGGATCTAATGGTTCATATTTTTTGGTGCATAATTCGGCATGTCTCTTAAGGTCTCCAGTCTCAAATAAACTCTTATATATTAAAAGTCTCATATAATATTTGCACTGTGTTATTTCTTGTTCCTCATTCCTAATATTTTTTTGTGTTATGATTTTAAAATGAGTCCAAATTATAGAAGTCCTCCTAGTTTTTTGTTTTTTAGAATTTTTGGTTGAGACGACTGGAGAAATCAATGTTTCAGCAGCCTCAGACCTCTGTGTAATATTTTTATTTTCTAAATTTAAATACGTGTCAGGTGTATTTATCATTTTTTATGATTTTTATTTTTTCTAATTTTGGTATAGAGAGAGAAACTATAGAGAGAGAGTAAAAACCGTAAAATAAATTACCTGGTATGTTCAAAACTCAAGTCGAGTTTCACAAAAATTCAAGCCGAAAGTAAAATCCCGAGGCCCGAGAGGGAGAAGCAAGGTTTTTGTGAGAGAAAGAGAAAGATTTGAGAGAATTTTTGTTTTTGAAAAACATAAATGTTAAAGGGAGGGGGGTAGAATTTATAGATTAAAGATATTAATTTTTTATAAAAAAAGATATTTTTTTATATTTTTTTGAATTTTTAATAATTATTTAGGGGGCAGAATCATGAGGACCGTTGGATTCTCCCCCCTAGCCATTGGAGGCCAATCCAACGGCTGAAAATAAATATTATTAGGATTTTTTTATTTTTTTTCCCGTTGGGGACTTGGGTTGGTTCGGGGCAAAGGGCCTCGTTGAAGGAAGTGGGTTGGGACCGAGGGTCGGGTCCAATCAGACCCGACCCGTGGTCTTTTTTTTTTGGAGGGGCCCGGCGCCGCGTGGCCGCGTGGGTCTTTGGCTGGGCAGCCTGTGCCATGTCGGCAGTAGGCTAGCTTGACCACGCTAGTGAAATCGGCACGAGCAGAACCCGTGCCAGTGTGCCATGCCACAGGCTGAACTATGCCGGGTCAGGCGCGGCACGACATGGGCCAGGCACGGCATGGGCCCGGGCCGGCCCGGTTGACACCTCTAGTTTTGTATTATTTTTGATTTTGATTTTTAATTTTAATATTTTATTTTCTACATTTTTTATTTATATTGTATTTGCTTTTGTTTGGGATTGGCCGATTGTATGTTTGGTTTGCGTTTGGTTTTGTAACTTTGTAATTTTTATAAATGAAATTTTGTGTTTACTTTTTTGTGTTTAAAATTTTCATTAAAAATTCTAAAATTTAATTCTATTAATTTATAATTTAAATCTATTAATCTAATTAAAATATAATTTAAACAAATAAAAAACATTTAAACTCTATAACTATTCAATAATTAAAAAGTTATAATTTAAATATTTTAAATATTATTAATCTAATATGTATTTTATAATTACATAAATATTAAAAACAAAAAAAATTAATTTTTATAACCCTGCCCGTACTGCCCTGACCCGGCACAGTAAAATAACCGATCGTGCTGGTGGGTCATGTCAGGCCTGGCCTGAAGAAACCATGCCGGACCAGGCATGGCATGGTACGGTGTAACCATGCTTGGCCCTGCACGGAAGCTCTGTCGAGCTGCCTAAAACTGTGCTGGGGCCTGTTTGACATCTTTAGCGTGCATGTGCATCTGCATGCATGTGTGTATAATATTTTAAATGCTATTTTCATCCTTGGATTTTGCTCCCTTGTAGTTTGTTGGTTCTCACTTAGTGCTTTATTGTTGAGATTTGTGTGTCCCTTGCTTGTAGGATTCAACGTACAAGTACTATGAGATTATTCTAGTTGATGTTTTCCACAATGCCATTCGGAGAGACCCGAGAATCAACTGGCTATGCAAACCCAAGCAAAAGCACCGAGAAATGCGTGGCCTTACTTCTGCAGGCAGGAAGTCCCGTGGCCTCAGAGGAAAAGGACATTTGTACCACAAGGCGCGCCCTTCAAGAAGGGCAAACTGGAAGAGGAGGAACACCCTTTCTCTTCGGCGATTCCGTTGACTTCTTTATTGCCTTGGCCTTGTTTGTTCCTTGGGATTCAATCTGGCATATGTTGTGTTTGTTTTCAAGTTTTTTTTTTTTTTTTTTTTTTTGGTTATAATGATATTTACCATCATGGTGTGAATTGTTTTATTTGTGGAAACCTGTTTTTGTGTTTTTCTAAGGGTTTCATATGTTGCAGCTGTTTGCCTGCTGATCCCAAGATTCTGTATTATGTGCATTCTGTTTCTTGTGGCAATATTTGCTGAAGATTGTATTGAGGCTATGGCCGGAAGGTGGGGGGGGGGGCTGTTTAAAGCACATATTGTATCATTTGCTTCTCCAGCAGCAAGTGTTGGCTTTCCGATCCAAGATTCTGCTACAAAAACTGTGCTTTTTGGTTGGACAGGAACAACAGGGGTCTTGCAGATTCTACTCTTTCAATTCTCAGCTTTTCAAGTATGAGTGTTTCTTGTTTGGCATCTGTGATCATGTCCACGTCAAGGCTATCCTAAACATGTATCCCACAATTACAGTAAGCGCTAGCAGCATGTTTTCATGTTGGAAACCATGCAAACAGTCTAGGTTTGCACCCAGGCCAGGCAGAAGGAAGGATACATTCCTCATTGGGATGTTTCACCCTGCAAATAGGTGCTACTAACAAAGGTGCCAAAAGTCCACGGAATGCAACAGGTGACATCCAAAGAACAGTTTGATCTCACACGTGTACCTCACAAAGAATGTGGGACGACACAACTTCATCCCCATCTTGGATTTTTCTTATCCAAGAGCACAAAAACTATATTGAATCTGCTCAATAATGGGCCTGAGAGCGCTGTGTTGACAGAAAAGGGGCTGCATTCTTTGGGGAGACATAATTTGAATATTCTAAGTGGCTCAGGATCATTTTGTCCTTTGGGATTTGTGGCACCAAAAACTATGGTCCTGGTACTGAGAGTTATCACAAGACCAGCCTAGAAACAAACCCGTTGAGGTCATTCTTTGTTCAGAGAAGTTGAGTCGTGGAAATAAAGCTGAATATCAGAGAAAACATCAACTGACACAAAATATATCACATAAAAAGAGCAAAATTCTAGAAGCTTTATAGACTTGCATTGGATAAATCTTCAAGGCAAAATTGTATTTAAGCTCAAACACCAGAAACACTACTTGCATATTAAGTAAAAAATGTCACATATATATTTATGTATATAATTTGCATACATATCCCAAATACCAATTTAGAGAAAATGAAATATATTTAATGTCTTTTAAACATCTGGTCAGCCTCATGTTCTGATTCGAATCAATCAAGCATTGTTGCGGTCCTATTATCTTCATGTATTCTTAAACATTTTATTTTTGCCTTCTCTCTCTCTCTAAATATCATTACTGGTCATTTTTTAGATATTTGTTGAAATTCTTGTGGTCATCAATCTAGTTAAGATGAAAAAAACCTCAACATTAATATGTGTTCTCTTTATTAGCTATTTTCTAACAAATTTTGTTTATTAAATTTTCATTATCACTTTGATTTATATTAAATATATTGAAACAATGTGTTTTCAATCTTGTTCTTGACACTCTTATTTCATGTAGATCTACATTGTCACTGATTAGATCTGCATTTGCTTTTTATCGTTCATTGGTGGAATTAACCTATTTAATTGTTAATAGCCATAATGATTGCTAATGAGATTCAATTAAATGTGCTCATTCTGTTGTTCTCCTTCTCTTGCATGTTTGTAGTTTCATTGATGATGATGGGCTGAACATGAGGAATTAGGGCTATTATAAACTATCTTTCAAGGGGCATCTTGGTATGCAACTAATACCTAGCTTGGGAGACCTCTTACTTCGCCAAAAGATAAGAGAATCTCCTAGAAGAAAGCATATCCTGTAGTAGATCGTTGGTCAGTGGGATCACTGGCACAATCTGCATCTGAATATGCGTGAAGAATTAATGAAAAATGGGAAGAAAAATTAAGACCATCAAATATGGTGCCTTTCAGATATTGAAGAATCCTAAGAACAACAACATAATGGGGAGATCTATGGGCATCCAAAAACTTGATTGACTATATGAACGACATAGAAAATATCAGGGCAAGTAACAATGAGATAGATTAGACTCCCAACAAGCAGTCTGTAAAGAGTAGTATCAGATAGTAATTTATCATCATGAGAATTAAGGTGACAGTTATACTCAATAGGTGTGTCGACTATCTTATTTAGAGGTGTCAAACGGGCCGGGCCGGCCCGGCCCGGCACGTTCAAAAACCGGGCCCGGGCCCGTGCCGTGCCCGGGCGAAGCAAGGCACGCCGGCACGGGTCCGTCCCGTGCCGGTCCCGCAGGCACGCATGGCACTGGCGGCGTGCCACGCGTGCCGTGGCGTGAGTCGCGACTCACGGTCACGAGTCACGACTCACTGAGTCGTGACTCGACCCATCAGGGCCCCCCCCGATAAAAAGACCGCGGGTCGGGTCCAAACAGACCCGACCCGCGGTCTTTTCTGCCGAAAACCGAGAAAATCGAAATATCTAACGGGAAAAAAAAATTTCAAAATTTGAGCGATTTTCAGCCCTTGGATTCGACTCCAACGGCTAGGGGGCAGAATCCGACGGTCCTCATGATTCTGCCCCTTAAATATAATAAAAAAATTCAAAAAAATAATAAAAAAATAATTTTTTTTTTAAAAAAAACTTTAATTAGCCTATAAAATCTACCCCCCTCCCTATAAAATTTATGTTTTTCAAAAACATAAATCCTCTCTATATTTTCTCTCTCTCACATAATCCGTGCTTCTCTCTCTCGGCCCTCGTGTTTTTGATTTCGGCTTAGATTTTCGTGAAACTCAACTTGAGTTTTGAACATCAAAGCTTCCTGCGGTGCATCTTGCACGTGAGTGACCTCATTGCTTTTACCGGGTAATATAATTTACTTTTTTTTTATTCTCTCTCTCTAAAGCTTCTCTCTCTAGAAAAAAGTACGAAAAATAAAAAATGACAAATTCACCTAACACAATTTTAAATTTTGAAAATGAAAATGTTAGTGTTACACAAACCTCTGTGGCTCCTGAAACTTTGGTTTCTCCTGTCATCTCAGCCCAAAGTTCTAAAAAACAAAAAACTAGGAGGACTTATGTAGTTTGGACACATTTTAAAATAATAACACAATTAGATGTTAGGGGTGAGGAACATGAAATGGCACAGTGCAAATATTGTATGCGACTTTTAACATGCAAGAGTACATGTGGGACTGGGCACCTAAAGAGGCATGCTGAAATATGCTCCAAAAAACATGGACCGTTAGATCCTAGGCAAACCCAACTTGGCACTACATTTTTTGAGACTGGATCGAGTTCAGTCTCAAAGTTTACTCCCTTCGTATACTCCAGCGAGTTGGGTAGGGACGGCATGGCCAGGCTCATCACATTGATGGGTCTTCCGATCAGATTTTCGGAAGATCCGAGGGTAGTGCGCATCATGCAGACTTATTTTCAGCCATCCTATCGTAGGATTCCTAGGTCCACATCTAGGAGTGACATACTAAAGATATATAAGTTAGAAAAACAAAAAATAATTAAGGAATTTTTGGCATTTAGTGGAGTGGTCTCCGTGACGTCCAATATATGGACATGTCACGATGATTCTTCTTATGCATGTATCACTAGTCATTATGTCGATTCAAACTGGACAATAAATAAAAAAATATTAGGATTCACAGAGATTCTTCATCCTCATGATGGCCCGGCCATTTTTGAGTGTATGATGAAAATATTTAGGGAATATAAAATTCAAAATAAAATTTTTAGTGTCACTTTCGATAATGCTGCGAATAATGAAGTAGCGATCAATATGTTTGTTAGGAATATTAGAGACGCACCTTTAGGAGAGATATTTCATGTCAGATGCATGTGTCATGTTATTAACCTGATAGTTCAAGCGGGTATGAAGGTGTGTTCCCCCGCGTTGGAAAATATACGCAATGCACTCAAGTATATTCGCACTCCTCGCAGACTACAAGAGTTTGGTAATGTCTGTTTGTCTGCGAATCTTAAGAAGAAGAAATTCCAATCTGATGTGAGACATCGTTGGAATTACACGTACCTGATGTTGGAATCATGTGTTGGATACGAACACGTGATATCCGACTACGTCAATAGTAAGAGTGGCGAACTTATTGTTGACGACACTGACTGGGATTCAGGAATTTCATTTATGAAATTCCTGAAGATATTTTATGACACGACGAACATGTGTTCGTCGGTTTATACGCCCACCACTTGCATTGCACTCCGTTGCATATGCAACATTAGTAGCATGTTTAGGATGTATCGAGCGGACCCGACGCTCAGCCATATGGTTGCAGAGATGGAGACCAAGTACCTGAAGTACTGGTCCACTATTCCATCTCTTTATTGCCTCGCAGCATGCATGGACCCTAGGGCTAAGGTGGAAGGGGTTGAAAACACCCTGACTTTCATTTTCTCGTGCATGAACCTGGAAGAGCCACCTCAAGGGTTCATTTACGAGAAGTTGACAGACCTGTTCACATACTACGATACTAGGTATTGTGGTGGTGGTGTTGAGACTGTGAGTACGGACTCTGATACCTTGTTCGGAGATGATGCTTATTCCATTAACCTAGCGAGGGGGAAACGTAGGGGTGGACCTTCACATAGGAGCGAGCTGTCTCGGTACTTAGATACCGATTACTGCTCAATCCTATCACCTTCTGACAATAAGAATCTTGATTTATTACAGTGGTGGAAATCATATGAGTCCGCCTATCCCGTGCTATCTAGGATGGCACGGGATCTACTGACTCCTCCGGTGTCGAGCGTAGCATCGGAGTCTGCTTTTTCTGTTGCAGTGAACGTGATTTCGGATAGGAGATCGAGATTACGTCCAGATATGGTTGAGGCCTTGGCATGTTTGAAGGATTGGGAGGAATCGAGATTTAGCATCAGTGATCGTGCTGAAGCTGGGACTGTGACAGACACTGCAGTCGCATCCACATCCACTACGATGGCGGAGGAGCTGATTGCCGATGATGATGACCCATATGATACTGATCTTGATGTTGCGGCTGATGATTCTCATTATATGCCGCTTGACGATTGATGCTCATCTGCTCTTTTTTTTCGATATTATTTTTTTTTTATTTATACGCTTTGTTTGTACTTTGTATTATACGTTGTGTTGAAGTTGAAACTTATACTTTTTTTTCGGAGTATTGGTTTCAAAAGCATGAATGATAATTTTTATTTGCGTAGTTTAAATTTTTTTTAATTAAAATTTTTACTAACTTAATGTATTTATTTATTAATTTAAGATTTAAATATTATTTTAAAATTTATTAACTTTAAATCTTAATATTTAATTAATACATTATAATATTAAAATATGCTAAACTTAATTGAAAAAAAAAATAAATTTTCTAATTTTTTTTTTACATACTTACATTTAATTTTAAATGTAATATTTTTTACAAAAAATTTTATTTTTTATTTATTACATAAACTTAAATAAAGATAAACAGAAACTTAATAAAAAAATTTAAAAAAAAAAAAATTTTTTTATAATCTGCCAAGTCAAAGTGCCAAGTGCCAAGCACGGGCCGTGCGCCCGTGCCCGTGCTTGGCTGTTGCCTGTTGGCTCCCGGGACCCGGACCCCGGTTGAGCCGGTCCAAGAGACCAGGTCCAAGCCAACCGTGCCCGAGCGAGCCGGGCACGGCACGGCACGGTAGCACGGCGGGGCACGTGAAAAACGAGCCGTGCCGTGCTGGGCCGGCCCGTTTGACACCTCTAATCTTATTATTAGTGATACTGACTTAAGAAATAATATCAGAAGTGTACTTGGCCCATGTGAGATAATAACCATCTGAAGAAGAAGAGACTTCTAGACCAAGAAAGTAATTAAGAGGACCGAGATCTTTCATTTCAAACTGAAATTGCTTTAGATCCCGAATACTTTGCATGACATCACCCATAATAATCATGTCATCGACATACAGAAGAACGATAGTAATATCATGGTTAGACCATCTCTGAAATAGAGTTGTATCAGAAGAACTGTTTGAAATGCCTTGTTGGGAGATAATAGAATTGAACTTTGCGAGCAATGCTCGAGGAGCTTATTTAAGGCCATAAAGTGCCCGCCATAGTCGACAAACCTTGTGAAGAAACCCTGGTGGGTGAAAATAACCAAGAAGAAGTTGCATATAACTTCCTCAGAGAGTTCTCCATTAAGAAAAGCATTTTTGACATCCATTTAAAAGAGCTGTCATTTGCAAGCTACAGAAATTGCAATAAGAGTCCTGACAGAGGAAAGCCAATCCATTGGAGAAAAAGTCTCCTCATATTCTTGAGTAAAGCCCATAGCAACAATGCGAAACTTGTAGCATTCAATGAAGCTATCTAATCGAGTCTTGATCTTATAACCCCATTTACTATTGATAGTAGATTTTCTAGGGGGAAGATCAACTAAATCTCATGTCCCAGTCTTATGTAGTGCATCCAACTCTTCTTCATAGCTTGCTGCAATAAAAGATTAAATGATTTCTCATTCAAAGTCTGAGGTTTTTTTGAAGAGACACAAGGGCAGAAAAATAATGCTAGTCACGGAGGTGAGAAGGAAGAGTAGTTACCCGGTAGGAACGTCGAAGTTCATGAGAGTCAAAAGGACCAGCATGATCCACAGATGGAGCAATATCAATGGGCACATTGATGATTTGTGTAGGAGGCTCATCATAAGTATGAGAGGAAAAATCAGAGATAGAAGTGAGAGACTCCTCAAGGAAAAGATCAAAGAGAAGATTGATATGAGAGACAAGGGAAGCATGAACATATGGTAGTTTGTAAAATATTTTGTGTTCCCGAAAGACAACATGTCGAGAAACACGAAGACATTTGTTAATGGGGTCATAACACCCATAATCTTTTTGACCAATTCCATACCCAAGAAAACAAAATAAATGAGAACGAGATTAAAGTTTGTTTCATTCATGATCTTGAAGAAGAATAAAATAGATACATCCAAAGATTCTAAGTAAATCCTAGGAGGGAGACGAACCAAACAACAAATCATAAGGAGTTTGATTCTGAATAATAAGAGAAGGATACTGATTGATGGTGTAAATGGTAGTAAGAGCGGCTTCCCCCCAAAATTGAGGAGTAGAAGCAACAATGGTGGAGAATGAACAACATCAAGAATATGACGAATTTTGCGCTCTGTCCTGCTATTTTGCTAAGAAGTGCCAACACAAGAGAAATGATCAAAAATATCAAAATGATCTAAAATATCAGTAAATTCCTTGGCTTTATATTCTTGGGCATTATCAGAATGAAAGATATAGATAGGTTTAAAAAACTATGTTTCAATCATTTTGGTAAAGTCATTATATATTTGATAAAGTTCAGAATGATTTTTAAAAAAATAGATCCAAGTATATCGTGAAAAATCATCCACAAAAATAACAAAATAACGTGATTCACCCTGAGTAGTAATAGAAGATGGTCCCTATACATCAGAATGAATAAGGTCAAAAGAGGAAAGGACATGAGAAACACTATTATTAAATGGTCAAGTAGTTTGTTTTCCCAATTGACAAGGCATACAATCAAAACTCTTACTTGAAACGGATCTTAACAAGCCTCTAGAGACTAGTTATTTAATCCTAGAAATAGATGCATAACCAAGGTGAGAATGCCATAAAGTGAGAGATGATGTGTTCTTTCCTGAAATGACAAAAGTAGAGAGATGAGAAGAAGGTAAATGAAGTGAGATGAGCTCAAATAGTCTACTAACCTTACGGGCAGTTCCAACGATCTGTCCTGTCTGAGAATCCTGCACAATAATACTAGTAGAAGAAAAGGTTTGAGTAAAACCAAGTTCTATGAGTTTCCCAACAGACTAAAGATTATTTGTAATTTAGGGAATCTAATAGACATTGGAAACAGATAAATTTGGTGTAGAGATATGACCAAGATGGGAGACATGCATAGGGGAACCATTTGCAGTGTATATGGTAGGGAGAGAAGTGGGAGTGGGTGAAGGGACAACATCAGTAGAAAAGGTCATATGATTGCAATGAGTAGAATTGAGAAACCATGTAGGATAGGTACCGAACAGTGTTGGATGCACTAGATGGAAATTGAAACTGAATGATCATATCTTGAAGATTCGTCATAGAGAGAGATGGGGAAGGATCAAATTTGGAATAAAACTTTATAGCTGATAATTCATACTTAGTCAATGCAACAGTGTTCTGAAGAACGCGTTAATGAGTGTAACAGGTTTCAACAGAATGACCTTTGTGTTTACAAACATTGTAAATAAGAAATGGCTTTTATTGTGATGGTGTCAGATAGTATTCTCTTTGCCTTTGGATAAATAGGTAGACAAGCATGTATAGGGAAAAATGGAAGTAGTCTGCGAAATATCTACTGGAGTAGCAAGCACCATGGGTTGATTAGCAACGAGATCCGTCTGAATACATGTCTTTATGTCTACTAGCTTATGAATAGTCTATGAAACTGTGGGTAAAGGATCCTGATGTAAGATATGATCTCTGGCTGATTCAAACTCATCACGAAGCACTATAAGAAATTGGAACAAGCACCCTTGTTCTAGAGGTGTCAACCGGGCCGGCAGACCCAGACTGGCACGAGGCACTGCACGATTCAGCCGTGCCTAGGCTGGCCTGGCACTGGAATTTTTCGTGCCCGTGCCTGTCCACGGCACCAACCATGCCGTGTCGTACCGAGGCCAACCAGGCCTCATGCCGTGCCTAGCCCGACATGGTATCGTGGCCCGTTGGCACGGTATCTCGGTACGAGCTGAGAAACCTCCCCAAAAGCAAAGGCTGAGCCCGACGGGTGAAACTCACCGACCCTCGATAGTGAAGAAGAATCACGGCGAGAGGGTGGCGCGGCCCAGTAGGTCCCTTTTAACACCTCTACCTTGTTCACGGTAAGCATAAACTAATTTGATGTCAACGAAATTGGAGAGAACTAGTTCAGATGCTGTAATTGATCCCAATGTATTTCAGCAGACTGTGATAAATAGTTATCTGCTCACTAGGTTCCTAATGAATCTGATAAAGGGTGCGTGTGAGTGTTAAGTAGCGAGCACCACTTGGTCTAGCATACCAAGTAACAAGTAAATCTCAAACTTCTTTGGCAATATCATGGTTGCCAAACTCATCGATAATTAATGGAATAGATGTATTTCAGAATCAAGTTATGACTTATGATCTGATGATTAGCACTTTTCAAGTCCTTAATCTGAATGGCACAAGCAGTGTCAGTTTCTTCATTCCTTTTGAATGGAATAGGATGATCACTAGATACATAAAGTCACAGCTTGCAGTCTTTGAGATAACTTCGAATGACTTGAGACCGTTGAGTAAAATTATCTCCACCAAAAATAACATGAATCGGATGAGAAACCTCATCCCCATGCATATCTAGTGTGTTCGTCTCTACGAGTTCTACCTATGCTTAGCCTCAAACTCATAGAGATGAACACACCAGATATGCACGGGAATGAGGTTTCTCATCCGATTCATGTTATTTTTTGATGGAGATAATTTTGCTCAATGTGACTTAGAGTATTGACTATTGTTCTTGTGTGTGTGTGTGTGTGTGTAATATTTCTTCCAAAATAGAAGGATTGCATATATACATAGAAGAACAAGAGTCAACACGTTGGGTCACAATCTAGCTAGTGTCAGCAAGAGTCAATTGAGCCACCGATGCCAGAACATAGATCAGGATACCCAGCTGAACCGAATCAGGAACCCAAATTTTATTTGTATTTAACAACTAATATATCTTGATGATCTATAATAATAAGCGTATGAAATTAAAAGTTCGGGGGAGTACGATTCTAAAATTCATGCCAAACTTTGATATTTTGGCAAGCACCAATTTCAAATCTACATCCTTTTTATAGCATACCACCGCAAGCTAAGAAAAGATTTAGTTCTGAAAACTTGACTTACCAAAGCATCATTTAAAGCTCCTCTACAATCAAAACTTGAATAAGAAAATTGTTCATATAATAAGATGAATCTGTATGAGCTACAAATTTGATCAAAATCTTTTTTTCAACCATAGAAAGAAAGTGATTTCTCCAACTATTAATTCTCTTGCAAACCTACTCTACTCTCTTAGATATTTTTTGCTTGTTTAATTATGACTAATCAAAGATAAAATAGCATGAAACTTCCCTGTGCTAAGAGATGTAAAATTCTTAAACAAAAAGAAATGCTTTGTTGTGTGTCATAGGGTACATTATCAATAAAAAAAGATATTAGACTTAGAATATTAATCAATTGACTTGAGGCAGCTTCTTACATAGCAAGAATCTTTAAAAAATAAAAAGATATTATTTGCAAATAATAGATGCGACATTACCACATCTCTATGTCTAATCTAATATCCATCAATACAAACCAATAACTTTGTATTTTATTTTTTCTTTAAATTTCTAATGTTTAATATCAGGGATAAAATTGAGTTTCTAATTTTTAGTACTAAAAAAATATAAATATTTTATTTTGTTGTATAATTTTTCTAAAATATTTAACACTTCGATATTTTTTTGTAAATATTTATTGGTCGATACACTATAACATAATTTACCATAGTTTCCTCGTTAAAAATAATTTTTATATTAAAAATTTTGCTCATTGCTTTATCTTTTAATTTGATTAATAATTGATTTTTGGAATTAAATCATTAAAATTAGCGTGTAGCTCATTATCAATTACCTCTAAATCTATGGATCCATCAATTTATTTGATTTATTTATCTTTGAAATTATTTGATGTATTTAAATGAAAATTAATTTATTCAAACACAATTAATGAATTCATGATTTATATTATAATTTATTTATTTGACTTGTTTGCGCTCATATTTATAATTTTTTTCTAAAATTATTCAAATGTATTGTTTTTGTATATAAATACACACACACACACACCACGCAAACATACATGCATGCATGCATACATACATACATACATACATATATATATATATATAAACAATATAAAATTGATTGGAATTTTTATCCAAAATTTATTTGGGTACTGCTTTCCTTAAAAGGACCAAGGATCACAATAGTTCCTAAACCCACGGACAACGGTGGTCAACAAAAAAGATCTCACAAACTATTTTTGTCAGGTTGGTTTCATTTGTACAACTCATGCTCATATTATCATGGACATAAAGCTTCTCTGCAATTGTGTAAAGTTAAATTTTCTATGTCTGAACAATCTTTTAGTTTTCCGACAAACCCAACTCCAATTTTTGGAAGAGTTTTCGTCATCTTCTTCCCTGAAATATAGCTTCTCTGCAATTGTGTAAAGTTAAATGTCTGGTTACAATGGTCCACTGATATACCGTTCCCGGCCAGGAAACAGGACCATTACGTATCCAACAGTTTGCCTGCAGTATGACAAGGAAATGTTTACCGGAGGCCTCTTTTTTGGAGATAATCCTCTTGATTTCATATATCCTGTCTTCCTGATCCAAGTTATCCTGGCATTCTGTGTTTCCAAGCTCATTTACTTCATTCTCAGGCCATTGAGACAGCAAATGTGCATCTGCAATGTCTTGGTAACTGTTCTCTATCCCTGATACATTACTGGTCCGAAACTAGATGAACCAAAATCAAATGCTAGAAACAGATGAACCCAAATCACACCTCTCCTCCCTGTTGAGGAAATCCTGTGTCCTGTGACTATATGCATGTTCTTGTTACACAAACACACATACACAAAGTGGCTTTGTATATGCATTGAATACTTTGTGTGTGCGCGTGTGTCTGTGTATGTCTGTCTGTGTGTTTGATTGAGTGCATGTGTGGTTATGGGTGTTATAGATGTCCACAAAATCACAGTTTCTGATGTGGATACTCAAATTGCTTCTATTAATCATAGGCTGGCATTATCCTAGGGCCCTCTGTGCTAGGGCGGAACAAGTTATTCATGGAGAAAATCTTTCCTGTTAAAGAGATGCTGGTGTTCAACACGCTGGCAACCATTGGCACAGCATACTTCATCTTCATCACTGCGGTGAAAACAGACACAGAAATGCTGTTGAAGACAGCAAGGAATGCATGGATTATTGGCCTGTCGAGCTACATGGTGACCATGATAGTAATCTTGTTATTAGGCTTCACGATTTTTACTCATCTTTCAGCACCTTTTGGAGGAGCCTCACTGGCCATCCTGGCAGGGTCAATATCCACAACCTATTTCTCTGTCATTGCTCGGGCCATGGAAGAACATGATCTTTTAACATCAGAGCTGGGTCGGTTAGCAATGTCCTCCTCCATGCTCAACGAAGCAGTTGGATGGGTGATTTTAGCATTGTCAATGGTGTTTGGACAAGGAAACTCTTGGCAGGCAGTCCAGTTTTTGTTCTACATATCTTTCATCTTCATCTTTGCCATAAATGTTATACGCCCTCTGATTCTGTTTGCCATCAAGAGAACACCAGAGGGAAGGCCAATAAATGAAGCTTGGATCATTGCATTACTGATAGCAGCTCTGGTGATGGCATTGTGCACTGATTTTGTAGCTGGAACCTTCCTTCCAGGAGCTCTGCTGATGGGCTTTATCATACCAGACGGGCCTCCTTTAGGTGCTGCATTGATTGAAAAGTCAGAGCTCATTATCATGGAGTTTTTCCTTCCATTGTTCTTCGTTCAGATTGGGTATCTCACAGATTTATCCAAAATCAAGAACACAACTGTCATCTCCTCCCTTGTGCTCATAGTTGTTGGCTATTTGACCAAGATAATGGGAACTTTACTGGCTTCGTTATTCATCAACATAAGACTCCGAAATGCTCTTCTACTTAGCTTAATCATGAACTTCAAAGGAGTACTGGATTTTCTAGCTCATCAAAGATGGCTAAGGCGGAAAGTAAAACTCTCTTTCTTCTTCCTCCTCTAGCTAGTCCTCAATATTCTAGGACATGTTATTTGATGGAGCTCGTTTTGCCCATGTGTGCAGCTTTTTGATGAGGCAACATTTGCTTCATTGGTTGTCATTGACATTGTTATCACCGCGACTTCCAGTATCCTAGTTGATGCCTTCTACAAGCCGCAGATTCGACTGGAGATGCCTTCATCTGTAAAACAAAGCAAGAGAACACTACAATCAACTCCAGAAGAACAAGAGCTTCGTGTTCTCGCCTGCATTCACAACGAAGACAACGTCCACAGCATAATCGGTCTCCTCGAAGCATCGAATCCGAACACAATAGGCCCGATCTGCGTCTACATGGTCCATCTGATCGAGCTCGTCGGCAGATCAGCGCCGATCATCGTTCCCTATAACAAACACCGGGGCCGATTAACACAGAAAAACACAGACCAGATAGTGCGTGCATTCCAGAACTACTCAAAGAACTCGCGCGGCACTGTTATTATCCAACCGTTCACCACTATCGCACCGTACAAGTCCATGGACAACATCATTTGCAATTTCTCCCAGGACAAGAACATTTCCCTCATACTCGTCCCGTTCGACGGAAACCAGCCGTCACATTCAAAGCACACGCATCTACGCAACTTCAACATCAACCTACAAGAACGCGCAACCAGCACCATTGGAATATTAGTCGACCGGGGATTGCATTCCAAAAAGACTGTGTCCCATTTCTTCTACAACGTAGCGGTCCTCTTCTTGGGTGGTCCCGATGATCGAGAAGCCATGGCACTCGCGATTAGAATGTCCAGAAACCCGAACGTCAGCATCACCTTGGTAAACATTGAGTTTCAAGCAGACGTTGTGAGTGAAACAGAAAAGAATGTGAACCAGATGTGGGTTAAACAGTTCAAGGAGAAGAACGCAAGTAATGCCTGTGTTGTCTGCCAAGAGGTTGTAGTGAATGACAGCTTGCACTTGGTGGACGTGATCAGGTCTCTAGACAACAGCTATGATCTGGTTATGGTAGGAAGGAGACATCAGAAAGAGTGGATCGGGGAAGAAATGGCGGAGTGGGTGGAGCATCCAGAGCTGGGCATCATTGGGGACATGCTTGCATCGTTGGGTGCTCGGGGCGTGATGATGTCCATCCTGGTTCTGCAGCATTGTGGTTCTACAATAAGTTGGAATGGAATGGACAATTCTCGGTCAAACTAGATTTCTGATCGTGCCCCGAAACTTTTTTTTTTTTTTAATAGGTGTCAGTTGATATTTACGAAAAATAGATACTTCGGACTAGGATTGTAAATACATTAAATCACGGTTAATCAAGCGAGGGCTAAAGTCGAATTAGAATATAATTTAAAATGAATTAAAAATATAATCATCCGAATTCGTAAGTACTAAACTACCATAGTCCTCTCCCATGTCTTTCGCCCCTCCCCCCTCGCCTTAGCCCTCGCTTGTTTCCCCTTACACGTCTGCCCTCACCTTAGCCCTCGCTTGTTTCCCCTTGCACATCTGCCCTCGCCCCTCTCCCCCTGTCCTTCTCCACAAGATCCTTCGCGGAGCTCCAGCAAGCTCGACGTGGAGCTCGTAGATTAGCTCCATCGTGGAGCTCGTGGATTAGCTCCATCGTGGAGCTCGACATAACTCAATGAGCTCCACAAAGGAGCTCACTAGAGCTCTATTGTGGACTTTCGTCGAGCTCCAGTTAATTTTATTGTAGAGCTCATTAGATCTCGATGAGCTCTTTCGTGGAGCTCATTGAGCTACAGCGAGCTTGACATGGAGCTCACTGGAGCTCTACGAGCTCCATCGTGGAGCTCGATGGAACTCCACAATGGGGCTCGTTGAGCTCCACTTTGAGCTCACTGGAGCTCGACAGAACTCCACGAAGGAGCTCGCAGGAGCTCCACGAAGGAGCTCGCAGGAGCTCCACGAAGGAGCTCGCAGGAGATCCACGAAGGAGCTCGCAGGAGCTCCACGAAGGAGCTCGCAGGAGCTCCACGAAGGAGCTCGCAGGAGCTCCACGAAGGAGCTCCACGAAGGAGCTCGCATGAGCTCCACGAAGGAGCTCGCAGGAGCTCCACGAAGGAGCTCGCAGGAGCTCCACGAAGGAGCTCGCAGGAGCTCCACGAAGGAGCTCGCAGGAGCTCCACGAAGGAGCTCGCAGGAGCTCCACGAAGGAGCTCGCAGGAGATCCACGAAGGAGCTCGCAGGAGCTCCACGAAGGAGCTCGCAGGAGCTCCACGAAGGAGCTCGCAGGAGCTCCACGAAGGAGCTCGCAGGAGCTCCACGAAGGAGCTCGCATGAGCTCCACGAAGGAGCTCGCAGGAGCTCCACGAAGGAGCTCGCAGGAGCTCCACGAAGGAGCTCGCAGGAGCTCCACGAAGGAGCTCGCAGGAGCTCCACGAAGGAGCCCCACGAAGGAGCCCCACGAAGGAGCTCGCAGGAGCTCCACGAAGGAGCCCCACGAAGGAGCTCGCATGAGCTCCACGAAGGAGCCCCACGAAGGAGCTCGCAGGAGCTCCACGAAGGAGCTCCACGAAGGAGCTCGCAGGAGCTCCACGAAGGAGCTCGCAGGAGCTCCACGAAGGAGCTCGTGGAGATGCGCAGGGGGAGAGGGGCGAGAGGTGAGGGCAGACGGGCGAGGGCGTGGACGAGGGGAGAGGGGCAAAACTAGTTTAGGACTTATGAATTAGGTGCCATTATTTTTAGTTTATTTTTAATTTTGTGATTTTTTAAAAAATATCAAAAGTTTAGTTTCTAAATGTTAAAAATTTCCGGGGAAACACCCCAAAACATAATTCTCCCAAAAATAATTCTTTTGAAGGTGACACTATTGTGGTGGTTATCATAGATGCTATTTTTTTAGAAAAATACCGAATATATCCTTAAAACTAAAAAGTTAATAAGACATTTACATTAAATATCTTTTTGACCTGAATAAATGAGCTTCTTAGTAAATTTTAGGAAATCTTGAAAATGTAATTCGCAAAAACATGAAAATATTATGTTTGATTAATTTTCAAACATGAATACATGAATAAACTGATATATATATATATATATATATAATGAGTCTTTTTGCATCTTAATCAAAAATGGCTATCCAAGTAACTGTCATTTAGTTCTTTCAAACAAATAAGATTTTGTGACATTAACAACTTATTGGCTGCTGATTCATCAAATGAATAGAAATTTAATGGAATCTTTTCTTGCTCCATTCATTAATATATAATGAAGTATGTTTATGATTTGTTGTGATATCGGTATTATTACTCAAAAGAAGCAAACAAATATGATCAATTGATATTGATCATATTTCTAAATAGAAATTCATAATTAGAATTATGAACATAACTATGTTCATAATTCTAACTATCTTGTCATATTCATTATCTATTCAATTGATATTGATTTCCAAAGGTATAGCAGTCATCACTTTGTTCGATTTGGTATCAATCAATGTTCCAGTAGAATTTGTCGTAAATCAAGTACCACATATGTGGAACTTGATGCTAGCATTGCTTAAGCTTATCTATCTTTTTGTGATTTTGAACTTCATCATCAACATCATCATCATCATGATTGATGCTTCCTCTCGATTCCACAAGAATCATGATGCAAATGTATTTGATGATGCATACTTGGATTGAAAATCTTGACCACATATTAGTATGTGTGTGAAGAAAATGTTTCAATAATTTTCATTCAACATGAATATAACTATATGAAGTGGATGGTTAAGAGCATGTATGGACTAAAAATAGTTGATGCTCATGATGTTGATGATAATAGCATAAAGTTGAGAACTAAATGTGATGAATTTGTTATTTCTAGGTCATCATGAAATCTTCTGAAAAGGAAGAGTTCATCTAAGATTCTATCAGAGAAAGAAATAGTATTGAAATTATACAAAAACTACATCTCTTTTTCCTACAAGATAACATAGAGATGTTCCAAATAAGGTTTGTTTTAGAGAACTAAATGATATGTCACTCAAAGGTTTCTGTTTGTCATTGTGTTTATCAAATTTTATTTTATTCTTTTTTTAAGTTGTAAGGTATTTTTTGTAGTTTTCTAAAAAAAATATACTTTAGAATAATTATCATGATTGTGCTCACCATTCAAAGGAATTATTTTTTCATTTTTAATCTTCTTGTTAGTTATATAGCCCATCTCACTCTTATTGATGATTCCCCCATATTGAAACGCTAACTCTCAAGATATAATTAGTCTAATAAAATTAAATTTAAAAGGGATTGTTTTGTTGAAAGGGAAAATGTGATAAATATTTAGTAAAAAGAAAATGAAATATATATATAATTATGAAAATTGTATTTTGATGCCCTATTACAATAATAATTGAATATCGACATCCTATTTTTTTATAAATTCTTAAAATATATCATAAATAGTTGATAAAAGTGTATGCCCAACTCAACTATCATTTTAGGTCATAAATGTCTTAGACCAAACAAATTGGTTTTTCCAATCGACCCATATAAAATCCTAATTTAAATCCTAAATCTTCAATTTTAATATCATTCGAACCCTTTGATTCGAAATCACTATTTCCCAACCACAACTCACAATGCCACCACTGTAATTGCATCTCTGCTACGTTGCATGAGTGTACACTATACAAACCCAGGCAAATCTTTGACCTATCATAACAATATCATGACTAGTCACTAAAAAGGCTTGATAGAATTGAAGAATTGAGAATCAGAATATAAATATGGAGTGCGAATTTGATTACAAAAGCTAAATTTTCTAAAATATCATGACATTTTATTTCTTTTGTTGACCAAATTTTAGAATTTTTTTTGTTTGTATCGATTGTTTTTGAGCATCCCATTGAATGGATTTTTTTGTTTGTTTGTATACTGAATTCATCAAGTTATATGCACATATCTAATATCCTAGATTTCATGGTAAATTTTGATTAGTAGAAATTGTATCCTTCATTTTTACTCAATTGGAACTTATAAAATTTTTTATATTAAAAATATAAAATGGAAGATCAAATTATTAGGTTAGAATATTAAGATCTTAGGTTCAATAATAGATGAATTAATGATAATCAAAAGATTGTCATATTAAAAATGGATGACATTACTTGGAATGAAATTTTATGTTCATTGAAAGCAACATGTCATGAACTAAAATAAAAAGTGAAAGTAACTTAATCTGCCCTTAAGATAATGCACAATCAGTGATGACTTATGCGCTATTCAAGTGTGCATTATAAATTATTTTTGGGGTTTAATATACCTTCTTTGTCATTGAGAAATGAATAGCCCTCTTAATATAATGTACAATCAATGATACCTTACATACCACATTTGATACCTCATGTACCACCTATATCATTGAGGCATGTATAGCCCCATCTATTTTAATATACAACTAGTAGTGCTTTATGTACCACCCTTGTGTGTTCTAAATATCATTCTTATCATTGAAGCATGTATAATCTTCCTTCATATTATATACAATCAGTGGTATCTTATGTATCATATCAATATGCCTTATGTATTGCACTGGTGTGTTTCATGAACCATCCTTATCATTAAGACATGTATAAATATTTCCTATATAATGTATAACTAGTGGTACCTTATGTACCACCCTTGTCATTTAGGCATGTATGTCTTCCCTCCTTATTATGTGCAACATGTTGTGTCTTTTTATTGCCTCAGTGTACCTCATATATCATACTTGTTATTATTGGGCCCTATGTACCACATTTGTCATTGAAGTATATATGACTAACATTTATATAATATACAATAATTAGTATCTTATGTATTATCATAGTGTGCCTTATGTACCACTAGGATATATCCTATGTACTATTTTTGTCATCGAGGGACGTATAACTCTCCTCCTTATAATGTACAATTAGTGATGCATTATGTACCACCTAGTGTGTATTATGTGCCACCTAGTGTGCATTTGTACCATCTTTGTGTGTCCCATATATCATCCTTGTCATTAAGGCATGTATGACTCTCTTTCATATAATGTATAACAATGGTGCCTTAAATACCACCCTGGTGTATGCCATCCTTATTAATAGGGGTCCCATGTACCACCCTTGTCATTGAAACATGAGACCCGTATGACCCTCCTCAATATAATGTACAACAAGTGATACCTTATGCACCACCTTGATATACATTATGTATTACACCATTGTGTCCCATTTATCATTTTTTTCATTAAGACGTGTATGACTCCTCCATGGTGTATACAATCAATGGTACTTTATGTACAATCCCACCTCAAAGTGCCTTATGTACCACCTACCCTGGTGTACCTTATGTGCCACCTACCTTGGCATGCCTTATGTACCTACAATGGTGTACCTTATGTACTACCCACCTTGGTGTGCCTTATGTATCACCCTGATGTGTCCCATATATCATCTTTATCACTAAGAGATGTATGACCCCCCCCCCCCCCCCCCCTAGTGGTGACTTTACATACCTCCCTCATGTATGTTATGTACCACACCCAGGGTCCTATGTACCACTCTTGCTATGGGCCATGTATAACCCTCCTTGTGATAATGTAAAACCCTATAGTACCTTATGTACCCTTAAGTGAAAGGAATATCATCATACATCAATTAGATACAAAAAGTTATTGTTGAAAATTAAATGTGACTTTATTATCCATATAGTTTTAAATTTAAAATTTAGCTTCAACCAAACCAAAACTATCTCTTATAATGCATATACATATAATGTTCAAAATCAACATATGACCAATAATATTTTTACATCAAAAATCATCATTATCCTAATGTAAATAATGAATGATTTCACATAAATGGTCCACATAACTACCATCTCCACCATGTGCTTTGCTCTATGTTTAACCCTACTGCTATATACTATGTGGAGGGGAATTGGGTTGACTACTAGTTGCAACTTCACATGACCATCATCTAACTAAACCTATGTATGACTAATTGCATGAGTGTGCAATCTAAAGAGAATCCTGATTAATGTTGATTAGATGATGATGTAATCTTTATTTCTACTATGGGTTGAGTAAATGGAGTTGAACATATTGGTTCACCATGTGTGTATGAGCATGTGATATTGTTGGATAAAAAGAGTGAATATTTGGAGATGTATAATGGGATGAATGAGGAATGTCAACTGTGCACATGTATCCATGAATACATCGTGTATCAATATTTCATGACAATGATGTGGCCAAGGTCATGATGATGGCAACAATCCTCACAATGCATTCATAAATGGCATATTCAATATGATAGGACATTATCATATATCAAATATATAATTACTATTTTTTTTATATTATGCATTCTAAATATAGTGATTGAGATATAAACTTCAAAGACTCAGTTTACATATGTAGATAGGTACCACAACTGACCAAATATATGATGCTTCCTATCTAATCCATAAGGCTTTATATTGGGGCTCACAACTGACCCAAGCTACCACAAGATATATAATTAGGTAAGATGATTTACTTATGTTAACAATATTGTGAAATATTTGATAGAACACAGAGGAAGCATATTATTTACATACCTAAACATGTTAACCTCAATTTTCAATCTTTTTTTATCATTATATTTGTATAAGGTTTACATAAGGGTTATATGGGTAGAACCATCAATACAAGTAGATAAAATTTATTGATATAGAAAATCTAGTTTAAAAAAATATGTAAATACTAATTAGTAATGAAAAATCATAACACAATAGTTCTGGTAAAAAATTATAATAATAAATCTACCTATAAGTATAGATGAATAGTAGACACCGGCACATATGAGTTTTTTTCCTAACCTCATAAATCTCATCAGTTAGAAAGTGCTTTAGAAACTTCTTGTAATTCATCTCCAAGCTAAGCCCTCCATCCTAAATGATATCCCAAAGATCAGGCACCCATTCAAGTCTAGAGATTAGTGTTATGATGGTAGCATATGTGAAGATGAGGGAAGTCTTCAAAAAGTAAGAACCTACAATAACAATAAGATTTTTGTCTAAAAGTGATAAGTTATATGTGGGGCTCACTTTAACATGTCTTTTGTAGACAATAATGACCACCCTATATGATGGTATGCCAAATACAATGGTGACATAGTAAGGGTTCAATGATATATAATGCCCTTCTTGCAATCATGCTAGGTCAGCCCTAACATAACCTTATACTTTGGTCTATTGGTTTTTGGGAACCATGTTGAGCTGATTTGGGATACCCTTGAATTGATATGACCAAGCAAGCTCCATGCTTGGGCAAAGGTCCATATGAAGGCATGGGTTGTGCCTAGGCATAATTCTTGGTCATGGGTGGCCTAGGGGTTTGTGCTTGCTCAACTCATGCATCTACAATGGTTTCCCATGATATGATAGGCAATCCTTTTGGTGGGTTGGGCCCTTGGTATGCTTTCCACCTTTAATTGGATGTCAATTGGATTACAACATTTCAACTCCTTAATTAAGTTGTAGTTGCTGACTTATTTTAAATAGTATGATCTAGTGGTATGCATCATTATTTCTAAGAGTTTGACTACCTTTATTTTATACATATGATGACGTAATATAGATCGTATATAGCTGATAACATGAAGCATAATCTACTTTTTTTATCCAAAACCCTCAAAAGAATATGTTGGGAGTAGATGTCAGCATACTCATTTCTGTGGTCATAATTATTAGACAATGGTCTGAGAAAATACTCGGAGGCATAAACTAGACGTGATTGTCAAGGCATGAGTTTGCCCATTCATGATTTACCATTGTTCTATCTATCTTACTGGATACACAACCATTTGTCAATGTAAAATAGCTGCCTGAAAAGGGGAGGTCCTCAAGGCTCAAAGCTGAACATCATTCTACAAAATCATGATACTCATAATTTGTGATCAATCTGCCCCCTACCTTGTCCAGCCTTGAGAGTAGGAGATTAAAATCCCCAATTATAGCCCAGGGGGAAGTTTATGAACTTCCAGCCATTAGGTTTTCTCATACAGCCATTCTAGTGAAGACATATTGCAGATCATATACAACTGATAACCTGAAGCATAATCTGCTCCTTTTATCCAGAACCCTCAAAAGAATATGTTGAGGAGTAGATGTCAGCATACTCATTTCTGTGGTGGCCTTATTCCTCAAGACCATGATTCTTACATTTTGATGTGTAGCGAAGTTATCCAAGGACTCATACCCTTTAAATTTTGTTTTCATTAGTCAAGTCAGCTTCTTCGAGTTGCGTTGTGTCTCCAGAATGGCAAAGACATCATTGTGGTGGGACCTGAGTAGCCTCATGACTTCTTTTTGTTTAATAAGGAAATTAAAACTCATTATATTCCAACTAGAGATCTTCATAATCAAAATTATTATTAGGATTATGCATCTATCTCATCTCAATAGAAATACCACCATTAGGAGGGGGAGAAATTCTGTTGGCTTTCCCCAATCTATCGAGTATGCAATAGTTGACACTGGCTTTATAACTACCCCTGGTACATATAGACCCAAGACCATACCTTTCAGCCTCGATACAGATATTTTACACAGACCTGACACTATACATTCCACCCCCGATATAGATATGACCAGCCCCAACATGAATATTTCTACTAGTACACCAAAACCTATACCTATTACAGACATTCCCACCAGTACATGACGACCCAAGACCATACATATATATTTCATCTCTAATATAGATATTTCCAGCCCCAATACAAATATTCCCACTAGAACATAAAAGTTAGAACCCATACCTATTACAGATGTTCCCACTAGTACATAAAGACCCAACCTAACCACAGATTTCAACTCCATTATTGATATTCTTACCAAAATATAAAGGCACAAAACTAAACATTCCATCCCCTACATGGATATTTCTAGCCCTGAAACTCGCACAAATACAAAAACCAAAACAAAAACTCACAACAAGAGGCTAGATCCCAACCCTTATATAGATTTTCCCACCAATAAATAAATCCAACACCACCCATAGAACCAATTGTCATAAATCCTAGAACCCAAAACACCTTGACACTAGCCTCGAAGCATGATTTAGTAGCCATTTCATACTCGATGTAGGGCTCGCCATTCCTACAAAATCCCATTAGCCACCATTCTAGATATGGTCAAGTATGTGCATAAATTATAGTAATAACCCCTCAATAAGCTATTTGGCATTATTTTTAAATGAGCCTCATTTAGCAGCCAATACTAGTATGTACCCTTGACATATATGTTTAGTCTTTGTAACTCATTATTGTGGCACTAAGTGTGTTCATGACTTATCCATTTCACTTCTAAAACCCAAATTGTGGCATTGAACAATGACCATGACTTTATTTTCTCTCTTGAGCAAAGAGTCATGGTTCTTATATTGATTATAACTCGAATTTAGGTCACTATAATATTTTATAGCCAAAAGTCATGATGCAAAATCAATATCGTAGCTTTGGCTTGAGTACTTTGTGATTTGGTCAAGGAAAAGTCATTATATCTATAGGCTGTCATAGATTTTAGCACCAATAGAGTACTTAGTTCCAACAATGTGAATTACTATTACAACCATAAAGTTATTTTGAGCTAGTTTAGATGGCTCCAAAAATCTTCATACACAAAAAAATATGATGTATAGTAAAAAGATTATGTCAACAAGGGTAATAAAGTCAAGATATATGAAAATTGTCATGACATTGTGTATAGATTTTTAGCTAAGAATGGATGTCATAACGAATCTATAAGTATCAATTTAGTATTTAAATTACCAAATATTATTGAATATTATAGTACTATTAGATAATGTGTAAGTATGAGGATGATATATGGTTGGATTAATTTCATGACTTTGGAGTTTTGATGAATTTTGATGAATAATCATGGAATTGATATGCTCTTAGATGCTTTTGGTTACTTAGTAGGTTATGGATCATTGAGAAGTTTGACAGTGATTATTATCTGAAACTCTACCTAGTTGGTTATGATAATCTTTGTATGTCATGACTATACTATCTCATTATCATAATCTTTTAACTATGCAATATATTTTTTGTAATTATGATACTATCATGGAGTCACAATCATAATTATATCATAATAATTAAATGACAGTGACGTTAATTTCATGTTAGAGTAACTAAGTACCTCACTAGTGCTAAAAATTGATGCTGCTTCCTAGCATCATAACTTTATCTTTAATAAGGCTTTATAGTCTCAAGATAGAGTTATGATCTTTTCACAAAGTTATTATTTTTGAGCTACTAGAAAGTCATAGAGTCAAAAGCTACTTAGATTAAAGCCATGATAATTATCTAGTGTTTTATTTTTTCTACATAAAATATTAAAATGAGTATTTACTCGAGCATAACCATTCCCCAAAAGCCATAGCATTAGAAACAATCTATCAAGTACATCATATGGTCATGATACTAATAATTATCATTGCATTGAGAATAGCCTCTTATGTGCATCATATGGCTATGATACTAGGAATAGTCATGGTATTGGCTTTGAGCTTTCTCATATATCATATGGTTGTCATGCTTCAAAGATGTATTGACACTAAAAATTAGCCCAAAAGTCATAGTCATTCCTTGCACTATGACGTTGTGTTACAAAAAAAAATAGGCTCAGGTTGTGGGTACTTCTCATTGCCACAACTTCGTATTAGCGAAAGATTGGGACATATCTAAAGGCTACAACTACTGTCTAAAGTCATGACCTAGAGCTCAAGAGATGAAGTCTAAAGTCATGACATATTCCAAAATTCTCGACTTTCTAATTAATGAAATGTAGAAATATCAGAGTATCAAGACAAAAAAATATATATTCAAAAAAATCTCACAAATCCTCTTTTTTTCATGCACCAAGTAGAAGTGTAAGCACAGCAACCAATCATAGGAAGAATTTTCACTCTTTGAGATTCACAAATAAGCAAGTGACATATAATATAAGATAAACTCTAAAGTTAGGGGGCATGACTTTCAAATCTATCACCCCTCTTTTGGGTTGATTCAAGAAAATTAATTAAAAATAAAATCATGTCTTGGATTTGTGTAATTTTATTTATATAATATATAAATATATTTGATATTAATAAATGTATTTGATTTATATTGTAGAATAGAAACTGATGGATGTGGTAATTAAATAGAACTTAAATTAGGGATTTGAATTCTGGTGGTTTATGAGAGTTTTCATTGTAGACAATATTATGTAAACCATGAGGCTCACTCATACATATAATTAAAATGAACAAAAAAATCTTTTCTATTCATCACGTAAGAGATAAACATATACATTAAAACTAAAAATTTGGGTATATTAATTATTATGAATATATGTCTTAAAAGAACTTGTTAATAAAATTATTATGAATAATTTTACATGTTAATCCATTATATATGTCTTAGAAGAACTTGTTTTCAATTAAGATTGATATTTTATAAAATATTTTTCTAAGTATTTAGCATTTAGTATGAAAGTCATATTGTCACCATGAAGGATGATAACAAGTAATTGATAGGATATGTGATAGTGTATTGTGGCTCACAATGTGTAAACAACCCTTTGAGTTATTTCATTTGTATGGTTCATACTAGTGATACTTGAGGGAGTCATATGTTAATTGTAAAGATGTCAAACGAGCCAGGTAGCCCTAGCATGGCTCACAACATGGCCTAGTTCTGTCCTGCCAAGCCCTACACAGTACAATCCATAAGCGTGCATGGACTATACTCATGTTGGCCCATGGCACAACTCATGTAATGATGGGCCAAGGCCAACCCCCATGCTAGTCTAGTCACAGGATACATGTGGCCAAATATAATGGAATACACAAGCACAAGGCATGGATCATGGATTTTTTAAAAAAATCTGCCTCTCCTAACCCATTATCTTTAATTTACAAGTAAGAATTAGTGTCATGACAATGAAAACAACAGGCACATACATGTCATTATCATTGTCTGTAAAAAAGTAAAAAATAATAGTTAGTTAAGTTATTATTTGGTAGTCGTAGAATTTATTTCTAATGGCTACTAGGCACAAATTTGATGGTTGTTAGATTTCTACTCATTATAACAAAAAAAAATTTAAATAAAAAATTATTATTTTAATTTATAATTTTTCTATAAATATAAAATCTAAATTTTTTGATATTTATCAAATTCATTTCATCTCCTCTCTCTCATTTTTGTTTTTCTGATTTTCATGATGGGTAATAATTTTAGCATGTGAATATGTTTGGTATTCAAATTTTCAAATATACTTGAGTATTTTAGTACTATTAGTTGATGTGTAATCATGAGAATGAAATATGGTTGGATTGATTTCACGACTATGGAATTTTATTAAATTTTGATGAATAGTCATGAAAGTGATAAAATTTTGGAGACTTTTGGTTACTTGGTAGATTATGGATCATCGAGTAGTTTTTGTTATATTATCATTGAATCACATATATACTTATCTCATATTAACTATGTATCCTACTATAATTTAAAATTATGTATCCTACTAGTAATTATGTATCCTACTATAATTTAAAATTACTTATCTCATATTAACAATAATTTAAAATTTAGGTCATAGTAACTATGTACAAAAAATCATGACCATTTCCTAATTAATATTGTGACTTTATCTTTAACAAAACTATATAGCCTTTAGTTAGTTTTTTACAAACCTACAATTTTTGAGCTATTGAAAGTTACAAAATCAAAAATAGTCAAGAGGTATCAAGTGGGCTGAGCAGCCTAGGAATGGCATGAGGCATGAATCGAAATAGTCATGCTAAGCCTTGCACAGTATAATCCATAATCATGCATGGATTGTGCTCATGTCAGCCCACGGGACAACTCGTAGCATGATGGGTCAAGCTCAAGCATGTCCCATGCTAGGCCAAAATGGGATACATGCATGGCCCATTGGCATGGTCTATGCAAGCATGGGGTATGGGTCAAGGGTTTTTTTTTAAAACCCCACCTACCCTTGCTCATTATGTTTAATTAATAGGTGAAATTTGTTGCATGATGATGACAACAACACGCAAATATGTGTCATTGGTTAGATTTCTTCTCATTATAAATAAAAAAAATAAAAAAAATATTTATTTTAATTTAAAAAATTTGTATAAATCTAAAATCTTTTTTTTTTATATTTATCAAATTAATTTCTTCTCTTCTCATCTTATCTCTCACATTTTTGTTTTCCTAATTTCCACTCCTTTTCTGATCTATTGTATTGTCTATTATAGGCTCTAGGCACTAGGTTTGCAAGTTTTGAGAATGAGGTTGAATGTAACTGCTACTCAAATAAAGTTATGCTATTATGGTACACATGTATTTTTTATTTATTAATTTGTGTTATAATTAATATTTAATAAAAATATGAAAGTATAAAATTTTTAAATTTAAAATTATAAATAAATAAATGACAAATAATGAATATAATGAAAATAATCTTTACCTAGATATAGATTATAAGAATAACCTGACAAAAATGTTAGAGACCAAAACTAGGTTCTCTTCAATGGTCTTGATTCATTTACCTGAAAATCCTATAACCAGGCAAACTTTAGTAATGTGAACTTAATTTAACAAAATAAAAAATAAATATTATAGGAGTATCAAAGAAGAATCAATATAATATATATTATAAAAAATATATACATGTGGAGTAATAGTAGTACTGACCACCTTAAGAGATATACCGATCAATATATCAAAAATATAATGCATTAGATCATATGCAAACCCAACTAAGTAGTGGGGCCTTTAAAGTTGGATTAACATTAATTTTATTGGCCCCTTCATTTACCACAATGACTTTGAGAGGGTCACTCAGTTGGATCAATAGACCTTAAGGCTATATAACAAGATAAGAAGTCATCTCTACTCCATAGCTACTTCCTAGTATTGCGGCCCTTTATGAATTATGAATGGACAAAGGCACAAAGTTATGACCATATCAAAATGCCCCAATTTTGTTACATAAAGAGATTAAGTCTAAGTCATAATCTTTACCAATATAACAAAAGTATATTATAGAAAGATTAATCATTAAAAGCAGAACAAAGGCATGACCATTTTCTAAAGTCATGACCTCAAAAAAAAAAAATAAAAGCTACAGCTATAACTTTCTTTTGAGAGCTATGACTTCCTACTTAGAGTAATGCATGGTTGCTCGAGTTTAAAAGTGCAAGACATAGAATTTTTGAAAATATCTTTCTTTTCTTTTCTTTCTCCCTCACACAAGAAGCAATGCCACACCAACTACATATCCCATGAAACACCATCTGCCATCATCTCTTGTATCTTATCTTGAATATTTAATCTCAGATTTTCTCAATCCTTCATCAATGCAAGTGCCTCTATGATATTTGGTCATAGTATTGATTGCCTACCTAAAATAACATTTTTTGATAGAAAAAAAGTATACTATGATGCTAGGCTAGATATCAGAAGAGTCAATAGATCACTTGTCATCTTAAATAGTATATGATTGGTGGATTTGAATAATTTCCACCATTGCAAAATGATCAAATTCTTATTCTCATTATGTGATAAGATGAAGTAGTAATCTATATTTCATGTTGTAGGCAGGTACCAAGACACCTCACTCATATTTGATAGATCACCCTATCATTTTCCACTGACTACTTGAATGGAGAAGTCATCATCTATGAATATAGTATTCATGTCTATGCTCGAAGCCTGCCTACAACTATAATACCTAGTGTCATAATATGTAAATAAGTTAGTTCATTTTTTTGTAAATAAATATTTTAGGTTAGTATACATGGTTATGCACATGGATATGTATGCCAAAATATTTTATGCTCCTTCCATTTAACTCAAGGATCCATACAAGAAGCCAAACACTACAAAGTTGAAATGAAAGACTAGTATTTCAAATATTTGGTTTAGATCTTAATAGTCATGACACTAAATACTAAAGTTGGAATGAAAGTTGAAATGGGTGACCTCTATTCTTGCTAAATATGCTACTAAAGTTGCATAAACACATAAGTACAATATAAGTAGTAGAAGTATACACAGACAAACACATATTTGTTATGTTATAACAAATTATTAGGAGTTTCATAAAAGAAATTCTTGTATTATAGTATAAATCATTAATAATAAGTTCATCACTCTTACTATTGTCATAGTTGGATATCACGTATTGGTAGGCAACACTTGACTACAATATAAGTTAGGTGTAATTCTAATGATGTATCACATCCATTTAGATTTTTTGTTAGGCCCGCTAACATATAGAAACTGATAAACTCATGTTGTATGTTAAGTATCCCAAGGTATTTTAGTAAATTTCTTATTTTTCTAATGCATGAGAAATAATTTTCATTCCTGCCAATACTATTAGATTAATTATGTAATACATGTACCTAACATGAAATATATTACCTAATGGCCCATCTCTAATAGTCCTAACAAATATACTAATAGTTACTCCATTATTAAAAGTATTAACGAAAATAATACTTAATATTTTATTCTGAATTTTATATCCTATTAAAGATTCATATCATAGACTCATATATGGCAGGACAATAATGAGGATAGAGAATCTCAAATATACTAAATAGTTGCTCCATTATTAAAAGTATCTCTAATAGTCCTAAAAAATATACTAATAGTTACTCCATTATTAAAAGTATTAATGAAAATAATGCTTAATATTTTATTCTGAATTTCATATTCTATTAAAGATTCATATCATAGACTCATATATGGCAGGACAATAATGAGGATAGAGAATCTCAAATATACTAAATAGTTACTCCATTATTAAAAGTATCTCTAATAGTACTAACAAATATACTAATAGTTACTCCATTATTAAAAGTATTAACGAAAATAATGCTTAATATTTTATTCTGAATTTCATATCCTATTAAAGATTCATATCATAGACTCATATATGGCAGGACAATAATGAGGATAGAGAATCTCAAATATACTAAATAGTTACTCCATTATTAAAAGTATCTCTAATAGTCCTAACAAATATACTAATAGTTACTCCATTATTAAAAGTATTAACGAAAATAATGCTTAATATTTTATTCTGAATTTCATATCCTATTAAAGATTCATATCATAGACTCATATATGGCAGGACAATAATGAGGATAGAGAATCTCAAAAAATTCAAAATTATTTTTATTAAGTTTTCATTTTAGGTCTACATAGTGGGCAGTGAGGCATACAAATTATGTTGTATCATCGTAACTTATCTATATATCAGATGTCATGAGACACCACTCCACTAAATTTTTTAAATTTATTAATTATTAATTATTTTTATAACTTATAATATTTTATCATGTCATTCCTATATATGGATCTAGGAATCCTATGATAAGTAAGTTAGAAATAGGTTTGCATAATACTTACTACTTCACGATCCTCCAAAATTTAAATCGGAAAAGATTATAATCAATTGTATCAAATATTCTCTTCCAAAATCATTATGATATATGAAGTAGTTCAACAAAGTTGAATTAGATATAACTTGAAAGATCTCACAGCTAAGTTGAGTTTACTTCAGATCTAATACATCATGTTTTTTGGTGTATAGATTGAATACCTCCTTAGGTGACCAATACAACATGCACTCCTATGTGTATGTATATTTTGATAATAGATATATTATACTGATTCTTCATCGATACTCCTAAAATTTTAATTTTTATTATTTTAAAGTACATCCATACTATTAATGTTTGCTTACTTTTTATTTTCTAGGCAATAAATAGGTTTGGGTCATGATCATCGAAGAAAATGTTATTTCGGCCTCTGACCTTTCTGAAAGGTTATAGTTATTGTCTACATCTATGTCAATTTAATATTTATTATTATTAAAGTCATGATGTACATTTTTTTAAACATTTATATTTATTAAATAAATTATAAAACTAAAAAAATTAAAAACTTAAAATTAAAAAAAAAATAAATGAACCATAACTATTTTGTTATAAATTCTAGACCACTTATGAAATATAAGATTATGGCAAGTTGCGTATCCACACTATTGCATATGCCTTAGGCATAAAAATAAACTGCAAGCCATAATCATAAAGTTAATAATATAAAAAAACAATATTTAATCAAGGGTGGAGAGATGAAAGGATAGTGGAGAGAGGGAGAGAGAGAGAGGGAAGGAGAGAGAGAGCAGAAATTTAGAATAAAAATTCTAAATTTCCATCTTTATTTATAAAGATTAAAAAATAATTAAAAAAATATTTTTTTTTGAATTTTATTTGATCATAATTATGATAGTATTCTAATTCTGACCAGTAGTCGTATAATGAAATATGACGGCTATAGAATACAGATTAAAAAATTATTTCCCATAGGACAGAGTCCAATGGCAACCAACCACATAAGCGAGACTCAGCTCATGTGGTTGATTTTTTATAAAATCCTCTTCATCGGGAGATCACTTGACATGGCATGACCCATGACCTGAGATTCTCCCGTGCCCAATTACACGCCACTGGACCGATGGAGGGTGCTACCGAGCCAAGCATGTGGGTCATGCCTGGCCAAGCACGAGGCACAACCTACAACAACCCAGCACGACCTGCACCAGCCAACACGACCTGCACCAGCCCAGCACGACATGAGTTGTGCCTAGTGCCAGCATGGTATAGGACCAAACATGGTCCTTGACTGTGCCGTAGGCCATGCCTTGGTCGCCCAACCCAGTTGACATCTCTATGGAACGAAGATGAGGAGTATCTTCGTGTTTTTTAATATTATTTTAAATTAAAAAAAAAAGGTATTTTATTAAATATTTTCCGTTGAAGAGATTTACATAATTTTACAGGTTTAAAAATTTAAAATTGAACAATGCCTAAAATTGACGGGACGTTTGGATAAGCCTAGGGAAATTTCATCAGTTCGTTCATCATCATCCTTGCTGGTTGGATGGGATTCCATCCTATCCATCAAATCAAACCTATGACTAGAACTAGGAATCTGTCTTTTTGAACAAGACTGTGAGTCACTAGGAAATGTATGTCACTGGTCATATTGCTCCCCATTGACTTGGTCTTATCAATTTTGGAAACGAGGCATCAGGTGGGGATTCGTCAACGTGGGTCACCCTAAAATTCCACTTCCTGCGAGATCCTTAGGCTGCCAAAAGTCATCCATCTTCCAGAAATCATCTTCTTGATCATATCCCCACCATTCATTTTCTGCCACACTGACAAAAGAGCTTCCAAAATCTACAGGCGGCTTTGACATGCCAGTATTATTGCCTGTTTGATCTACAGGAAAGTAACTACTCTCAGGAAAAGAGTAATCCGTCCAACGAGTGCTGGCGTTGATACCATCATCGTCATCTTTCACTCTCATATGGGTGATTGTTAGATCTTCCTGTGATTGTTGTGTTTGGAGCTTTACTGTTGATTCTGCTGGAGACGTGCGTGAACTTGGGCAAACTTCTCGTGTCGCAGACAGTGGCGATGACCAGGGCAATCCTGCTGACGACTGCTGAGAAACAAGTTGCTCTGGTTGAGAAGTCGGATGATCTCGTGAAGACGCATATGATGGAGAAGATGACGACTGCTGCACCATTTGAAGCATCGCGGGCATCCAGCTGAACCTGAACTTAAGCATGTCTTGAAATTTGATGCTGTTCGGATCTGCGTTAACATGTTTGGCCAGTTTTTGCACTCGAGTTCTCCAATAATTCTTTATCTCATTGTCAGTTCTTCCTGGCAAATGTTGTGCAATTTTCGACCATCTGTTTACGTTCAAACAAGAGAATTATATGATAGACAAGAAATTGAAGGATGAATCCAAGAGATACTTGGATGTGAAAGCAGAACTAATGATAGTTTTATATATACCTGTTTCCCCACCTGCTGTGGAGGCCAATAATCAAAAGTTGTTCCTCTGGAGCAAGATCTCCACGTTTAAGATCAGGTTTTAAATAATTTAGCCATCTCAACCTGCAACTTTTCCCTGTTCTCCTTAAACCTCAAACCCATAAAACAGGACCAATCAAGAACCACAAGTTAAGATCCTCACGAATAAGAACGGCTTGAAACTATCTTGCCTGTGCATGTCTCACATTGCACATGAAGAAGATTGTTTCGTCTCCTTCATTT
Organism: Sapria himalayana; assembly: GCA_029783825.1. Taxonomy (NCBI): domain Eukaryota; kingdom Viridiplantae; phylum Streptophyta; class Magnoliopsida; order Malpighiales; family Rafflesiaceae; genus Sapria; species Sapria himalayana. Next base: position 3,438,313 of record JAREIK010000403.1, on the reverse strand, counting down.
ATGACGGGGCGAAAAAAAAAAAAAACATTTCTCACCTGCCTGCTGGGACAACAAATTCCATCGGCCTTCACCATGTCGGGCAACACAACCCGCAAGCACAGCGTCTTCTTCATGAGTCCATGGTCCTCTTCTAAGTTCACCGTCTTCTCTAGCAGTACATTTCATTATACTTTCCTTGCTACCGGCCACCATGGTTTTTGTCACCCGAGAACCCCACAATCTAAAGTACAACAAATCATATCCAATCCATATGATCTATTTATAAGCCATAAAATCAAAGCTTCCCTTGATGTCATTGACTGGAGAAGCATCTTTCCAAAGACAAAAATAGTGGAACTAGATGCAGTGTATTTTTGGCAGACTGTAAAATTCCTAGAAAAACAGATGAAAATGATCGTTTGGAGCTAGTTGAGTTGCTCTACACTTGTCATTTGCCCACACGCAAGTCAAACAACCTTGTATATATATGCGTATGCCAGCACACGTGTGCACTGACTTCATAGTGTCTCTGTTTCAATTCGCAGAAACAGGAAGATTCATGTGCTAAATTGGGTAGTTGAATAGTTCTACTCCACGTGAAAAAAAGTGTATCAAATCTGGTGGTCATAAATTAAACTAAAATATTAATTGTGTTAAAAATTGTTGCACATCAAAAATTATGTGCAAGATATGACATTTATGCGGGGGGTGAGTTCCACCTCCTTGGGGTCTAGCTATTGGGCCTAGTTGGGCCCAAACTCATTTTAGAATATGATATAATAGTGAATATAAGCTACTTGTAGATGTTCAATCCTGCAAAAAACTTCAAACTCTAGAACTATAGTCCTGAGTATGAGGAAGGTGTGTTAAAAAGTGTCTCACACTAGAAATTTTGAGTAAAATAGTATCTATAGACGATGTGGGTTCTTTCACATTTCTAGATAACTTTTGAGTATGAATTTGGCCCATGCCCAATTTCTAATTTGTTATACAATATGTTAACTCACTTTATAGTATGTCACAAATACATGATGCATAACAAATCTCAATGTAGTTGTCTGATGTAACCATATTGGTCCAAAGGTTCTCACTACCAAAATGAGTGTTAATTTGGTTTAATTAAATGGATGAAGCACAAAGATGAGGTTAGAAAATATCTAACCTAATATCTTATGATAGCCATAATAGTAGTTATATATTAATATGATATAAAAAATATTGAGTGTATCATGGTTGTTGTTTTGAACTCTAATTAAGTTTTCACTGCTAAATGTCAAAAAAATCATAAGTTCTCCATTTATTTTTGTGTTTTTTGATTAAAATTTTGTTTTATGGAGGTAACCTGCTATAGGTACCTAATAATGTGTATGTTATACTTTTAATGAATTTTTGATCTAGTTTTTATTACTACAATTATGATAAAATTGTTTTTTTTTTTATTGAGTTTTGATTGTTGCATACAAGTGTTCATGATGGTGGTGTTTTTAATCATCTTCTTAGTATTTCGATAAATTAAAGTTTAGTAATAAAGATGTATATTGAATAGTTCCATTGTATTGGATCAACATCCTAGAAACAAGGAATTCCCCTATTATTTTTAGTAGAACAAGTATCTTCTATATAGCATCTTGTTCAAAATATGTATTTTTATTATGTGAAGAATTGCATCTAGCATTCATTCTAACACAATATTCATTCTTCATGACCGGTGTTGATCATTGAAATGGGAATGATATCACTATGATTGATTCTACAAAATTGTTGCTGATTATACATTTATTTAAAGAAATTGATATGAGGGAAATATTTTTATACTTCATTTATTTGTTAAAGTTGTCCTTATGATAGCAAATCAACATTGCTAAAACAAATCAGCCAACTAATTAGCCATTTGAGATTTTATTAATTATGAAAAGATGAGTATTTGATGATAGTCATGAAAAACATGTATGTTTGTTTCGAGTGAGAGCTTCAAATAATTTATGGTGTCAGTTTTTAATAAAGAAAATTATGATTTTTGGGGAGAAAATGAAAAATTCATTTGAATAGTAGAACTATAATACATTGTAGATAATAGGTTTACAAAGCAAGTTGTCCGAGCTACTTTGACGGATTTAGATGGAGCTAAATGAAAATAAAATCATAAATACTAATATTTTATCCAAGTTACATAAAACAATTACTAATTCTATATTTCCTAAAATTATGAGGGCTATAAAGACTAAAAAATCTTGAAAATTTATACCACAATAATTATTGGGCAATTCCATAGCAAAGTTAGCTAAGCTTTAAAGACTTATTAAAGAATTTAAAATTTAAAAATAAAAGCAAAGGAAACCTTGAACAATTTTTTAGTAAAAGTAACACAATTAGTAAATCAAACAATGACTTATGAGAAAGATATCATTGACTAAAAGAATATGGAAAAGATATTGATTACATTGCAAGAAATTTTTGATCAAATAGTGGTTGTAATGGAAGAGTTAATAGAATCCTTAAAAAAAATATAAACAAAAGTTTTTAAGACATTTCGAAAAATTTGTTGAGAATCTATTTCAATATAAACTCTATATTAGATCAAAAAAAAATGAAATTTGTCATTTATTTGTGGGTGATGCATGGGAAATGAAATTGAAGGATATATGTTAGGATTGACTCATATTTTTTTTGAAGTTACTACATGTATAGCTAAATCATGATCCTATTCAGTGGAGTCACAAGTGGACTAAAGTTGGAAGATCTGCTGAGGAGTCATGCCCTATTTTTTGGAGTTACAATTAGACGAAAGCTAAAAGATTTATTGAAGTGTCATGACCTTGTTCTGTGGAGTCGTGACTAGACTAAAGCTAGAAAATATACTAAGTAGTCGAACCCTATTTTATGGGTTCGTGGTTAGACTAAAGCCGTGATATCTATTGGAGTTCAGAGCTACATTCTCAATTATGTAGTCATGACCTGGATGGACTCACAACTTATTTTAGGTAGTTGTGACTAGAGACTATATTTTGAAGTGATGACTTATATTGTGAAGCCATGACCCAACTTAAGTTGTAATATCATTGTTGTCGTAACAATTTTTTTTTGTTATGAATCATAAGTTAAGGATTCAAGTCATGACATATTCTTTGGGTCATGACAAGAATGAAGTTGTGACATATTATATATTGTCATGACTTCTACTTAAGTTTAAAAGGGTTGTTGGGTTACCATTTAAAGGCTTATAAATGTAATCAAAGAAGTGTATGAAAAAAATGTGAAAACTTTAATCTATTCTTCTCTTCTCTCTAACCCCCCTTTTCTCTCTTGGTGTATATGTGTTTCTTCTATGATAGTTTGGTTTGAGATTGATTTTCCTTCTTAGAAACTCAAAGCCCTATCCATCATCTTGATTCATGGTACCGAGGAGGATTGTTTTAGATGATACCAAGATCCTAACATTGTGATAATTTATATTCATAATAATAGGTATTATAGGTCATCCTTGGTTACTTTGGATTCTAACATTTGGTATGACATCCTATGTCAGGGACTCTTAAATCATTACATTTGGTATCAGAGGAAGGTTTGGTGTGTAGATTGGAAAATGATTAGTTGGCTGACATTTAGGGTTGAGATTGAGAAATTCATAGGAAATTATTTTGAATTATGAAAATTGAAGATGAATGATCTGTTTGTTGATGAAGATTATTAGTCCATGATAGAATATTTGAAGTTAATAGTGAGTGATTATAAAATAGAGATAACATATATGGATATTATCAAATAGTATCCGAGAGCATGATGCTTGATCCAACTTTATTTGGAAGATGAGATATTGGTGAATATTTATGATAAGAGAATTAGGAAGGACTAGTTTGCTATTGATTAAAATTATTTCTAAGGAAGAAGCTTTATATATTAAGCTTGGAGGAGAATGACTTAGTTACCTCATCTCTACATGAGTTTCAGACTGATCAAATAATTTTCATTTATTAGCTATGAGATCATTAATGATGATAATACTACTACCCTTCTATTTTTACTACTTGATTCATGAAATAATCTAATTATCACTATTAGTTGTCGTACATCTAGAATATTCTATGAGATAGTAGTCATAACTCTATTATATAAAGATATGATGAGGAAGAGTATGGGAGGGTACTCGAAGGATATACTATTTGTGAGGGGGATGACTAAAGGGGATGATTAAAGACTAGAATATGAATTGATCTAAAAGTAAGTCCAAATAAATAAAAAGATCAAAAAATATGGATAAGTTAAAGTGGAAATACTAGAAGTATGATAGACCTGGGAATTTCAAAAGGCTATTGCAAACCTAAAAGGGTACTAACTTATGTTTAGAAATCACTATCACAAGTCACAACTTATGAGAAAGTTAGCTTGGTAGTCAAGGAGCCAACCACTAGTAGAGACTTATATTTAGATGCGGCTTATATCTTTCACATTGATAAGGACACTCAATTCATCAACACATGCATGTCATATCACATGATACCTCATCAAAACTAGTTTACTTATCATGAGTATTTTGATAGAGAAGATGTGATTATGCGAAATAATTCAGAAAATTAAGATAGTTGGCAATGTAAAGATAAAAAAGATATATGATGAGACGATCAAATTTATTCTGATAGTAATGCATATTTCACATTTAAGTAGATGTCTAAATTCTAAAAGTGTGATAATGGATGTTAGTGTAAAGTTTAGTTGTGATGATAATTATTACAAGATGACATAAAGAGTAATAGTAATTACTCATATAGCAAAATGTGGAAGCTTGTACAAGTTGATGGGAAGCACTATAGGAAGAAAACTATGGAGAATAATAGAATCTAGTCATGATATGGAAATATGATGATGTATCACCTAGGTTCAACATCATGACATGAAAACATGAAGTCATGACCTAGCCCAAAGTTGATACATGAAAATATGGTATCATGACATAAAATAATATTATTATATCAAATACTTGGGCATATCAATGAAAAAAATTTGGTATATGTATCTGTGAATAGGATGGTGGACTGACTACTATATTGTATAAAAGTTCTCGGGTTTTAAGAGGATTATTTGTATGGACAGTAAAAATGAATGAGTTTAAATCTATTGTCACCGGATCAATGGAAGTGCTAGAATTTATTTAGAGTGATTTGTTCCGAAAAATATCATAGGAATCACTTGTGATATCAAGATATTATTTGTCATTCATTTATAATTTATTTAGGTATGTGTGGATCTACTTTGTTCAGATGGAATTTGAGATTTTGGAGAATGTAAAGAGTTTAAAGTACAGATCGAGAACTAATTCAATAAGAAGATAAAGATTTTGCATATGGATAATGAGACTGAATATTTTTCCAATTGATCAATTATGTACTAACAAAGATATTTCCGGGCAAAACATGATCAAGATGATATTATGACAGAATGAAGTTGCTAAGAGATTGAACAAAATATTGATGGAGAATACAAGATGCATGAGGAGTTAAATATATTTAAAGTCAAAGTTATAGGATAAAATAGTTGCCACAATATGTTACCTTAAAATATCAGACTCATACATATTTAGTGAAGGATCATACACTATTTTAAGTATTTTATGAGAGAAAGATCAAGGTCATTCCCAGAACCTTAGCCATTTTATGCAGAAGAAACATCAAGGCCAATGTCACGGTTATTCTTAGTGTCATGATCATTTGATATATAAGAGAGACCAATACCAAATTCATGATCATTCCCAGTGCTATGACTTTGTGTTATAAAGACAAAAGTCATATGTCTTAGACACTTTACATGCTATAACTATGTATTATAGAAAGATTAGAATGCATTCAAAAGTTGTAGCCACTTTCTAGAATATCGACCTAGAGCTCAAAAGACAGGCTAAAGTCGGAGTATCTCCTGAACATTATGACTTTCTACTTAGAAAAATGTCAAAATTTATGAGTATAAAAGAGGAAAAAATAAAAAAAATAGACATTCTTTTCCAAGCATTAAGACTAAAATAAAGTACAACAACAATCCTAGAGGAATTTTCACACTCCTCGGGAGATCCATGAGAAAGCAATAGATGTAAGACATAGGATAAACTCTAGAATTGAGAGGTATGACTCTCAAACCCCCCTCTCTAGAGTGGATTCAAGAAAAGCAACTAAAATAGCATAATATTAGGATTTATGTCATAGATTCTCATGAACATTATTATAGATAATCCAAGATTTATAATACTTATTCTCTTATACCATGTGAATCTTTCACTAATTTTAGGCAAAATTGAGGTATAAAATCTATATAATTATGATTTATATGATATATAAATGGCTTTGTGATTAATTATTGTGTCTGATTTATATTATAAAATAGAAATTAATGGATATGATGATTACATAAAACTTGAATTATGAGTTTGACTATTAGTGGGTTTGACATATTGTCATAATAGATGATGATATGTAAACCATAAGGCTCACTCACACATTTGATAGAAACAAAGTGATAACCATATTATATTTCATTAGAGAAAATAGTCATTCTATAATAATTCAACATTTATTTTGTATCCATTCCTAACATAACTATTTAAATATGCATCATACAAATCAAGTGAAAAAAATACTAGAATTTATAAGTCGTACCAAAATCTTAAAATATCTTTTATACTAGAATTGTGTTGTTTCATTGTTGGTTGACCAAACTATTAATATAATTCTTTTTGGATTGATAATTGATTAATATTTTTTTTACTACTTCTATGCCAGGTATGCTTACAAATCTTTATTGATGATATGCCTTCACCAATGAGTTTTTAGGATATTATCTAACCAACAAAATTATGTAGCATAATAAATTCACAACAAGTTTTTAACATAGTTATAAGGGATTATTTAGTTTGGTTGGTCAATATGAATTGATGTAATTATCCTTGATAAAGTATAATTATTGTTAGTAGTTTACATTGTACTAGTTTGATAATTTTCTTGTATCCAAATGATTGTCTTGTTATCTTGTTTAAATTATAGAATTTGTGTATTTTATCTTTTTCTTGTGCTTTTTTTTTTTCTTTTTTTTTCAACTCACCAATCAACAAAGTGAAATTCTAAGATTGAGATAATATCTTGAGACCTAGAAAAGGATAAATCAAATGATGATGTACAACCCATCATCTGAGAAAAACTTTAAAATATTTTTTAAAGAGTTAAAGGAGAAAATGATGCAATCAACTATGAGGAATTATATTATTTGTTTGACAATAAAGATTTGTGATGGATGAGATACAATATTGTTGATCTAGAAACAACTATTAAACATAGTACTGTTTGGGAGACAACCGAAGAGTTTTTCTTATTTGCTTGATGAAGTTGTTTTTGTTGTAAAATAAATATTACATTCACATAACTACACTTACAAAAGATGATGTATAACCCATCATTTGAGAAAAACCTTAAGTCTTAAAGAGTTAAAAAAGAAAAATGATGCAATCAACTATCATTGGGGAAGAAGCAAGATGATGATGAGTGAGAATAACTCAAATTATCAATATGAGGAATTGAATTATTCATCGCGTACAATAAAAAGTTAGCTTTGACAATATAAATTTATGATGAATGAGATACAATATTGATGATCTAGAAACAAATATTAAACATAGAACTATTTGGGAGACAACCCAAGAGTTTTTCTTATTTGCTTGATGAAGTTGTTTTTGTTGTAAAATAAGTATTACACCTACGTAGTACCATTGTCATTTCACATAGAAGACATATTGAGGCTAATGTTGTGGTCATTCCTAGTATTATGGGCATTTCACATAGAATAAAGACCAAGGCCAATATCCATGGATAATCCCAGCATCATAGCTATTTAATGTAGAAGAAATACCAATATCAAATCTATAATTATTTCTAGTACTACAACTTTGTGTTATAACTATGAATGACAAATATCATGGATACTTCCCAGTTAGAGGTGTCAACCGGGCAGGGACGACCCAGCCCGACACGAGGCACGACACGATTCGACCGTACCTGGGCCGGCTCGACATGAAAATTTTTCGTGCTCGGGCTCGTGCAGTGGCCGACCAGTGCACAATCGTGCCATGCCGTGCCGAGGGCAACCAGGCCTCGTGCCTTGCCTAGCCCGGCACTGTACCATGGCCCGTTGGCACTGTACCGTGCCGAAATAATTTTTTTTTTAAATTAGGGTTATGGGGGCGTCGAAACCCTAATTTTATTTTTAATTTAGGGTTCGGCCCGATTGGGCCGAACCCCGGCGAATCGTGCCGTGGGCTCGTGCCAGGCTGAACCCCACAAAAACTGTGTTGGGCCCGGCAAGGCACGGTACAGTAACCGTGCCGTGCCTGGCTCGACACGAAAGCATGGTCGGGCATGAAAAAAATGGGTCTGCCCAGTATGTCCCGTTTGACACCTCTATTCCCAATACTACAACTTTATATTACAAAAAGATTAGGTTGCTTTCTAATTTCATGATCACTTTTTTAGAGTCATAATTTTGAGCTCAAGATACCAAGGCCAAAGTCACATCTTCCAAAAGTTATGACTTTCTACTTAGACAAATATCAAATTTTCCTAAAATAAAAGAGTAAAGTGGAAAAAAAATTAGAATTCTTTTTCTCCACATACCAAGAATAAAGCAAAGTACAATAACACTTGTTAGAGGGATTTTTACACTTTTTAGGAGGTCAATGAGCAAGTAAGGGATACAAGATATAGGCTAAATCCTAGAATTATTAGCACAACTCTCAAACCCCTCTTTCTAATATGGATTCAGAAAAATCAACCAAAATTATATGAGATTTAAGAATACAAGATAAAAACCCCCATCAATGGGTCATAGAATCAAACATAGCTATGATTTTTATCAGATCATACAAAAAAGATTGTGGCACCATGACTTTCTAAAAAAAAAAGAACTGTTGGCCTCTATTAATACCATGACTTTTCAGAAAAAAAGTCATGACTTTTTATTTATTTCACATGTAAAAAAAAATTTAAGGTTCTCTCTCTCCCGATGTTACTAACCAAGCCCTCACCAAACCATAACCATGTGAGAACTCAGCACCATAGAAGAAAGCTTGAATTAGAAAAAATGATGAAAAAATGTTGCTATAGAGATGAGTCACAAGCCTGAGGAAAAGTGACATTAGTCAAGCTCTGCTAATGTTTCACAAAAAGCTATAGCATCCTTGCCTATTTTTTGGATGGAGATAGAGAAAAAATGGATGCCATCCATTATCACCAAGAAGAACTTGATAAAATAGTAGGGTTTTAATGAATTCATCATTCCTTTTTAAAAAATTATAGAAAAGAAATAGTGAACTTTATTTTGTATGCATAAATAAATGGGGTATGTTTCATTTGTGAGAGAATTTTATGTCAATATGGAGGATACGCAAGAAAAGAAATGCTACGTGAGAGGATGTTAGGAAAATTTTGATAGAGAGATTATCAATGAATTATTCAAATTACAAGGGGTTAGGGATAATACAACTTTCAAATCTCTTAAAATACAACTCAACTACAAAATAATCATAAAGATACTGATGGATAGATAAGAAGAATCAAGGGCATCTTTGAAAAGTACATATATATATTTAGTGCATTGAAAACTCACATAGGTGAATAAAGTAATATTATAATTTTATATTTTTTTTGTAACAAACACTTAATGTCTCAACCATTACATAAGATAGGGCAATATTATTTTATGCCCTCTTCATTAATTATAAATTTAATTTTGGAAAAATACATGAGAAATTCATTTTCAATTTTCAAGAGGGTGATTTTTTTTGCCAAATAATTAACTCTTTTTTGATTAAATTATTATGTCGAGCTAAGTGAGTCATAAAAGATAAGGACAGTGATGAATGGTATCCGAGGATGTCTCCCCTAACATTGTCAGGAATCATAAAAGTACTTGGATGAGATAAAAAAGAAAATAAGTATTTTCTCAAAGGGAAAGAATTAACGTATATTGAGCAAAAAGTAATATCCTTTTCTAAAACCAAGATAGAAACTATAAAAAAAAGTGGGGAAAACGAGGGGAAGAATAAGCTTGCATTGAGCATTCTCTGGCTAAACAAAGAGGTACCTATTGTAGCTTTATTACAACACCTAATTATCATGGTTAGGTGCATCCCAAAAGCTAGTTAGGCAATGGTTTGTCATCCAACATCATTCCACAAGTACATAAGTTGTACAAGTAATAAAGTAAAACTTTAATCTACATGTACATCCTATCGTGATCACACTCAAAGTTAAGTCAATAAATGATAATTAACAACTAATCTAGTATGAAGGATAGACATAATTCAAGACATAAATCCTAGATTATATGGATAATTGATATTTTTATATGTGATAAAAATTTAAATGATCTTGTTGTGGTTGTGACCAATCATAGAATGAAGTCTGGATAATTATGAATAATATCTTGCTCTATCAACATACAAAGTGATTATCAACAATTGAGTTTTTCTTAATGATTATCTCCTCGTAGTTATCCCCTTAATATTTTTACATCGAGATAACAAATCACCCTAGCTCAAAAGTCATTCATATTGTATCATCTTTTAGGCAACTTATTAACTATCTTTAATGGTTACTTTGAATAAACAATCTTATTCTTAGATCTCTAGTATTTTTCTTGGTGAGAATTAATGTGGTAATAAGTGTGTTTATATTTTCAACTTTGTTAGTGTCATATTTATATAATTAACATATACTTCCCCTCATGTTTTACTATTGGTAGTTATATGCTTGAAACTAACTTGCATAACTATCAACATCATATGGATCACCTTTGAATGTGCCTAAAACAATGGCTTACCTATCATTGTCCTCCAAGTACATATCATTGTCCTCGTTGGACACATACACACATATTTATTTATTTATATGAACTTACCTTTAATTTTAAACAAAGTAACCTAACTAATTCATAAAAGTAATTACTTCAAACAAAACAACTAAGAACTCCACGAGCTCATCCAGCTTGAAACGAGCTCCTACGAGCTCTTCCAACTCATCAAGCTCGAAGAGCTTCACGAGCTATCTGTAGTTCCACCGAGGTGGTAACTAGCTTGACGAGCTCCTGGAAGATTCATTAGCACCTAGAAGCTAATTAAGTTCATCGAGCTTCATGAGCTCATTTATTGCTTATATTAAGAATTATGTTTTAAGTAGTTAATTTAAAAATAAATAAGAATAAAATACTAAGAATTGATATTATATCAGTTAGTATACTTGAAAAAAAAATTATTATATTTGAGAAACTAATTACTGTAGGTACTATCTATAATATATTGTAGGTACTACTTTAAGGTAGTAGTACCTACAGTACATTGTAGTTAGTACCTACAATTATTAGTTCCTCAATCACAATATGTTTTTTTTTAAGTGTACTGACTGATATAATATCAATTTTTAGTACATTATTATCATTTATTTTCAAATTAATTATCTAATTAATACTTCTCCTTAAATTTTTCAATTTTTTTTATAAATGATACATAAATATATAATTATCCCAATTGTTTAATAGAACATAATTATTCCTATTGTTTACCCTTTGAGTTTGATGGACATTATTATTCTTTTTATTTTATTGTAATTTCCTAATATTTTCAGATTTTCGTTTTGCTTTGTTACATTTTTCATCCTATAGAATCACAAGTAAATGGTCGACAGATGCGGCATGTTCTCTTTGCGAATTTGCTTATCAATCGCGTGGGAGAATCATTTTAACGTCGCCTTGGGTTGGTTCTGGAATGCAAGTTCCACTTCGAGTTTAATTTGTTCGTTTGCGTTCCAATTTTGGATCAATCGAATAGATTGGATCGTATTGTATTAATTTGGAGATCAACTAAAAGTTGATGTGTTTATACTGATTAAATGATGCATTAATTTGCATTCTGATCGGCAATGAGTTACTCACTTATCGTGTTTGTAATACAGCTCCCTAGAATAGCAAGGTGACTCTGAGCAACATGGGAATCACAAACAGAAACGGAAACATGCTTGAGGTTTTGGTAAGAGAGGGATCATTTAAATGGTTGCTTAGCAAGAAAAGCTTCTTCGGTGATGCTTTCGAGGAGATGGGGGGGTCACAGACTACCAGTAAGAATTGGATAGCAGAGTTGTCCACCATTGCCAATATAGTTGTTCATAAATGTTCAAAGTAAGCCTTTCATTATTATTCCATCTGAAATTATAATGTTTATCTTACTAACGTTCTTCAGTGTCAATTTCTAACACCTCAATAATCTTCTAACTGTCACAATTTCTATCTCGTCTATATTTTTTATATAATCAAATTTTGGGTCGCTGGGGTTCGAAGGAAACTATGTACCTGGTGTTTCATTAATGCTTCTCTTAGTTTTGTTGATTAACTGCAACATTACTGGAAAACAATTTATAATTTACCTATATAAATGTATATGTTTATTTGCTTTTTGTACTTATTATGTTATGATTCAGAATTGAAATCATGCAGAATCTTGGGCATTTCAGCAATGATCCTTAAAGAAACGTTTGATTCAGAAGCTACTGATTCCATAAAGCAACCAGATTGTTATGCTAGAAATTTATTGGAGTACTGTTGCTTTAAAGCACTAGCTGTTCAGTCGCTGAGTCATTTAGCAGTCAATGGGCCAACAAGTCAGCTAGGAAGCAAGAAGTTCCGAATAATGACATTTGAGATGATGGTGGCTTGGGAGACGCCAGCTGCTGGAAGCCAGCCTTCATACAGTGTGAGTTTTTGCTTCTGCTATTCAATTGCAATGACCAAAGCGAGCATTTATAACTGAGGTAGGCTTTGATATTTCTTTTTTGTAGACAGATGAGCAACTAACAGTTGGGCCAGGGGCATTCTGTAGAATTGCTCCGGCAGTTCCTATCATTGCCAATGCTATAATCAGTGAGAACCTGTTCCAAGTGCTCAGTATGTCAACTGGCTGCCGCCTTCTTTTTTCTATCTATGATAAGTACCTGAGTGGCCTAGAAAGGTAATCAAGTTTTTCTGTTGATTACCTTTCTAAAGAAAGGTAATATTTCGTTTTGGAACAAAGTAGATAAATGGGTTGTTTTTTCCACTTGTTAGCATCATCATTTTTTGTTGATTTTCTGCAACCTGCAATCTTCTCTGTAGCAATTTTATGTTCACCATGCCAATATCATTTTCATTTTGTTGGTTGAAGATTTATTCTCCCTCAAGCACGAGAGTAAGTCTGGTTGCTTTGCTAATCAATCACAGTTCATTGCTAAAAATACGCCACAGGGGCTACTATTTCACTTCAATCTGGCAGAGTGGATTAGTATCCCATAATTTTAGTAATTAGGCTGGTTCATAACAGTTTTCAAGATCATTGTGGGATAGACTAAGCAATGATTTAAAACTTAGAAAAAACCATCATTCTTGTCATCATAATTAACTAAGTATTATCCTAATTTTAATAATTAGTTTTCCATAATTGTTATAACTCATTTTGTTAAATATCATGGCATTTCTTAATGTTTTAGTTATTTAATTATTGGTTACAATTTTAACTCAAATTTTCTTAGGTATATTTTTAATTTTTTTTATTTGTATAGTCTCATACTTCCTAATTAATATACTAGGTGGTCTACATTGGGCATCACTAAATTATCCTAGTTGATTTTTCTTTATCTTCTTATTTAATTGAGTTATTTTAATAATATTAATAACTTTTTTTCTTATTATATATTTTATAGTTTCACAACATTTTTATCTTGTCATCCATAACTTTATTATAAGACTAGTAATATTTTAAATTATTAAACAATTAGAACCAAAATGTTATATAGTTTTTTATTTTATTTGGCACTCATATATCATAAAAAACCTATGAGATAACTTTCAATTTAGCCTATCAAATAATTATCATATGAGTTACATCATTATTTTTGTTTTATTTTTATTTGATATAAAATCAAAATATTTGATATTATTAATATTTGATATTTTTTAATTTTTCATTTTAATTATTATATTAATATCATTTTTATTATGATTAAAATCATATTTAAGTATTTTTTTGATATGATTAATTCCAAACTTCAGTATTATCTTTTAGATTTGTAGTTTTTTTCTTAATTTTTTTTATTCTTATTAGTTAAAATTATGTTATCTATAAATAACATACTCTAATGGATAATTCGTGAAAATTTTGTATCAATTTATTAATAATTATTTAAAATTATAAGGTCTGAGTGATAATCTTTGGTGAAGTTTTTTAATTATTGAATACTTGTTAGTGATACTTTGAACTAATTTAACTCTAAACAATATTTTCTCACATAAGTCATTAAATAACTCAATATATATACTTGATACATATTTTTTACATACTCATCAAATTTAATCTCGAGAATGTATTATTAATTTTTTCTAAATTAATAAATGTTATACATAAGTATTTATTATTATATCTGTATTTCTCAACTAGTTAATTATCTAAAAAGATTAATTATTATTACTTCAAATTGACTTTTTGAAATTCTTGTTTTTTTAGTTTATGTTTAATTATTCTTTTTTAAAGTTTTATAGCGTGTCTCATGAATTTAATTTATTGATAATTATTATAATTTAAATTTCTTCCCTATTTTTATAAATAAAAATTATTATGTTTTGCTTCTATTTATCTGATATATTTTTATTCCTCATGATTTTGTTAAATATACTAGTCAATAACATAATTTTTTTCCCATGATCCTTTAAACATCAATAGAGATATCATTGGGCTTAAAAATTTTTTTGCCTTTATCTTTTTTAGAGATTTTATAATCTCCAACGGCCTTATTTTTACATGGTTAAAATTATTTAAATCTCTATTATCCTCAATTTTTAAATATGAATTTGTGAATTTATTTAAAAGATTATGAAAATATATTTTTTTTCTATTGAACCTATTTATTTTTTATTAAAATTTTATCATTGTCATTCTTAATACATATTATGTGACTAATGTTTTTAATTTTTTTTATTCTAGTCAGTTAATAAATATTATTTTTTCTCTTTAAACATAGAGAAAATATGGTCTAGTTTTTTCTTATAAATTACATGAATTTTGATAGTTAATATTTGATTATTAATAAAGAGGTCGTAATCATATCTTAGTGTGATGATAAATTTTTCATTGTAGGATAATAAATCTTTGATTTAAGTCATTACAGATGTGCCCTCATTGTCATTGATTTATTTAGATTACGATTTATTGAGATACATCTATTTCATATCTTGTATGATAGGAGACTTGTGTATTTTGTATTGATCTTTATATTATTTAATAAGTGCTTGTTAATAGTTTTTTGTATTTTGTTATTCACGTGAGAATAAATAGAATAATAATTTTATATAATGCATAATAAATATCATTGACACACTCAATTAAGATATATATATATATATATATATATATATATATATATATATATATATATCATTCTTAATTTAGGAAAATATAATATATTTTCAATATTAGTAGTTGTTTTGGTATGATACTTAGTAGTTACATTTGTATATGTTATAAATTATTTGACAATAATTTTTGGTAGTGTCATTATTTGATAAGTGGTAGTCAACATTTATATGATTTTTGATAATTACTTGAGTTAAATGACTTATCCATGCATCCACATTCTTTTTTTTTCTATGAAATAAGTGTCTTTCTCAAAACATTAATATTCAAAAATCAATTAATGGTATAGCAAATGCATTAATTTTTTTATTATGCACGAGTATTGCAAAAAAATAATATCAAGTGTTCTATCCTAGCAACCTAAGATAATTTAATTCGAAAATAAGTTTATTACATTTTCATCTATTCTACCAGAGGTATGATTTATCTAGGTATAGATCTACTTGTGAAATCATTAAAGAATCAACTAATATTGTAAGTAACATTGTGTCTAAAAGAACATTTATTCTTTAAGATATGCTAATCTTTCTTTGAGATTAGGAAACTTGCATGAAAAGTATTATCATTTTTTGAGAATAGGCATGATTCATAATGTATTTTTGATCCATACTAATGTATGTCCTACATGCTAGTTGAGACAATTTATATATTTTGAGATAAGCATACTCAAATAATTAGTAATATTCATTTAGATTATATATCAAGGCAATACCATGCCTTCCTACACTTGCAAAGTAATCTGTGAAAATGTGAAAATAGTAATGCATATGAGTAGTCTTGTCAATTTATAAATGAATAACAAATTTATTTGAAAATTTTAAATTTAACAATTATCATTAACATTATAATACATTTTTGATATGATTATTATTGAGCATATGAATTTTAGTTCTTTAAGTAATGTGATACTCATAAATTTTTATTTAAATTCAATTCATGCTTATATTCTTTCATTATCTTTATCAAAATTTTTAATGATCAACTTTTTCTTCTAAGTTATTTACTAATTTGTTAATCTAGATATTTTTTAATAAATTTATATTTGATCTATGCTTCACATTTTTAAATCATATTAGATGTCATAATTAAATTTTTTTTGTATATATATGATACCTAAATATTTTTTAATTATTACTTTTCTAATTTTACTTTTTAAGTTTTCTAATCCATCTATTTTAATATACTTATCTATGATGTGAACATCTCATAATATCATGTTTTGTAGCACGTGAATATTTTGAGATAAAAATTATGATTGATTTCATGATTATCTTATATTATTTTTTCTAATCTATCATATAATCTTGTATTACATAAAACTCTTATTGTTATTATTCATTTAATTCAACTAACTTTAATCATCTTATTTATCTATATTTTTATTTTGATTTTTTTAAAACATAGATGTTAAATATTAAAAAATAATTATGCTTTTATATTTTGATACTTTTAAATTTAATTAATTTATTAGAGCTCCTAATTGAAATTTAAAATCTCAAATGTGATTATAATTTTAAATACTTTTTGAAATATTGCTATCAAATATATTATTTACCTATTTAATTTTAATAATATTGAATGTGTTGTATCTTGAGTTAAATGCTTGATTTTGAATATTTAATATAATTTTGCTTTAAATGATGAGTATCTTGTGTTTTGTAGGATATTTAAAGTTAGGGTTGTACAACAAACTATCAAATCTACTTAGTTTGGATCTTTCATGTGTATGCATGTTGGTCTCATTACACGTATATAGGGGGAGTATCCCAAACTTCATTCCTTGGAGGATGCCATCTTTAATGGATATACTTCTACTAGATGTATATCTATTTCTTTTCTTCTTTTTGACTCATTTTGGATTATTGGGTGTTAGAGTTGAAACTTACTCTTTTAATAATTGAGCTATGTTTTTCTTATTTATTGAGTTTAAAGGCTTTGATATTTGTGACTAACGATACAATTGTCATGTCTATTCTTTTGACAAGAATATATTTTATAATTAAGTTTTATAATAATTTATTGTTGATTAGTTATTTTGCTAAATATCAAAACTATAACATTGCTTTTCTCTTTTTAGAATTTTTGTATTTGATCTAGGGATCATGCAAATGGTTTTTTAGAGATTGAGGGAGTTAGATAATGTTTATTTTTTTCATCTTTGGAAGTCAATGTAGATGCATGCTTACTATTGACTTGTTATGTATTTTCAGTTTGAATATTTATTAATGAATAAATTAAAAATTGTGGACTAAACATGAAGGATGTGACATTTATTGGTTATTAGACATTTTAATTAGGGAAGCATACTAGATATTTATATTAAATACATTAGAAAAGTATTATGTTTAAGTAGTGAAAAAATAGTTTGAATGTTTGGAGACTTTGTAGAGTAATCACTCTTGATGGTTTGAGCTGATATTATGTTTATTGATTATTTTATTTAATATCTATTATTATTAATTTTTAAAGAAAGATAATATATTTTAATTATTTTCATAAAATGATTGTTTGGATGTTATATTAAAATTTTAAGTAGTCATAATACTTTATAATGTACTTTACATAAGTGTTCTATTTTTTTTAAGCAACATGATATAGATTATAATGTAATAATATGTTGACACTTATGTGTAGAATAAAATAATTGAAAGAAAAAATATATATTCAGTTGAAAAATTAGGATATGCCTACTACATAAAAGTATTTATATATATTTTTGGAAAAAAATGATATTAATTTTTATTTTTTGATTAATTAGATACTATTTTTTATCTTTTCAAGTTGTATTTTATATTTGCTTATTTATGTATATGAGAATGTTTTTAATTATAAATCTAAATTTTTTTGGGCCTACTTATTTTATTTGGAATATTCTCTCGTAATAGAGAAAAGATGGATTCGCTCGCCATCAATTATTCATTCCTTGAGTTTTCTAGTATTCCCGAGTATAAGTTTTGTTCATCAAAGATTAAAAAAATTTATTATGATTATGGATATAATGTTCTTTAAGGATAAATTATTTTTAAGGACTTGATCTAATAGGATATATCTTTATATATTATAGTGATGAAATATTTATCATGTCTAATTATTATTTATCACATAGTAATAATTAAACTTGTTCCTATATTTGATACTATTATCATGATTGGTCTTTTATGGGAAATCTCTTGGTGCCACATGGAATCATAGTTCTCTTGAGGATCTTAGTGGTGTGAGTAGGGAGGATGCTTCTATTAAGACTGTCCCACAAGACATGATCTCTGACTCTTCCCAATAAGAAATTAAAGTAGACTTAATGATTTTAATCTAAAAATATATATTAGTCATACATTCATAATATTTTTTAATTGCATCATTTGCTATACTAGTTAATATAGTCTAAAGTGTCAATTTGGTTATTGTACGAAAGGAATCAAAATATATTCTTTCTAGTAATTTTTGTCACATGTATTTTTTTATTCTTATTTTGAAATATTTTATGAGTATTGAATTTTAGACATATTCATATGAATGTAGTTTTTTGAATTCTTATACATATGAGGAAAATTCTAATACATGAGATTTCATGAGAGATCATGTTCATAATTAAGTAGAGGACTTCTTTGATTGTAGTTGGTCTGGTATAATCATATAGAAGAGATGTACCATTAAATTATATATATATTTTTGAAGAAAATCATCTCATAAAAAATAAGTGATATATTATTTTTTCATATCGAATGCAAAAATAAGTTATATAGTTATAATTTTAGTTACTTGTAAGTTTTATTGAATTAATTATATTTTAGAAGAGATAAACTTGTTAGTCCCAAGACTTATAATATTTTATTACGATAGTCAAATAATATGATATAATAATGTTACTCTAATATTTCATGAATAGGGGAATCACATTATGATTAATTATTATTTTAAATGAAAGAAGCTTCATGATTATTCTATAATTATAGTCTATATATTTTCTAATGATCGGAGAGTAGACATTTTCATGATGGTACTTAGAGGATCATAAATGTATTTTATTTGTTTTAAGTTGGTGTTTCTGATATGAACACATCATTTTGAGAGGGAGGTATTGAGATTTATTATTTTTTCTATTTTACTCTGTTTTTTCTTTACTTGATACTTGATAGAAAAACCTAGCTTGTGGGTGACCCCATTTCTAGCATTGGCATGGGTGCAATAAGAGGATTGCTCCATTGGAAAAGGGGTGGGATAGCCTTTGCCAACTAGGCACTAGCATAAGGCAATGCCCATTGGACTGTATCTTAAGCAAGTGGTTGTCTTTCCACCCTAGAAAGTTCACATTTACTTTTCAAGAATGGTCCAATGACCATTTGTAGTGCATTTGAGGTTGAAATTTGCTCTGGGTTATCCTGCTGCTTTCTTTTGATCAGATGATTTTTTTGCCCTTTCCAAATCTTTGTATCTGATCCTTAATAAACAATAGTAACTGGCCACACTATTTCATGATAAAAATTGTAAGAAAGAATATTCAATATATGTAAGTAAAGATAGAAACATTATACATGTCATATTGGGATGTCATTTATTGCTATGCAAGAAAATTGTTAAGCATATTGCTATGTAAAATTTATGCATTTATTTTTCATGATGGCCTGCATGTTCTTTTTAGTGATTATTGGGACGTATACAGGGTGATGAAAAAGATGAATGGTCAATCGGCATCATCCCTTCTTAAATCCTTTCGGTCATCAACAGAGAAAATTTTAGAAGTAGATGGAACCGTCACTGGCCAACCAGTTCTTGAACACGTGGGAGTGTCTATATGGCCAGGTTGATAAAAGTGCATATTTGATATTTTTCTTGAAAACAATATTCAATTTCTGCATCCAAGTTTCTCATGATTAATTGTAATTGTTCACTATAGGGTTTTTCTATACAATTTAGGATTTTGATAAAATGGAAGGGAGGAGAGAAGAGAAGAGAGTAGAGAAAAAGATATAATATTATTAAACTCTAAAAAAAAAATAAAATTAATTGATATTTACTTAAGTTTGAGATAACTTACATGTTGGATATTCTAATTCAAATTAAAAAAGATAAAATAAAAAATAAATAATCAAACAAGTTTTAATCTCATTGTTTCCTTTAAGTTGATATGTAGATATCATAAATACTTAGTTTGTAAAAAAAAAAAACATATTTGTGATCCTCTAAGCATTTTGTGAAGATTATTGTATTTTTTTTATTGTTAAGTACACATGTAGTATTTATCGAGCTATCTTGAATTATCTTTCATATAAAATAATAATTAATTTCAATATATTTTATTTATTCATAAAATATTGAATTGATAAAAATATGCTGAACTGCTGTAATATTATACTACATCATTATCAATCTTTGAACTAATAGGTTTGACTTTTTTAATAAATAATTGATTTACTAAAACTCACAAATAATTGATGATTAGTCATGTACTTTATTTTTGCATAGGATCTAAAAATAATAATTTATTATTTAATTTTCTAGGAAATAAGATTAATTTCAAAAAAAATATATAAATAAATAGTGAATCTCTTCTCTGCAATCACTGGAATTGGAATTTGATTATAATTTGAGTATGTTTCTACTTGGTAATGTTCTTAATTTCTGAATTAAATCTCACATCTTAGAGATCTTTTCATATTCTTGAATCTTAAGGATTATATCTATATTCTATATGAATATATTTGAGATAATTTAAAAAATAATTAATTATATTATTAATATAAATAAAATTAAGCATGATCATTGTTAGACAGTTTATTTTTTTATGATTTTTTTTAATTTTAAATAGTCAACGAAAGAGTTGTACTATAAATAAGTCTATTCTTGAATCAAGTGGTGAGTAAATTGATGAGCATCCTCATGTTAAAGGCAGACAAAATATCTAAAGCAGGTCTCATTTGGAAAAATAAAAAATCATACATCTTAAGTATACAACTTTGATGCTTAGGAAATATTTAAGATATTTCAAATCTTTAGTTTTAAATATGATTCATAAGAATAATTATAGTATAGTTATACTTAACTGATTATCTATTGTAATTAAAATATTAACATAATATTGTAGAAATAGGAATAATGTGACATATATTTCCTAAGATTATAAATATAAAATTTTGAAGGGAACTTGGTAACATATGCTTTAGGAAATTATTTTAGGTCATGAATAATCTTTCATAGTTTACACATCATACATGCATGAATATCTCTTCAAAATCATCATGAAAAAAATGTATCTATGACTTCCAATTAATATATATGAATATAAAATATCTCTACCTATGAATAAAATGATAATCAAATAATTGTTATCTTAGCCACATTAACATAGATATTCCAATAATTCATATTGTAAACCTATGTAAATCTTTGGCAATTAACATGGTTTTCAATTGATCATTTTTATTTTTAGGTCTAGCCTTCATTGTTTGCCTTTCTTTGCATCTCACTACTGACTTATTTGAGGGCTTCTGAACATGATTTCATGTATGTTAGAAGTGTTTGTATTTAATTCATCTAATATATCAAAATGTGCATTAGTGATCTTGTTATTATTAAGAGAGGACAAAAAATTATAATATGCGATATCAAAACGAGAATAAAAGAGTATGTGACATTGAGTATTATGTAAAAAATTTTATTGGTTCATTTCATATAATAATCAGAAGATCAAAGTCAGTACTTTCAATTGGGTCAGCTAACGTGATTGGGGACTCGCCAGGGGTAGGTTGTGGACTAGTATATATTTTTAGGTGGGGATTATCAACTCTTGATTTTTATCTCTTTCTCATGAAGACCCATATCTTGTGTTTTGTAGGATATTTACATTAAGCTTCTTCTCTTGATAAATATCTCCAAGAGATGTCTCACTACTCACGTTAAAATGAATAGTGCTAGTAGCCTAGTAGTATTAGGTGCATGAGTAGGGTGGACTATCATTCAATGAGGAGCAAGGGCCATACATTGGAACAACCCCATCACCATCATGTTCAAAGATATGGTCTATTGGATTGACTTTTTAAAGAAAGATTTATCCAAAAAAAATCACATTTGTACTCATAAATGGTCCTATTGATCTTTTGTGAATAAAATATTTATTCTTTTTGAGTTCTACAGTATCCAAATAATATGTGCATGATGATATGAATGATCTTCATTCTGCTTGGAGAGAGATCATACATAAACTAAGCATACTCAAAAATTGTGGATGAAAGGTTAAAACTAATATGATATATAATATGAGAGGATATAAGATAATAATTTATTGATTTGAAAATTTGTAGTTAATATTTTTTTTCTTAAAAAAAATGTTTAGAAATATTTATATTTAGTAGAAATATCATATTTATCTTAATTAAATATGAATGATCTTCTTTCTACTCGGAGAGATATCATAAGTAAAACAAGCATACTCAAAAATCATGGATGAAAGGTAAAAACTAATATGATATATAATATGAGAGGATATAAGATAATATTTGATTGATTAAAAAATTTGTAGTTAATAATTTTTTTCCTAAAAAATATTTAGAAATATTATTTATTTAGTAGAAATATCATAGTTATCTTAATTAAATATAATTTTTAAGGCTATCATATAATGTACAATAGTGCTAATACAATATGGTACATGAATTATTGTATGTTTCTCAAATAAATAAAAAATTGATGAGAAATATATTATAAATTATTAAGTTCTTAATATTTTAGTACTATAACTAAATTATAATTCTACTCTTTTAATACAATTTCATAAAAATTGATAAATTTAAGTTTTTTTTTTAAAGTAGCCAATCATATATTTGTTTTATAATCATCAATAATTATAAATTATCTCAAGCTATAATGTGTGATTGTCCTACAAGTTCATCAAATATTTGAATTAATTAATTAAAATGAATTTTTCTTAACATTCTCATTATATGTTGGATAGAAATTTATAGTCTATTTTCTCAACTAACATGCTTCATAGTTAATGAAATAATATTCTTGATACTTAAAGGGGCTTTTAAATGTGGAAAAAATAGTGCATAATCAATGCTGCATAGTCAATGAAATTCATGTACCAAGGCAATACATCAAAAAAATGAACCAAAAATTGACATTGTCATGCTCCATAGCTTGTACAACGGTGCTATTGGCCAAAATAATTTAAAAGATTCTAGACTTCACAAAAAATAAAAATAAAAAAGTAGTGATCACATGCAACATGAGTATTGATTCATGAATATTTAATCTAAGAGTTTGAAGTGAGATTGTAAGAAGAATGAATTATAGAAGTAGGAGTGTCTCTACTGGAGCTAGTAGAGTAGCACTTAAGGAAGGATATTTGGAATATTCTTTATGAATGATCATAATAAGACTAATAAGCATACTTATAGAAGATCTAGCATGAGTTAAGGATAAAAATCTTTGAATATATCCTTGATACATCTAAGACATATTCTATAACCATGATTACTAATGTAACACATAATATAGAAATATTTGTTGATTGTTAAATTCATAATTATCACTAAAAGTTTATGATATATCACATATATATTGACAATTATAAATATATTTGTGTATCCATATAAAATAGTTTTAAGAAAGAAAATATTCAAATATTTTTATGATAAATTCAAATATAGTGAGATATACATGTGTTATATCTAAATAAAATTGTGACTCATCTAAACATATTTAAATAAAATTGTGACTTATCTAAACATATTTAGATATTTTTGACTTTATGATAATCTATATTTGAATGATAATTTTGTCTTATCTAAATTAATAATTTACTAAATTTTTAATAATAAAATAAAATTAAATTTAATATTATTCATATATTAAAATATGATTAAAATTATATTTTTAATAAATTTAAATAATATAGAAACATAATATATTTTTATTATATACATACATAACTAAGTAAATAATATTAATTTTAATATTGTTTATATATTAAAATATAATTAAATATAATATTTGTTTTATATTTAATAGATCTAAATAAAATAAATATTTATATTTAAATAAAAATTCTAATACATGTATAATAAGTAAATAATATTGAAAAATTAATATTTGTTATTTATCAACATGATATAATTTAATTTTATAACACAGATTATTTAATACAAGTTATTTTTTTATTATAACATCTAAATATTTATAATATTTTTATTTTATTTTTAGTATAACATCTAAATATATTTATATATCGAGTTACTGATATATCAATAATATTTAATATTTTTATTCCTTGGCATGAGTAGATCTAGTAGCCTGTTGCATAGTCTCTAAAGTCTGAACATGAAAAATGTTCAAAAAGCAGGATACAACACCTAACATCTTTTACGAGTGTGTGTTGATCTCTCACAAAAAGTATAAGGGACCATTGACTTCCTTATTACTCTTTGAACTCTAAACATCCATATCAGCTCTCATATTATCATTGTGTTGAGAAGTTGCTATAATAATTTGATCGATTAATCTTCGTATAATAATAGATGCTTGAATTACTCTCCGGTAATTGTTTGAGAAAGTAAAAGTAAAATCTCACTATGGACCTGATTTTGTAAAATAGTATTTTGCTCTCTCAATTATTGCAAACGAAAAAATACTGTAAATTTGATCATTAATCTTCTCAATGTAGTTAGGTTTGTCAACCCAAATATCAATTTATTAATTATCTCACAAAATTGTCTCAAAGCCTCATAATAAGTCAACTCATTCTAATTAGTCAGTTTGTGTGTAAAGAGTTAAGTAATATTATCATAAGTCAATGCATAATATGACTATGTCTATATACTCATCTAATTAGTCACAAACGAGCATATCGACACAATCAAGTTCTCTACTTTCGTTCATATATGACAGAAATTAAATTGGCTGGTGTTGGGCAATCGCGCTTCTACGGGTAGTAAGATTAAGAAACAGAAAAAAAAAGAAAACACAGAAACAAGCAATATATATATCCCAAACCACAAGCATCCACGACAGAATCAAAACGAGAAATCAACACAACAAATAACGTGGTTCGCTAGTCGCTCAGTACAACTAGCTACCTACACCAGAAAATGCTTATGCGTTACAGATTAAAACCAAGAAATAACGTCTTACAGTATGCAACACGGAACAGTCACGAAATCGCGCAGAGAGAGAGGAGAACGAAGATAAATAGTTCAACCTGGTCAAAAAATAGCCGCCTGAAAAAATAAATACAAATTATTTTATACAAAAATAAACATCTGGTTCATTTAACCGAAATGGATCGGATCATGGAACGGGCCAGGCTCTGCTCCAAAAATTTTGGTCCACTGACCGGACAGCGGGACCTCTGTTATTGTGTTACTGCTACATCTCCGAGCTTTTAATATTTCCTTTCCTGCACTTACATGAAAATATTAAAACAGATTATTAAGTTAAAAATAAATTACATATACAACAGCTGGTAATATTTAGATCAATTGATTATTATAAATGAATCAATCAATTATCTGCCCTGGCATCATGTTCTTCAGCCAATAAATATCTCATCTTCATCAATGTATCCCACAATAGATGTGTGTTCATTTTTAAATTTTATTGGGATATCACGAGTGTTTCATTCTAACTATGATTATCTCTTTCAACAAGATGCAAACAAAAAAATATACAAAGTCACATACAGATGCAACTACCATCATACTATTGCACGGATATCGTAGCCATGCAGATGCAAACAGAATCATTGTTTGGCAAAGAACTATTTGCCAAACAAAGTCACATGCACTGCACACACGCACCACACAAACCACGACTGAAATCACTGTTGGAACTACAGCGCACCTACTGAATCACCATGAAACCACAATCATACTTCCACCGGCCATTATCCATACTGGCACATGCTACTGCGACACAAACACATGGACTGCCATCATGCACATCTCTTTGCCTCATGCTTTGCTTGCTGAAATATCTCTGATATATATCATATTCAGTTTAGGATTTCTGTATCTAATTTAGGGTTTTGGGTTATCTGATATCTAATTTAGTGATGTTGCAAATCTATCTCACTAAAATAATGGGCACTGCATTCCAATTTATGATATTGCTCTGACAGATCATGCACTTAGCTCTGATATTATTCACTAAAATAATTTAGCTCTGATATTGCTCTTCATTCTCTCAATGAACTTAGGCATTTGGTATCAATTCCATGCAGGTCGCCTAACTCTGACAGATCATGCACTGTTCTTCGAAGCTCTCCGTGTTGTATCATATGACAATCCAAAGATATATGATTTATCAGCTGATCTAAAACAGACTGTGAAGCCTGAGTTGACTGGACCTTGGGGTACCCGCATTTTCGACAAGGCAGTCCTGTATAATGCTGATTCCTTGTAAGGGATCAATTGTGGGTGTTGTTTCTGTTTCTGACATGTTTGTTTTTATATTAGCAATTTAATTCAAGTGTTTATGGTGTAGATCGGAGCCAGTTGTTCTTGAGTTTCCTGAGCTCAAAGGGCATGGTCGTCGTGATTACTGGCTGGCAGTTATCCAGGAGATTTTACACGTTCACAGATTCACAAAAAAGTTTCAGATCACAGGAGATGTAGAGGATGATGCTCTCGCAATAGCTGTTCATGGAATTCTGCGACTCCAAGCTGTTCTAGATCTTAGCTTGATGGGTTCCATTTCCTGCCAAACTCTTCTCGTGTTTAATTACTGTGATATGCTTCCTGGTGGGGATTCAGTTTTGGAAAAGCTGGCAGCATGCATATCTTCTTCTCCAAAGGCAGTAGACGCCACCAACACTCCCAAGTCTATGATTTCTAGCTTAAGTTCTGCCCTTGGGGCATGCTCCTCTGATGCGACCAGGGCAGGGCTTGCTGTCGGCGGCATTGCTGTTGGGGAGATGAGTTCATTAGAACAAACTGTGAAGGAATCAAGAAACAGTTATAAAAAAGTGGTGCTCGCTAGGAAAACAGTTGATGGAGCAAAAGTAAATGGTATAGATACTAATTTGGCAGTGATGAAGGTGAAATAGTTTATCTATTTGACCATAAATGTGGTCTGATTGTCTATGCGACCAAATTCAATCATTATGTGATATGCCCAACAAGCATTTCCCTTGCTTTATAATATGGTTTGCGCTTAACTGTTCCTGATTACATATATACACATTTTGTTTGCAGGAGTTGCTTTTCCCTGTTGTAGAAATTGGAAAGGCACTTGTGTCTTTGGCACATTGGGATGATCCTACGAAATCTTCGTTATTTTGTTTGGTTTCTGCGTACATCATCTGGAAGTAAGCACATTACAATACCAGTATATCTGATGAACACAGCCCCAATTGATATTCATGGGAGGTTTTATCTTTATTTTTTTGTAGACCCAATTCATCTTTGTTCTTTGATCTTCTGTATCACCAATGATACTTGCCATCTCTTGTTAAAGAGAATGACAAAAGGTAAAAAAGTTAAAAAAAATTACAAGTAGTGATAAAAAATAGATAAGGAAATAGAAACTAGAATGATAATGTTTAAAAAAGCATATAAAAGGTTGATACAAGTGATTGATATTTTTAAAATGTTAATATTTACTTGTAGTATTATCATACTCATCAACTTGTTAGTCGTACCATAATTATTAAATTAAAATTCAAATTGAGAATAGAAATGTTTGATTAGTAAATCGAGAATTATGAATCGAATCAAATCAAATCGTGAATCGAATTTTTTGTGATTTTTTTTCACATTAATTAATTTTTATTTTCTATAGTCATCAATTTTTTTTAGTTTTATAGATTTTTTTTTATTTTTTTTGGTATATTCTTGTTTTTTCACATTAAAATTATAATGTCAAATGTTGAAGTTATTTTTTTTTCATGTTTATTAATTCTTACAGATGATAAACTTTTTTTTTGATATTTTAATTTTTATTTTTATGATTTTTTGAGAATCTTGGTTTCTTGAAAATTGGCATTAAATCAATTCATATGAATTGATTCATGATTCAATCTTTTATTCATATATATTTTTATATTTTTTAAAGAGTTTGATCGTTTATCCATTGAATCGTGAGTCTAATCGTGAAACATACAATTTGATAACAGTGAATCGTATTATGAACCCTTGTAATCATACATTAGAGGTGTCAAACGGGCCGGCCCAGCACTGCACGTCCCGTTTTTCACGTGCCCCGCCGTGCTACCGTGCCGTGCCCGGCACGGCACGGTTTTTTAAAGTCGGGCACGACACGGCCCGTGGGCACGGTGAGGCCGTGCCGTGCCGTGCCCGGCTTGCTCGGGCACGGTTGGCTTGGACCTGGTCTCCTGGACCGGCTCAACCGGGGTCCGGGTCCCGGGAGCAAACAGCCAAGCACGGGCACGGCCCGTGCTTGGCACTTGGCAGATTATAAAATTTTTTTTTTTTTTATTAAGTTTCTGTTTATCTGTATTTAAGTTTATGTAATAAATAAAAAATAAAATTTTTTGTAAAAAATATTACATTTAAAATTAAATGTAAGTATGTAAAAAAAAAATTAGAAAATTTATTTTTTTTTTCAATTAAGTTTAGCATATTTTAATATTATAATGTATTAATTAAATATTAAGATTTAAAGTTAATAAATTTTAAAATAAAATTTAAATCTTAAAATAATAAATAAATACATTAAGTTAGTAAAAATTTTAATTAAAAAAAATTTAAACTACGCAAATAAAAATTACCATTCATGCTTTTGAAACCAATACTCCGAAAAAAAAAGTATAAGTTTCAACTTCAACACAACGTATAATACAAAGTACAATCAAAGCGTATAAATAAAAAAAATAAAAAAATATCGAAAAAAAAGAGCAGATGAGCATCAATCGTCAAGCGGCATATAATGAGAATCATCAGCCGCAACATCAAGATCAGTATCATATGGGTCATCATTATCGGCAATCAGCTCCTCCGCCATCGTAGTGGATGTGGATGCGACTGCAGTGTCTGTCACAGTCCCAGCTTCAGCACGATCACTGATGCTAAATCTCGATTCCTCCCAATCCTTCAAACATGCCAAGGCCTCAACCATATCTGGACGTAATCTCGATCTCCTATCCGAAATCACGTTTACTGCAACAGAAAAAGCAGACTCCGATGCTACGCTCGACACCGGAGGAGTCAGTAGATCCCGTGCCATCCTAGATAGCACGGGATAGGCGGACTCATATGATTTCCACCACTGTAATAAATCAAGATTCTTATTGTCAGAAGGTGATAGGATTGAGCAGTAATCGGTATCTAAGTACCGAGACAGCTCGCTCCTATGTGAAGGTCCACCCCTACGTTTCCCCCTCGCTAGGTTAATGGAATAAGCATCATCTCCGAACAAGGTATCAGAGTCCGTACTCACAGTCTCAACACCACCACCACAATACCTAGTATCGTAGTATGTGAACAGGTCTGTCAACTTCTCGTAAATGAACCCTTGAGGTGGCTCTTCCAGGTTCATGCACGAGAAAATGAAAGTCAGGGTGTTTTCAACCCCTTCCACCTTAGCCCTAGGGTCCATGCATGCTGCGAGGCAATAAAGAGATGGAATAGTGGACCAGTACTTCAGGTACTTGGTCTCCATCTCTGCAACCATATGGCTGAGCGTCGGGTCCGCTCGATACATCCTAAACATGCTACTAATGTTGCATATGCAACGGAGTGCAATGCAAGTGGTGGGCGTATAAACCGACGAACACATGTTCGTCGTGTCATAAAATATCTTCAGGAATTTCATTTATGAAATTCCTGAATCCCAGTCAGTGTCGTCAACAATAAGTTCGCCACTCTTACTATTGACGTAGTCGGATATCACGTGTTCGTATCCAACACATGATTCCAACATCAGGTACGTGTAATTCCAACGATGTCTCACATCAGATTGGAATTTCTTCTTCTTAAGATTCGCAGACAAACAGAGATTACCAAACTCTTGTAGTCTGCGAGGAGTGCGAATATACTTGAGTGCATTGCGTATATTTTCCAACGCGGGGGAACACACCTTCATACCCGCTTGAACTATCAGGTTAATAACATGACACATGCATCTGACATGAAATATCTCTCCTAAAGGTGCGTCTCTAATATTCCTAACAAACATATTGATCGCTACTCCATTATTCGCAGCATTATCGAAAGTGACACTAAAAATTTTATTTTGAATTTTATATTCCTTAAATATTTTCATCATACACTCAAAAATGGCCGGGCCATCATGAAGATGAAGAATCTCAGTGAATCCTAATATTTTTTTATTTATTGTCCAGTTTGAATCGACATAATGACTAGTGATACATGCATAAGAAGAATCATCGTGACATGTCCATATATCGGACGTCACGGAGACCACTCCACTAAATGCCAAAAATTCCTTAATTATTTTTTGTTTTTCTAACTTATATATCTTTAGTATGTCACTCCTAGATGTGGACCTAGGAATCCTACGATAGGATGGCTGAAAATAAGTCTGCATGATGCGCACTACCCTCGGATCTTCCGAAAATCTGATCGGAAGACCCATCAATGTGATGAGCCTGGCCATGCCGTCCCTACCCAACTCGCTGGAGTATACGAAGGGAGTAAACTTTGAGACTGAACTCGATTTAGTCTCAAAAAATGTAGTGCCAAGTTGGGTTTGCCTAGGATCTAACGGTCCATGTTTTTTGGAGCATATTTCAGCATGTCTCTTTAGGTGCCCAGTCCCACATGTACTCTTGCATGTTAAAAGTCGCATACAATATTTGCACTGTGCCATTTCATGTTCCTCACCCCTAATATCTAATTGTGTTATGATTTTAAAATGTGTCCAAACTACAGAAGTCCTCCTAGTTTTTTGTTTTTTAGAACTTTGGGCTGAGATGACAGGAGAAACCAAAGTTTCAGGAGCCACAGACGTTTGTGTAACACTAACATTTTCATTTTCTAAATTTAAATATGTGTTAGGTGAATTTGTCATTTTTAATTTTTCGTACGTTTTTCTAGAGAGAGAAGCTTTAGAGAGAGAAAATAAAAAAAAAGTAAATTATATTACCCGGTAAAAGCAATGAGGTCACTCATGTGCAAGATTCACCGCAGGAAGCTTTGATGTTCAAAACTCAAGTTGAGTTTCACGAAAATCCAAGCCGAAATCAAAATCACGAGGGCCGAGAGAGAGAAGCACGGTTTATGTGAGAGAGAGAAAATTTTGAGAGGATTTATGTTTTTGAAAAACATAAATTTTATAGGGAGGGGGGTAGATTTTATAGGCTAAATAAAGTTTTTTTTAAAAAAAAAATTATTTTTTTATAATTTTTTTGAATTTTTTTATTATATTTAAGGGGCAGAATCACGAGGACCGTCGGATTCTGCCCTCTAGCCGTTGGAGTCGAATCCAAGGGCTGAAAATCGCTCAGTTTGAAATTTTTTTTTTTTTCCGTTAGAAATTTCGAATTTCTCGGTTTTCGGCAGAAAAGACCGTGGGTCGGGTCTGTTTGGACCCAACCCGCGGTCTTTTTACCGGGGGGGCCCGGATGGGTTGAGTCACGACTCAGTGAGTCGTGACTCGTGACTCGTGACCGTGAGTCGCGACTCACGCCACGGCACGCATGGCACGCCGCCAGTGCCACGCGTGCCTGCGGGACCGGCACGAGATGGACCCGTGCCGGCGTGCCGTGCCTAGGCACGAGCCGTGCCGGGCCAGGCACGGCACGGCTCGTGCCTTGCTTCGCCCGGGCACGGCACGGGCCTGGGCACGGTTTTTGAACGTGCCGGGCCGGCCCAGGCACGGCCGAACCGTGCCGTGCCTCGTGCTGGGCCGGGCCGGTCCGGCCCGTTTGACACCTCTATCATACATGGATTGGTAGTGCTCAAAACTATTACAAAATTGAATGCATAAGATATAATAATATTTGAAAAATAACATGTAACAATTTAAAATAATATAATTCAATTTAACTTAAAACTTGACATAGAACTCTATACTTCATTACTTATAAGTTCTTTATGTAGGGAACAAAATAATTGGGACAACTTATGAGTTGAGTGCTCCCATCAAGTAGAAAGTAAACTAAATGATAAAAATACGTGATCCTCTTGTCTTTTCTAGCTTTCCTGAGAAATCAAACATCCAATGATTGAAAATGATTAGCATGTCATTGTTTTGACTGGGAGATGTCTTCCTGTTGCAAAATCAAAAGACGTAGAGTTGTTATCTGTCCAAGAGAAAAATGTAAAGGCAACACCAACAAGAATGATTGATGAACAATTAATTAACTTCGTGAGTTCTGAGTAGTAAGTGATTCACTTTTACTAAATATTTTTAATATATTCAATTTGAAAGTTTATTGGATGGCATTTCTTTTTTTCAAAATAAGCGACATGATAGATTTAATGAAAGCAAATATCTTTTTTGTATATCATATAGATAATATTAGAATATTCAATTAATTAAAGAGTCCTTTTCTATATTCAATTAATTAAAGAGTCCTTTTCTATATTCAACATCAATACATAATATTTTATTTCTGCTAAAATTTTAAATGGCCTATTAGATTTATCAATTAGGTTTCCAAATGATGATACTAATTGGCTATATATAATTTTAAAAAGTGCCAAATTAAAAGTCTAAAAATTTGGGTTTTCAAAATATGATATTACAACTGAATTAATTTCTCATGAATTAGTGTTTTGAAGGCCCAATTTAATATTGTCAAATTTAAAACACTAATTGTTTGGATTTCGAATTTTTCATCTTAAATTAAGGTTCGTGGGTTGCAATACTCATTCTGAATTTGAATTATTGCTGCTCAATAGAAAAGTCAAGAAAAACTAGAAATGCCTTTTTTGAACCGGGAGTTTTTTACATTTTGTTGGGCAATTGCGTTTTCACAGTTGTGATTTAAAAGAAGAAAAAACAACAAACAACAATCGATATATATATCCAATCCATAATCCAACCATGACATAATCAAAAACCAAAAAAAAATAAATCAAAAATAATGTGTTTTCTAGTCGCTCAGTATGACTAGTTACATCTACTATAAAATGCTTATGCGTTACTGATTAAACTAATAGAATTCTTACTGTATGTACAGTTTATAAATCATTGCGATAAATCACGTAGAGAGAGAGAGCAAGAAGATGAACAGTTCCAGATCCGAAAAACAGTAACCCGAAAATAAAATACAAAAACATTTATATTAAAAATTTTTTCGGTTCAATTACCCGGAGTGGGTCAGATCATCGGACGGGTCAGGCTCTGCTCCAAAAATTTTGGTTACTTGACCGGACAGCGCGACCTCCGTTATTGTACTATTGCTGTATTTATGGCCTCTTAATATTTTCTTTCATGCACTTACATAAAAATATTAAAACAGAAATATTTGATTATTAAAACATATTATCAAAATAAGTTATATATATATATAGCACACTTGTCAGAATTTTAGCAACACTTCTCTTTTCCCATCATTGGAATACAATGATGGTGGTTCAATTGCGTCGATGCTCACAATGCTGATGCTCATAAATTTTTGTTTGTTTTTTTCTATTTTTTTTTTGTTGTGCAACAATAAGGTGACACATTCTCTAAGATTTATAATCTTAACTTATATATCCACTCCCTAAGGTTATTGTTTCCTAGTGCAAGACTTTGATTTCTTGTTACAAAAATGAATGTGGAAGATAAAGTAATAATTAAAAAATAATATGCAACAATTTGAAATAATACAATACAACTCAATACTAAACAACACTTATAAAAGTTCTTTATATAGCGAAAAAAATGACTGCGACATCCTATTTGAGTTGGTTGATCCCATCAAAAAGAAAATAAACTAAAAATAATAAAAATAAATGATCATAAGCTCCAACATAAACATTGTGTTATTATGCCAATCCTGTTCCATTCTTCTTTGCATGAAAAAATGCAATATGAACTCAATTTGTCTTTTATTTATCTATGATGCTAATTCGTGCCTTGTTAGTCATTTATTTTTGTCTAGTTTATTAGTTAATCATCCTTCTGTTTAACGAGTTTACCAAACTAGTCAAAGATGAACCTTTGGCTAATTTCTGCCCTATAAGTCATACTATGTCTGCCATATCTTTTATATAAGCAAGAGTCATAGAAGAGAAAACCATTAATAGTTTTCCTCAACTAGTTTTTTTACTGCTTGTCATGGTGATCAAGATGAATAAATTCTAATATTTTTGATGACATTATTAATGGTTTCTACTGATCTTATTAGTTAAGGTAGGCAATCACTATCTACACTAACTCTACTATTTTTTTTGTGGTTTAATTTAGTTCCATGAAGTTTTCATGGATAATTTAGTGCACATTTTTTTAATATTTATTGACATTAATGATAATATGATGATTGACAACTATGAGAGTGTGATGACTTGACATAGCTCATTTGTTTTTGTTTATATTTTTTTGCCAATCTTAGTTTTTTTTACCTCATTTATATTTAATGCTATATATTCTGATGTTTTACATCTTTTAGATGTTTGGCATTATCCAGAGTTTTGCCCTAGGTCAATTCAGGAAGGAGGAGAGAGGAAGAAGGTCAAAAAATCTTATTATTGATAAATCTTGAAAGAGATACAATTCTCACTATTTATATGGTTTAGGACACTCTGCATGTCATCTATTCCCAAATAATGAAAAAGAAAAAAAATTAAAACTAAAACTAAATCTCAATATCAACCTTCAAATTAATGCATATATGTCACAAATATTTAGCTTGGAAGAGAGGAAAGAAACTTATAGTTCTTAATAGATTTCATGAAAATATTTATAATATGCTTGCTAGTAGGTATATATATTGATGGTGACTATTGAATCATTCTAAATTTTTTCTTGTATAAAATAAATTGATCTCAATATGTTTTATTTGCTCGTGAAACATTAAGTTGGTTGTAATGTATCATGCTGCTTGGCTTTTATAATAAAGTATTAGGCATATGAACTTTTAAATAAAATCTTATAAAAAATTACTAATTTACTAGGATTTATATGTAATTGATATCATAGTTCTTTACTTTTTCTATTCACTATACATGAAAATGATACTCAGCCTCGTATAGCATCTCTTCTTGGTAATTAATATAGTCTAATTTGAATCTAAATATACCTTTATCCTAGTTATGTCTCTAATTTTGAATAAAATTTCATATAATGGAATTATCTTTCAATTCTTCAAAATTGTGAGAGAATTAAAGAAATGACTAACTATATTAATAGTATATTTAATATTCAGTTAGATAATTATCAGATAATTTAATTTTTTTATTATTGCTTTATATTTGATATAACTAATTGGGGAATCAAAACTTGTATACAAGTTTATATTCGAATCAAGTGATGAGTCAATGAATGCATATGCTTTCATACTAAGATTAGACAAAATAATAATGTATCTTATAAGAAAGAAAAGTTATACCTTAGAGTATTCCAAGAAACACTAGAAACATTCTAAATTTTTTGTCTAAAATTCAGTCTGGAGAAACAGTTTTAGTTATATATATAATTGATCATTTTTTGTATCATAATATTATTAGAGTATACTACTAATATTATATATTAGCTTTCTGATCAATTTTAAAAGAAACATGAATAATTTAATATATTATATCTATGCTTATAAGAATAATAAATATGGTAGTTGCTGCATAAATTCTTTTTTTTTTTTTTTGATATTATTGCGAATAAATATATTATTTATAACTAACTGATTTATAATTTACTCGTGAGATGTATTAATAGAAAGTAGTACCTTAATAATAGTTATTTTGATCATATGAGATAATATATTATAATAATTAATATTATATTTTTGTGTTTCCCCAGATCTCATCTTTATGGTGTGTATTTATTTGTATTTCATTATTAACTTACCTAATGATTTAGAATAAAATCTAAAATATGATTATATGTGATTATTCTTAGTTCATGCAACATAATTTCTTAATTTTGGATGATTAAGTATCTTAGAAAGTGTCATGACTCATTTATAAGCAATTATTAAGAAAGAATAAAAAAATAGAATATATAATATTAAAATAAAAATAAGAGAATACTTAAGTCAATGGATGTTGAGCATGATATATTATTGTTTCTTTCATATTTTAATCAGAAGATCGAAGTAGCTATTCTCAACTAGATTAGCTGATGTGATTAGAGACTCATCTGGGACACACTAATCTCATCTCCCTCAAACAAAGTTCTATGAGAGGTCTTACAACTCTCCTCATAGCTAGCCATGCTAATAGTATCTAATGCAGATATAAAAGTATGATTACTAGTTACCTTTATGTGATGAGTGACAAATGAATATCAAAACAAACATGCAACTTTAGTGTTTTAAGGTACATTTTTTTGGATCAGAGTCATTAAAAAAATTATTTGTTCTTGAAGAAAATAATATCACTACTCATGGTGATCATGCTGATCTATGATGAATAATATTATCTTTTTTAAGTATTATAATATTAAATGAATATGCAATGGTTGGCATGCCCAACTATTTTTTTTCTACTTATAGATAGATTTTTAATAAAATAAGTATATCTAAAATTTTTGAATAAAAGTTTAAAAAATTTTATTTTGAATATTAAAGTTGATATGAGGCATAGTAGTTAGTCTGTATACTATTAACATTAGATTACATCTAGTGTAATGATTCCAATTTGATTTATTTACTTTTAAACAAATAAGATTGTCCAATTTTATATTGAAAGGCCCATACAAAATAATAATTGTTACAATATTACAGTGAAACATTGATAGATATATATTGAGATTGTTTTTTTATATATTTGTATATTGGAAATGTCTTGAATGATAGGTTAATACAAAATTATAAAGAAAAAGTACACATTTTTTTCTTTAATTGAAATAGTACACAACACACACACACACACATAATAGCAGGCTCATTCCCTGGCACAAATCCATGCCTAGAGTTGGGCCCATTCCTTGGTCATGTCAGTTACTTGTGCCTAGGTTATGACCCATTCCAATTGCCAAGTCATGGACCCATTCTCAGGCACGAGTCCTGCCAGGTCATGCTCGCATTCAGATCATCCCGATGAGACTTAACATGACTTGGATTTCGAATCAGATCAATTTTTATATGAGGGAGAAAGGTGTAGGCTCCCATAAGTTAGATCTACTGGTCAATTTTGAGTTTTGATCTGAATCGGGTTGGATTTATCAAACTAGGTCAGGTTGAATCGGTACCATTTATTACTTGTAATATTTTTCTCTTTTCTTATATTGTACTTGGTGGGTGATTAAGTCTAAAGAAATGATGGAGTTTTACTCCCCAATTTTTATTATGTCCAAGTCTAAGTACATTATGACTATGTAGTGAAAATTAAGCAAGGGGACTTTTACTTAACTGGTAAATATAGTTCGTATGTGATTTTTTGGATAATTAAGTTATTCTTATCTTACTAAGTTGTCATGTCTTGGTGGAATGATAAGTATCTTTGTCAAGTGACCGTAAATTTTAGGTTAATAATATTTACCACTTATTGTATATGTAGATTAGTTTGATGGTTAGTAATTATATATGTGTGTGTGTGTGTCTGTGTGTGTGTGCGTGTATATATATATATATATAGATTTGTGATATTATTTCTTTGTTGATAAATTGTTTACTCAATTTACTGCATAGTTTTTATTGGTTTTTCTTGTAGATATAAATTGGTTAGCAACTACTAGACATGATAAATAATTTTTTGAGGTTTTTTATGTATTCAATCATATATAATTATACTATATTAAAAAAAAAAAATTCTTAGCAAGTATATTTTATTATTCAAATCAAAGCTATATCTCAAATTATTGAAGTGTTTATTAAATTATGATGAGATTAAGGTGACAAGAGAGGAGGGAGAGCATGCGATCTATCCTCTATTGCAGATCAATTGTTTATTGATTCTCCTTAGGAGTCATTATAAAGTTTCCTCGTTGTGTTCCTCTATAGTGAGTATATGAAACTTTTTTATAAACATTTTGATAAAGTATTTTATGTTTCTAAGTACTAAACTCTTTAACTACATGTTACATCTAGTCCTTCTAGTTATTGGATTGTTGATTCATGAGCTAATGATTTTGTTATAGGTAATTATAATTTTCTATTTGATTGTAGTGTTATATAAGCAAGGGTTGGGAGGCTTGATGATCTAGACAGATATGTTCATAGTCTCTTTTGGATGAGTTTTTTATTGCATTAGTTGATATAATTGTTAATAGCAATTTGGATCGTTCGATTGCATTATGGAAGGAAATTAGTGACTCGACATTTTTTTATCTCAAGTATTTTTCATTCTTGTTTTGTTATTATATATTTTATTTTTTTATTCACTTGATAATTATAAGATTTTATATTTTTTTTTTGAGGTACTTAGTCACATAGGATGATACATTATATTGAAAAAAAAATTGAGGGTAATTATATCTCATCTTACATATTATGTTTTTCGAAGATTGGTAGGTAGGCTAGTCGTGGGATGTAGGTGGCAATGTGCACAACAAAGAGGAGACTTGGGGAAAGATTGATTGACTTAAGATTAGGGAGCTGTTTGATAACGAACTTAAAATCTTCAAACCATTGAAAATTAAAATTTTTAATGGTTTGAAATTTTAAGTGCATTTGATAAAAATATTGGGAGCTGAAAATTTAAAATTTTAAGTGAAAATTTATTGAAAATTTTAAGTATAGACATACTTAATGTTGAAGGCTGAAAATTTTCAACAAATTTTTTTTTTAAATTATTATTGTTTTTTTTTTATTTTTTTTCGTTTTTCATTTACGTTATAATTCAGTTTGTGAATCTATCTTCTCTTTCTCCTTTTTCTGCCACAATAAACTCCAACCCTAATTCTCTTTCATGATTAATTTAAGAGCGAAAATAACAAATCAATTAGTTGTTCATTAATTTTTGTTTTTATATTAAAAATTTGGATAGTTTAAAAAAGTTTAGATTTTATTGGTTATTTTTTAAATATATATTTTTTAAATTTATAATTTATTTATGGATATTTTTTTTAGGAATTTTATTTTTTTTAATAATTAATAATTGTAAAAAAAAAAATTTCATTAAAATTCTATTTATTTTGGATAATATGTAATACAATGATAATAAAAGTAAATATATAAAATACATTATTTTCAACATTCAGCATTAATAGTTATCAAATATTATATTTATATTCAGTATTCAATTAATAGTAATTTATCAAATAATTTTTCAATACAAATTCAACACTT
This sequence comes from Sapria himalayana, assembly GCA_029783825.1. Taxonomy (NCBI): domain Eukaryota; kingdom Viridiplantae; phylum Streptophyta; class Magnoliopsida; order Malpighiales; family Rafflesiaceae; genus Sapria; species Sapria himalayana. The sequence goes on along the minus strand of JAREIK010000403.1, from coordinate 3,398,582 downwards.
ATAAAATTCAGTCTTAATTTTTCAGCCTTAATTTTTCAGTGCTTATTTTTCAGGACTTTATTTTTTTAGTTTTAACAAACGGGCCCTATATTGATAATAAACAGTTTCACATTGACTTATATTATTGAATATTAGGATACTTTCTCTCATGTGACCAATATCATCTCTACTAGATTGTTATTTTTGATTACAGCATCATACAAGTAAATTGTGTATTAGCTAGATGTAAGTAATATAGTCCTTAATTATGTTTTAGAGGAAAAAATATTTATGCAATAACCTCTAGGATTTACTATTTTTGGAAGTATAAGTATAATGTGTAAATTGTAGAAGATTTTTTATGATATTATTTAATAAATTTTTTTAATATTTAGTACCTTTTGTCTCAAGTTGTCAATTTGTATTTTTTCAATATAGATCAGTAGATAAGTATATGATATTAGTTGTACACATTGATACTACATTGATTACAAGAAATTATTAGTTCAGTATGTTTTAATTGAAATTATTTTTATAAATTAAGTTTCAGACAAATAGTTTAGAACATTAGATGTATTTTCTTGGTACCGAGGTTGGATAGTTAAAAGATGTGACATTTCTTTCTTAGAGAAGTTATGTATGGAATATTTTATCTGACCTTAGTATATTGTGATCTACACTTGCTAACTTACTACTTGATCTAGGTGTAGATTTATTTATAGATGTTAGTTCGCCAACTAACAGAGTTTTATATATGAGGATGATAGGAAAACTAAACTATTTGGTATTGACTAAAAAAATATTATCTATGTTATTAGTATATGTTTTATTTTTTAATTCTCTTAGTCAGATTCATAAAGATGTAGTGTTTAGGATTCTTACTACATGCAAAATATTCTAGGGCATGGGATAATGTTTGAAGATCTTGAACATAGTCAGATTGATGTAGATTTAGATTCTAGTCAGGCTCTTATAATTACAAAGATGTGACCCACCACATATTTTTTCCTTCTAGATAAAGTTGTATTGTAAAAAAAAAAAATAAGAGATAAATAATTATTTTGAGATACAATATAATGATATAGTATAAGACTATAGTTAAAATTGATGATATTTCAGTTAAAATTGATGATATTTTAATATGATAGTCAGGTAGTCTGGCACATTGTTGTTAACTCAGTGTTGCATAATGAATAATATGTGTGTGTGTGTATGTGTATGTATGTATGATCTCATCTTTCTTTTCCATTGCAAACCCTAACCCTAGATTTGTATGTTTGAAAAAAGATAAAAATTAGAAAGAAATATATTGTGTTGTTTGAGCATCAACATAAGAGAAAATTTTATTTAATGCAAGTCTAATAATATTAAAATAGTCAAAATTTTTGAGAGTATAAGAAAAATAATTTATTAAAAATGCTGTTGAATATTATGAGAGTGCATATATGAATTAAATCTGTGGGATAATTTTGGAAATGATCATATTATTTAGAGAATTAAAATTTATGTGATCGATCCAAATTCAATCAGAAATATAATTTTATAATAATGATGATAATCTCATTCTCTCATAATTCCAAAACTACTAAAATAAATTAAAATGATGGGGATAAACTTGCAGCCTCTCTCTTTTTAATCAGAGAAAATACTCTCCTCCATAAAATTTAAACTCGAGAAGATTTCCACTTTTTATAAATACAACAATATAAATAAAATTAAATTAACTTTTTTCCCTCCATGCCTATTCTAGTGAATTCAATGATTGATTGAATTTCACCGACTCCTTAAAGATATCAAGCAAATATGTGGAAGTTTTGAAGAAGTTGATGATGATATGTTTTTTTTTTGTATGTATTTGTGTATGTATTCATGTATGTAGTGTGTGTATTTTTGTATGTATTTTTGTGTATTTGTGTATTTGTGTATGTATTTTTTGTGTATTTGTGTATGTATTTTAGTGTATGTGTATTTGTATATGTATTTTTGTGTATTTGTGTATGTTTTTTTGTATGTATTTGTATGTTTTTTTTGTGTGTGTATGTATTTTTTATGTATTAGTGGATGTATTTTGTGTGTTTGTGTATGTGTACCTGCTTGTGAATCAAGTTTTGAAGAAGAAGGTGATGCTGATACTACATATGTAGTTGGAGGAGTGCTAATCTCAATAATCGTAGGGAATGGCTGGGATATGCAGTTGGAGGAGTGCTAATATCAATAATCGTGTTCATGGCTCTGACGCAATGGTTTAATCAAGGAAGACCAGCCGTGGAACTGAAGGTCTTGGCCCCTCCGCCCATGAACACGATGGAGCAGCTTTTGGCAGTTCAGAATGCAATTTCACAAGTGGAACAGCTCATCCAGGATGGCAACATTGCCCTCCTCAAGTTTCGGGCTCTACTACTCTCCATCTTCCCCCAGGTTTTCCTCTCTCCCCTCCAATTCCTCCACCCTCCATTATTGTTTTCCTAACGCAACTGTTTCCATCCGATCAGGCCAGCGTGAGTTCTGCTTATGTTCTCCTAGGGTTGGCTTCCCTTGCGGCTTTCATGCCCGTCAAGTTCATGCTTCTGTTCATCTTCTTGGACACCTTCACATGGCATTCCCCTCCTAGAAAGGCAACCACCGAAAAATGGGCAAGGAGATTAAGGGAGTGGTGGTTCAGTATCCCTGCTGCCCCATTGCTTATCGAGAGAGAGAGAGATGATAAAAAGAAGAGATGGGGGCAGAGATGATGAAAAGAAGAGATGGCCGTGTTCTCCTCTATCTGTACATATGTATATCAATCAGCTATGATGCTCATGTGTAATTTATGATAAACATGGTGGGAAAACAAATATCTTAGCCTCAATAACAAGTTATAAAAGTATCATATATATATGCGCACACACATAAGCACCCACATGCACACATTTATAAGTAGTCACTCCCACATGCACACATACACAGGCAGTCACGCTCACATGCACACATACACAAGCAGTCACTCCCACATGCACACATAAGCATCCACGTGCACATACATAAGCAGTCACTCCCACATGCACACACACATAAGCGCCCATGTGCACATGCATAAGCAGTCACTCCCGCATGCACACATACATAAGCAGTCACTCCCACATGCGCACATACATAAGCAGTCACTCCCACATGCACACATACATAAGCAGTCACTCCCACATGCGCACACACATAAGCAGTCACTCCCACATGCAAACACATAAGCACCCACATGCTCAATGTTTAGCCTTGAATCATATTTCATATGGTAGATATGTATAGAACATGTTAATTAAATTATAACACATGCTAAAACACGCACACACACACACACATGTACGTATATGTGTGTGTGTGTGTGTGTGTGTGTGGGTATGGATCACTTTTTATATGTAAAATAATAGTGATCAAGTATGAAAGCATGATATTCATCTTTGAATATTAATAATTGTTTAGGTTTTTGTTAATATAATAGTATTTTTTGGGTAGTATCTTTAAAATTATTTTAAGATTAAATAATAATATTTTTGATATTATATAGTTTACATTGAATCACATTATTTGAAGTATGATGTGATTCTGTTACTTGAATCACAATTTTGATATTATATTTTTTTTTCATGAATTACTAGAATTTAAATTGTTTCTCTTATATTTGTTATAGTAATTAAATAAATAATGTTTTACAAATATTATATATAATATCTAGCATACAAATCAAATGTAGTTTATGTAAGAAAATAATGGCATTTTTTGTTGCATTAATTTAACACAAAACAAATTAGATGTATGACCATCTCATCAAAATAATTAATAAAGAAGAAGAAAAAGCTAAAAAAAAAAAAATACTCTTTTGGTTGCATACTATTAGTTTTATTATTAAAATTTTCCTCATTATTATGAAAAACAAAAAGATAGAACAAAAAAATTACTTCAGGCTATTAAACATCTAATACAAATTAAATTGTAACATATTTAAATTTATGCATTCATGCATTCATGCATTGATCCCTATTTGTAAAAAAATAAATAAAAAATTACAAAATTTATTAATAAGTACAAACTTTCTTGACAAGGAAAGTAAGTCAATAAAAAAATGAATTACAATATTTTAATATAAAAATCAAATGTATTTTTTTTTTTTGATTCAATAATGATGTAATATGCATTGGTAATTTTTTGCATAAATAATTAGCATATTACAAAATTATACAATGACATTGAGTGCTTCCACTAAGATGGAACTTACTTTACACACTTAGTTAATATGTGTCGAAATAACATAATTATGTATTTACTGAATGGATTAAACTATGCCACTACTTCTACCCATGTAGGCTCCCCCTTGGGAAATTTATGTTTCTCTAGTGACTCAATTTGTAATGCCTTGCATGAAATAAATATTGAAATTGTAGCTACTATATATGCACTATATTCAAGTATGGAGATGTGCAAATAATTTTACATGTTCACAATTTCTTTTAGAGCTTCACACAGTTAATTTAACATTTGATTAAGATTGTGTGCAATTATTGTTCGTGCTACCAAAACATAGTGAAAACTACAATAATAAATATAATGTTAGTTACTATTTAGCAAATAATTATCTATTTAACTTAAAAAAAATTATAATTTTAATAACTTACTCGAGAGAAGTTAGAGCTTATTCACTTTGACATCTGGGAGGCAATAACAATCTCATCCATTGGTGTTAAATACTACTTTTTGACTTTCATTAATGATCACTCTTGGAAGGCACATGTTTATTTCCTATAGCATAAGTCTAAAGCAGTTGAGGCTTTTAGGAGATGAAAAGATATGATTAAAATGAGAAGCCTATAAATTAAAAAGATCTAAACCAACAATAGTTGTGAATACGAAGACACTTGACTCAAAGAAGTTGAGTTATGAGAATGGGATCAGAATGGAGAGAACTGTGCCAACACCTCCACACAATGATGTAGTAGAGCATATGAACTCAATATTGACAGAAAGAGTCAGAAGCATTCATATATAATTAGGTTTACCAATGCAATTCTGGGTAGAAGTAGTCACCACAACAACTTACTTGATCAACTAAGGCCCATCAATACCATTGGAGTATACAATATTTGAAGAGGTATGGAGCAAAAAAGATGTCAAGCTCTCACACCTAAGAGTTTTTGGTTGTATTGCTTATGTGCGTGTTAGTGATATCAAGGCAATAATAAACTTGATCACAACTCAAAGATATGCACCTTCATCAACTATGCAAATGATGAGTTAAGCTACAACATTTGGATGATAATAAACAAGAAGGTGATTCATAATAGATATGACATTTTCAATGAAAAGTGATGTATAAGACAGACATAAAATTGATACCAATGATTTAGAGCAAAGTGGGCCAGTATTTGTAGGTGTAGATGGCATTCTAGATGATACTCCAACAAGAAGATAATAACAAGTCCTCAGCAAGAGGAACAAAGCAGTGTGCAACAATCCAACATACAGCCTCTTACTCCAACTATTGTATTGAGAAAGTCCTTTTAACCTCACATGCCTCATAGTAGATACATGAATTATCTATTACTGATTGATGGAAGAAAACCTAAATGCTATGATGAGGCATATCAGACCGAAGATGTTTTCAAGTGGGAGCTTGGAATGAAATAGGAGATGAAGTCTCTAATCTCCAATTAAACATAGGAACTGCTAAGTTACTTCTAGGGAAGAAGGCACTTCACAATAAATATTTCCAGCTATTAGTTGGATATCGAGATCTACACAAGATTATCACTCTATCATCCTCTATAGATGCTGAGTATGTGGCAATGATTGAAGCTAGTAAAGAAATGATATAATTTTAAAGGTTAAAAAGTTGAGATTCAAGCAAGGAAAGAATATTTTGTACGGTGATAGTCAGAGAGCAATACACTTGGTAGAGAATTCAATATTTCATTCTGAAACCAAGCATATTGGACTTGGTAGAGAAAATCCAAGAAAGTAAGAATTGAACTAATATGATAACAAAAATAACAACTATTGACAAACTGAAGTTGTACTCAACTTTAGTTGGCTTTTAAGAATATTCATCATGATCTTTTGTATTGTAACGGTACCCATTAATAACATAGCCATCATCTTTGGACACATAGTCAGTAAGACCATGTGCCATCTACCTTAGCATATCTAATATAGGCTCTTTGTCATCAAAGCCAACTTCAACTTATTTGGATATCAGACATAGTTAACACCAATTGAATGATAATTGCTAAACATTGTGCAATTTATATATAAAATCTAATATCTTATTTTTGTCATCCAATGAGTAAATTTCTGCATGTGTTCTTCTTAAAGTCACTTTTTATTCTTAGGTTTATAGGATTATTGACTTTCAACCATTTCATTATTTCTCTAAAATAAAATTAAAAGACAATAATAATCAATATTAAAATATAACTTCTGTAAAAAATACCAAATATAAAAAAGTGATCCTTATACAATAACAAGTTGGATAATTATTATATTTTCTAAGATATAATGATGTGCTTGCCACAATATATTAGAGCCCACTTGGGAATATGAGATGTAGATGTAGGAGCTCCAAGTTTCTGGTCAATATTCACACAACTAGGAATCCTAGCAAATTTATATTTGATAAGTATTTTTTACAAAATTCAATATCTTCATTTGTAATATAGCATTTGATAATACAACCTTCAAGGTGATTACAATTTCTCACATACCCTTTTAATAATATCATGAATCTTTTAAATGCTAACATACCTCAAAAATAGACTTGTCCATAAAATCTCACATCTCTAACAAGATGAACCATCGAATAATGTATGATACCAAATAATGAAGGTGAGAATTACTTTTCAAGTAAGCATAATTTCACAACTAACTCATTTGCAACATATCCAAAGAAGAGACATCAATTACCTTCTGACATAGTGCATTGAAAAAAAAAAACATAATCTAGCAATAGCATGGCATGCATGCTTAGGCAAAAGTAAATGTACTAACACCAATAACAACGGTTAAAACATTGTATGATAATCATGAGATTTGAGGCCATAGAGCTTCAAATCTTCTAGCTAATGTATCAATATTTTCTTTGCTTCATACATGATTAATTACAATTCATTGTTAACAAGCAACATGTACCCAAACAATGTTAATAGCAATAAGAAATTTTTATTAGACTACCAGTATCTTGCTTTCAAATTGTATTATTTGACTAATGGAGATAATTTTGTAAATTTTTTTAACCCAGCGACAAGTTTTTCAACATTGTTAACAAATTTTTAGAATAATTTTGGATTATTCTTATAATCATCTTGTGAAACTTCAATCATTTCTAATGTATAATCCATATTAACAATTTCAATTTCACCAATACATGCTATTCTAATTGTTAGTAATTCACTACTTGGAGCTGCTTCCCCATGTCAATACTAAGTATTATAATCTTGACAAATTCCATAAAAAAACTAAATATTCTTTAATCTTTCGTTGTGTATGAAATTTTTTGCTTTTACACTATAGACATTGATATTTGATGAAGTTTTCATGGGTAGAATTTAGAATTACAAATGCAATAAAACTTTCAAAGACACTTTCATATTGTTTTGACATTTTATTCTTGACATCCATGAATGATTTTTTTTATACAAAATATGAACTAAAGTCCTATATAGCAAATAAATGTTCACAATAAGAAATCAGACATTATAAGATATTTTCTTTAGAAATAAAACTTATAACTCATATCCCATATAAAAAAACTAGAACTATATTGTGTAGAGGTTGCAATATCAAATGCTAAGTTAACTCAAGCAACAAAGAGTCTTATTTTTGCATGTATAAAAAAACATACTTGATGAGATGAAGCATCATACCAAATGTAGGTTAGTCAACACTAAAACCTATACTTTGAGAACCATATTATTTAACTAGACTTTGAGAGTTAATACAATGCCAATCACTACAAAATTATTGGAAGTATGAAAATGTAAGAAACTAAAAAAAAAAACAGTTTAATGTATTTTTTAAAAAAAATTATGTCAAAGCAACACATTCATGAAAAAGATTTGTAAAATAATAATATCAAATATAAATAGTAAGAAACATATATCAACATCCTATTATAGCACAATTGTACGCATAGTATCCATATGGTTTTTTCACTAAAAAATCCCACTCAGGGGACCTTGGCTCAAAATCCAAGAGTCCAACTCAATCATTCCTCCACCCAATATTGTAGTGCTACTAATCACAATCTATCTATCTCTGCATGCACTAAATTTGAGCCCCCATCTGTTAATAGAAACTAGCTATCTAGAAGTCAACTAAGTGTGATCCACATATTATCTCTCTTGTCATATTTCATGAACTTTCTTTAGTATAATCTCTTGCATATAGTTCCTCATTAACAACTACAACTAAAGGTAATGCCTCCATAGCCATAGATGATTTAGTGATCTCAATCACATTTCGACTTGGGAACATATTTGGGATCACACACCATGATCTAGTTTTCAAATCATATATTTTCCCACATTTAAGCATGCTTGTGTTCCCTCTTCAATCCCACCAATATTTTAGAACTTTCCATCCATAAATACTTTTGGGCATACTTTCTTGGCTTTACTCATGCTTTGAATAGTAACCCATGTGCTAGTTTCTGAATAGTAAAGTTTTGCTCAACTTAAAACATAGCTCAATAATTCACAATCACATGCTAAAATAGTAGTTTCTCAAAGGCTAGCAAATCCAAACAAATACCTAAGGGCATTCATGTTGTTACCACAACTCCATGTATTTGTCTAGATATTATATCTATATATAACATGCTATGTTATCTCCTTTCCAAAGATGAGAAACTCAATTCCAACAGCCAAAGATTCCTTGTCTAAACACGTGTAGCAATCATTCGGAATCATTATTAGTCGATGCATGAATCTGTGAAAAACAAGATCAAATGCTTCCCATTCAAGTAAGCTGCAAGAGAAGCACACCCATTATTTGACAATTCATGAATGTCACCTCAACTTGTATAACTTTCCACTTCATATAAGATAAGAGACATAAAGCATTTATTCAATATCATAATCATTACAAAATTTGACCTGGTACATTATAGGAGACAACTAATTGATAATTCTCATCCAAGTGGATGGATAAAAGAATTTGAATCTCACTAGCTCTCCACAAAATGACTTTCATATTGAGATTTATTAATCAAAAGAAACATTGTATGTACTTGGAGCCTCATTCTCATTCACTCCATTTTGGATATTAGAGTGCAAAAATGAAAAAAAAATTATCTAGACTCTGTATAATATTCATTAACACATTTTCCCATATGTATTATAGAAAGAAGATGCAACTCATGCAACATACTCTATTTCTCTATTTGTTAGCAATGAATGATGAAATAACTAATTTAAATCCAAAAGATAACAAAAGAAGAATGTATACAAGGATCAAATAAACAATAATTTTTTTATTTTACATACGTATTTAGTAACCATGGAATAACATGTATCTAGAGGTGTCAACCGGGCCGGGCCAGCCCGGCCGGGCACGAGGCACGGCACTATTCAGTTGTGCCTGGGCCGGCCCGGCACGGAAATTTCTCGTGCCCGGGCTCGTGTCGTGCCCGACCACTGCACAATCGTGTCGTGCTGTGCCGAGGCCAACCGGGCCTCGTGCCGTGCCTGGCCCGGCACGGTACAGTGCTGAAATCAATTTTTTTAATTAGGGTTACGGGGGTGCCGAAACCCTAATTTTTTTAAATTAGGGTTTCAGACGCACCTAATTCCTAATTTTTTTAAAAAATTAGGGTTTTGGGTGGGCCGAAACCCTAATTTTTTTTAATTTAGGGTTCGGCCCGACTGGGCTGAACCCGACCAATCCTACCACGACCCGTGTCGGGCTGAACCCCCACAAAACCGTGTCGGGCCAGGCACGATTACTGTACCGGGTCGTGCCTGGCCCGGCACGAAAGCATGGTCGGGCCTGAAAAAAACTGGCCGGGCCAGCCCGGCACGTCCCATTTGACACCTCTACATGTATCAGTATATCCAAATAATAATACAAATAAGAATATGTGGTGAAAGATGTAAAAGTGATATAACTAGGAAAAAAAGCATGTTATGATGCTCATCTAAAACTAAGCATTAATAACTATAATATTCAAATACATTATAGCACTATAATTCTATCATTAATACAAGCACCTAAATTTATGCTGCTTCACTCTTCAAATTCTAAGGGTACAAGAACCTAAGTAGAATAGTAACTTCTTATTGTTAGTAGTGCAATCTAATGTTTAGTTTACACAAAGTCTCAATCACCTAATTTTTTTAAACCTTAAAGAAATTTAGAATCTTACATTTGAATGTCAACAATATTTTTGTTTTTTTCAATCAAAATAAAAGAAAACTATTAAGCCATTAAACTACGAAGTGTCACTCTTCTTGAATTACATTGAAGCTAATTAACCTAAAAGCGATTTTGCAACAAGTTTTAAAAGTTGTAACAAAATTTGTCTGAGCACATTTGAGGAATAACATGTATATCAATACAACTTATGCAACTCATCTCAACTTATAAAAAACTATTTGAACTCAATGACATGAAAGTTAAGTATATATTTCGTGTCACCAAGAAGCATTTAGAAAGATGATTTACATATGTTTACAATGAACAAAACATAATTTGAATAATGGGAAAAAAAATCTATTTTTTTTTTATTTATAACTATCTTTATTTAAAATGAATGATGATTTATCCGACCATGATTAACTCTAACTTACAATCTATGTGTTTGTTACATAATTAATTACCACAAGGTCAAGCAACTTACAATATCCCCCATTTTCACTATTTTTGTGGCATAAAACATACAATCCATGATAAATACAAATGCTATCAAATATATATATATATATATATATATATATATATATATATTACACAACATAAACACAAATTGTGATTGGAAAAATGTATTATGAAAAAAGATATCAAGCATAATTCAAAGTGGTATAAGAAAAAAAAATATCCTTCAACTCTCTTTTGGTTTTGCTCATTTCATATGGAAATGTACTTTCCCTTTAAAGGAATCTACTCCCTATTTCAAGTAAATATTCTCTCACTATTTGTTACACCAATTGCCAAAATAAAATATGTATATTTAAAATTTGATAAATGGACAAATAAATTATAAGTCAATGTCAATTAGGGAAAGAAGTTCAATTTGTTTCATTACATTAAATATGCAAAATGAAACAAACAACATAGCTGAAACAAACACTACAAGTATTTTACTAGTTACATTAATAAAATGACACTTTTTAGGATGTATTACATTATTAAAATCAAAGCTTTATTATGTATAATTTCATGGCATTTTATTTGTGATAGAATGGGAAGAACTTATTACTAAAATGACAAAAAAAAAATGTAGCAAGATTACTACTTGTTATTTGATTGAGGAGAAATGAGATATCCTACAAGTTATTTCATGGTATTCAAGTCAATGTATTAAACATTTATATTATGTATTTCTAAAACTACATAAATAAGAATTTATATAAAATTAATGATTTCGAAATTATTTATATCAGCATTTGTTGTTACAAATTCATATAAACATTTAAGTTCATAAAAAAATTTACATTTTTAGTTAAACATTTATGTTAGCTAAGTGTTAAAAAAAAATTATTACCAAATCATTTATACAAAAGTTTTAAAAAACATTCAAGAATGACAAAATTATTTGCATGACGTTGGTTTCACAATTTGAACAACAATCACAAAACATTAAAAATTAAGGAAGACGGATGCATGAATGCATTAATAAACACATGTCTCATAACATGAAAAATGGTGATAAAAAACTTTAACAATTATAGAGATAATAACAATCACATACTTTAATTTGGATAATATAATGAATAACAATAATAGAACATTAAAAATAAAGGAAGGCGCATGCATGAATGTGGCATTAAAATCATGTCTCATAACATGAAAATTAGAGATAAACAAACTTTAACAATCTTAGAGATAATAACAATGGGCATTCTTAAAGATATTCAATCACATACTTTCAAAATATAAGAAAAGTAAACACACCGAATATCAATTTGGAGAACTATAGATGTGATTCTAAATTATAAAGCCTCATATTTTGATTTTTTTTTGATGAACTTTGAAGTGAAATCAACACTCGGTGTCACATACTTTGATCACCATCCAAATTATTTTATGAAATTTTAATTGAATGATGTGTTAATTTATGTGTGATCTCATTTCTATGTTTATATTGAAATAATATAAACAAAAACCCAAGAAATCAATGTAATTACATTGGTTTCGAAGATAAACACTCAATGAAGAAGATTAAGAAATCAAGAAATTACTTCAACCAACTATTGCCTTTGTAAGACTTTTGAAAATCCAATAAGATTATCGAAATCAAGATATATATATTTTTTACTTTTTTTTGTAAAAAAAAGTAAACTAATAAAAGCGTCATTAATTCACATTCAATAATGATGCTTAAAATAAGCATCATTAAAAAAAAATAAAATGATCTACATTGATGATTTTCTCTAAAGTGTTATTATATGCCATCCATTAATGAGATTTTAAGTAAGCATCATGAAAACTATTTTTCTTGTATTTAAACAAAAAGAAGGAAAATAAAGATAACAAATGCAAAAGGCAAATGTGCCATGCAAATATATGTATCTACTTAACACATGCACATTTTTGCTTCATATAGAAAACTCTCACTTGACATATGTCATACATAAAATTTGTGCAATATCTACATGATCCTTATAAAAGATACCATTGTACCTTATCAACTTAAGTATTGCACCATAGCATATGAGAATCTATTGTAAAAATACAAAATTACAACACGTGACAAGGGAAGTTTTGTTTAACTCAAGTGAGAAATCAAGTACTTGACTTAGAGCCTTTGTTATAACAGAAGCTCAATTATCATAGGCACAACCTCAATTCTTCAAAAATACTTGTTGTCTAAATTAAACTAAGGTTGACTTCTATCCACAATAGTCAAAAAATGATATTATCCCTTATTGCTAGCACATGACAAGGATCTTAAATATCATAATTTGTCAATTGAAAAAACAAGGTACACAAATTGTTTTGGAATGCAAATGGTAAATGACAGTAATAACTAAAAACATAAAATAAAGACATACCATCTGAAATGGAACCCATTTTTCATTCATTATTAGAAATAGCTTTTTCTTTGGAAGGATGATACAAATGTTGGTGTCAATGCACAAAATACATATTTCCACTTGGAAGACTCCACCTTGCATTCATATGTAAAAATTAACATCCAAGTAAAAGTTGTGACTACTAAAAAATGGTCTCTCTTCGCTTATTCTAATACTGAGTATGTTGGACAATTTTGCTTCCATGATTATGATTTTAGAAATTCAGAAGAAAAGAGAATAATAAAGAATAGTAAACGATATATATATATATCTACAACTACATTCCAACAAAGCCACGCCAGAATCAAAAAATACAACAGAATCATACGAAATAATGTGGTTCACTAGTCGTTCAACATGACTAGCTACATCCACCAGAAAACTCTTATGCATTTATAGATTATAACCAAACAGAATGTCCAAAATGTCTTACAGTATATGTGCATAAGCAGTAGCGATGAAAATCAAGCATAAAGGAGAAAAAAATGGAGATGAATAGTTTCACATCAAAAATTATTACAACATCCCGAATCACATAAATAAAATCAATTTATATTAATGACTGAGCGGGTTGGATCACTCGGATGAGCCAGATTTTCCTAGAGGTGTCAATTAGGCCGGGCCGGCCCGGCTCGACATGAGGCACGGCACGGTTCGACCGTGCCTGGGCCGGCCCGACAAGGTAAAAAACCGTGTCCGGGCCTGTGCCGTGCCCGAGTTAGGCACGAGCCGTGCCGTGTCGTGCCTGACCCAGTAGGGTTCGACCCGTGGCACGGCGCACCGGCACGGGTTCGTCTCGTGCCAGTTTCACTAGAGCGGTCGATCCTACTGCCTACATGGCACAGGCTGCCCCGCCAAAGACCTACGCCCGGCCCCTCCCGCAAAAAAGACCGCGGGTCGGGTCTGATTGGACCCGACCCTCGGTCCCACTTTCATGAGGCCCTTTGCCCCGAACCGACCCAGAATAGCTCCCCTATCCTATTCACCCAAGTCCCCAACGGAAAAAAAAATAAAAAATATTAAAAATATATATTTTCAGCCGTTGGATTCGCCTCCAACGGCTAGGGGGCAGAATCCAATGGTCCTCATGATTCTGCCCCTTAAATAATTAATAAAAATTCAAAAAAATAAAAAAAATATCTTTTTTTATAAAAAATTAATATCTTTAATCTATAAATTCTACCCCCCTCCCTTTAACATTTATGTTTTTCAAAAACAAAAATTCTCTCAAATCTTTCTCTTTCTCTCTCAAAAACCTTGCTTCTCTCTATCGGGCCTCGAGATTTTGGCATTCGGCTTGGATTTTCGTGAAACTCGACTTGAGTTTTGAACATTAGAGCTTGACTACAATGCATCGTGCATGTGACCGACCTCACTGCTTTTACCGGGTAATTTATTTTACGGTTTTTTTACTTTCTCTCTATAGTTTCTCGCTCTCGACCAAAATTAGGAAAAATAAAAATCATAAAAAATGACAAATACAACTGACACATATTTAAATTTAGAAAATAAAAATATTACACAGAGGTCTGAGGCTGCAGAAACTTTGGTTTCTCCAGTCGTCTCAACCCAAACTTCTAAAAAACAAAAAACTAGGAGGAATTCTGTAGTTTGGACTCATTTTAAAATAATAACACAAAAAAAATATTAGGGGTGAGGAACAAGAAATGTCACAGTGCAAATATTGTATGAGACTTTTAACATGTAAGAGTTCGTTTGGGACTGAGCACCTAAAAAGATATGATGATTTATGCACAAAAAAACATGGACCATTAGATCCTAGGCAAACCCAACATGGCACTACATTTTTTAAGACTAGATCGAGTTCAGCCTCAAAGTTTACTCCCTTCATATACTCCAGCGAGTTGGGTAGGGACGGCATGACCAGGCTTATCACATTGATGGGCCTTCCGATCAGCTTTTTGGAAGATCCAAGGGTAGTGCGCATCATGGAGACATATTTTCAGCCTGCCTATCGTAGGATTCCTAGGTCCACATCTAGGAATGACATACTAAAGATTTATAAGTTAGATAAACAAAAAATAATAAAGGAATTTATGGCACATAGTGGAGTGGTGTCCGTGACTTCCGATATATGAACAAGTCACGATGAATCTTCTTATGCATGTCTCATGAGTCACTATGTAGATTCTAACTGGAAAATCAATAAAAAAATTTTAGGATTCACTGAGATTCTTCATCCTCATGATGACCCGGCCATTTTTGAGTGTATGATGAAAATCTTTAGGGAATATAATATTCAAAATAAAATTTTTAGTGTCACATTTGATAACGCATCTAATAATGGAGTAGCGATCAATATGTTTGTTAGGAATATTAGAGATGCACAATTAGGAGAGATCTTTCATGTCAGATGCATGTGTCACGTGATTAACCTGATTGTTCAAGCGGGTATGAAGGTGTGTTCCCCCGCGTTGGATAATATATGTAATGTACTAAAATATATTTGCACTCCTCGCAGACAACAAGAGTTTGGTAATCTCTGTTTGTCTGTGAATCTTAAGAAGAAGAAATTCCAATCGGATGTGAGACATCGTTGGAATTACACATACCTGATATTAGAATCATGTGTTGGATACGAACACGTGATATTCGATTACGTCAATAGTAAGAGTGACGAACTTATTATTGATGACACTGACTGGGCTTCAGAAATTTCATTTATGAAATTCCTGAAGATATTTTATGACACGACGAACATGTGTTCGTCGGTTTATACGCCCACCACTTGCATTGCACTCCATTGCATATGCAACATTAGTAACATGTTTAGGAAGTATCGAGCTGACCCGACGCTTAGCCATATGGTTGTAGAGATGGAAACCAAGTACTTAAAGTACTGGTCAACCGTTCCATCTCTTTATTGCCTCACTGCATGCTTGGAGCCTAGGATTAAGGTGGAAGGAGTAGAAAACACACTGACTTATATTTCCTCGTGCATGAACCTGGAAGACCCACCTGAAGGGTTCATTCACGAGAAGTTGACTGACCTGTTCACATACTACGATACTAGGTATGGTGGTGGTAGTAGTGAGACTGTGATTATGGATATTGATACCTTATTCGGAGATGACGATTTTTCCATTCAGCTAGCGAGGGGGAAACGTAGGGGTGGACCATCACATAGGAGCGAGCTGTCTCGGTACTTAGATATCGATTACTACTCAATCCTATCACATTCTGATACTAAAAATTTTGATTTATTACAGTAGTGGAAATCATATGTGTCCACCTTTCCCGTGCTATCTAGGATGACACGGGATCTACTGACTCCTCCGGTGTCGAGCATAGCATTGGAGTTTATTTTTTCGGTTGCAGTGAACATGATTTTGGATAAGAGATCGAGATTATGTCCAGATATGGTTGAGGCCTTGGCTTGTTTGAAGGATTAGGAGGATTCAAGGTTTAGCATCCATGATCGTGCTGGAGTTGGGACTGGGACAGGCAACGCAATCGCATCCACATCCACTACGATGGTGGAGGAGTTGATTGCCGATGATGATGATCCATATGATACTGATCTTGATGTTGCGGCTGATGATTCTCATGATATGTCGATTGACGATTGATGATGATCTACTGTTTTTTGTTTTCGATGTTTTTTTATTGATTGTATGCTTTGTTTGTACGTTGTGTTGAAACTGTAATTTGTTTTGTTCGGACATTTGGTTTCAAATGGATGATTGGTAATTTTTCATTCGTGTTGTTTATGTTTTTTTTTAATTTTTATTTTTACTAACATAATTTATTGATTTATTTTTTTTTTTTAATTTTTCTTTTAAAAATTAATAACTTTATTATATAATTAATAATTATAATAAAATTTAAACTTATTTGATTACAAAAAAAAAATTTAAACTTTGTTTTTCTAATTAATTTTTAATTTTAACATTTTTAAAATTATAAATATATAATACTATACAATATCTAAAATTTTAAATATAGTTAAAAATTAAAAAAAAAAATTTCTGCCCCGAGCGGGCCCAGCACGACACGACACGGCCTGCCGTGCCTTCGGGCAGTGCAGGGCTAGGCTCTTTTAAACCGTGCCGGGCCGAGCACGGTACGGTACGGTAACCGTGCCGTGCCCGGCCCGGCACAGAAGCACGATCGTGATCTAAAAAAATGGGCCTGACCGGCCCAGCCCGGCCCGTTTGACACATCTAGATTTTCCTCCAAAAATTATTCGGCCCGCTGACTAGACAATGTGACCTCCATTATTATGTTATTGCTGCATTTCCAGCCTCTTAATATTTTCTTTCTTACACTTATATGAAAATATTAAACAGAAACATATTCGGTTATACAAAATAGATATCAAAACAAATTATATACAACATAATATATTAATATATACAAATCTAAATCTTGATATTATTATCATAATTAATTATGATCAAGATAGTATAATTTATTCACTATCATTCAAAGAGTAAACAAATCATCCATTTCACAATTAATTATTATTACAATTATTAAATAATAGACTTGATTTATGGCATTTTCCTAGAATTAATAAATTGAACCATAAAAGAGTTTAATTAAATTGGTGAGTAACGTAATGAACTATAATTATACATCATATTAATATACACCATATAATTGAACCATTTGATTTGATATGAATCAACATGCATATGATTATTGATATACATCATATTTTGCTTCATGTAAGGATTATCAAATGAACTCTTGTTAATTCACAACCTACTAGCAATGAAGAATGGAAAATACTTTTTTTTGATGGTGTATATTACTTGGATGTAAGATTAAGATTAACAATAGGATGAGCTTGAGAAATTCACGAAATACTTGCCACTTAAGGTCTTCAAAAAAGAATGTTTAAGATTAATCACAAAAATATTTTTAAGTCACATCATTTTTTTAGTTTAATGATGCCTATAATAATAAGATATAAAAGCATAATATAATAAAAGTATTTTTTACAACTTCATTTTGTTTTAAAAAAAGTAAACTAATAACAGCATCATTAATTCACTTTCAATAATAATGCTTATTTTAAGCATCATAAAAATAATAATAAGATGATCTACAATGATGCCTCTATCTGAAGCATCATTATATGCCATCCATTAATGGAATTTTATGAAAACATCATAAATTCAAGAATCATGAAAAGCTATTTTTCTTATAGTGCAGAGGTGTTAACTCAAATGAGTCGACAACTATTCAAAACTCATAGTACTAATTTTTAGTGATTATTTTTTATTGTTTTCATGATGTTTTTGTATTGAATTTGGGCATTAAATACAAAAATTTTATTGAATGATTATTTTTATGGAATTGGATGAAAGTAGCAAATTCAGAAATAAATTAGATATAAATGGACTTGATGGAAAGTTGAAATAAAAGATAGAACAATAAGAAAAAGTCATGATATTTCTAATGGCACACTTTGTTTATACTAGAACATTCAAGTTGAGAAGTTATGATAGTCTTTCTTGGTCACAACCCTATAAAAAAAGCATGGAAATCTTTATATGTGGCAGCACAACCACACATTGTTGTCATAATTTTGTATTATGCAACATATTCTTTATGGCTACTACATTATCTTAGAGTCATGACTAGAATAGTTTAAAATATAAATTTAGCTATGATATTATTTTTATATCATGACATCAAGTACCAAACTAGTATAAGAAGTCACATCATTTTTAGTATCATGATATATTCATTACATAGCCAAAAATCACACAACACCAAATGTTTTTTAGTTGTGGTATTTTTTCTACCGTAACTATGTGTTTTAGAGAGTAATAATGTTAGTTATGACATTTTTACCATTGTGATTATATGTTGCATAGAGGAATTACCTTAGTCATAAAACCCTTGTTGCCATGATTTTGTGCTATAAAGAGTAATTTATGTCAATTATGACATTTTTTCCATAGTGACCACATGCTCTAGAGAAAAACTTCCATAGTCATAGCAATTCTTACAACCATGATTATGTATTCTAGAGAGAAATTATCTAGGTAGTGGTATTCCATTTCCACCACAAATTTGTGCTAAAAAAAGGGATTCAATAAATATCTAAAGTCACAACCTCAAACCAAAGTCTTGATTTTCAACTTGAACATCTAAATAGGAATCCGATGGAACCCCAATGATATATATGGAGGATTTAGATAGTTTCAGAAAAAATAGTCAGGATTTAGATTTTGAGGCTAAGAACATGCCAAACCTAAAAGGGTGTGAACTCCAACTCACAATTAGCGACAAATTTAAGTCAAATAAAAATAAGAATATATTGAGAACTAGATTTGATACTTAGATCTTGATATTGGCTATTTATGGGAACTCGCGATTCAATGTGATGATGCTCAAGTCCTTTTGCATAAAATATTACCCAATGTCAGGCCAATTAGAGATATAGAGTTGGTTTATATATATGTATATGATGATTAGGGTTTATAATATTTAATTATCGAATTATTGTGTTTTGAATGTTAAGTGATATGGATATTGATTATAATAAAGATTTAAGATTTTATATCATATAAATTTGTGTGTTGGTCATAGTAGACAATGACAAGTAAGTTATAGGAAATACTCATGAGGTTGGATATGAAGAAAATGACAACCCTTTTATTTTTACCTTGTGAGATGAACATATTTGTGAAAACCCTAGATTTATTTAACATTAATTGATGTGAGTATAATCCTCATGAAGCTAACAAGCATAAACAAATATATGATAATTCCATTATGCATCTTCTAGAGAAACTGGCCTTCAAATGATGTGTGGATAGTGACAAGTCATAGGAAACACATAATGGGATGTGCTTCAATAATGACTTTTGCGACTTTGTTATCCTACCTATTTTTCTTGGTCAGGTAGTGTTCAAAAAGCTTATTAGTGAGAGTATCATATCAATTGAGATCAATAAATGTACGAGTTGTACAAGTAGCTAAGAGAACTCATCCAGATATCAATCCCATTGAGATTGTATTGACAGTTAGGTCATTCAATAATGAAATAGTTCAATTCTAGCAAAATTAGAGGTGTCAAATAAGTCGGGTAGCCCAGAGCCTAGCCTAGCATGACGCGGTTTGGAACCATTCCATGGGTCAGGCCGGCATGATTTGTTCCTCATGTCGGGCAGGCATGACCTATGTGACTCGCCCAATGGTATAATAAATCAGCCCAAGACCTAGTTATATTTTTTTAAAAAATTCAGTTGAAAAAACCGGGGGTATGATCCGGCTAGACTCGGCAAGTCCAAGCCTAATCCGGCACTAATCGCGTATGAGCCAGGCTGACGGGCCATGTCGGGCCAGTGGTTCTCAAGCCATTCCATGCCTGGCACAGCACGGTGGCCCAATTGGGTCACCAAAAATCAAGCCAGCCCGACCCGTTTGACACCTCTAAGTAAAATGAATATTGAGATTGTGTGATCAATCTTTGATTCATGAGCTTATTAATTTTATCTATATGATGTATGTTCAAATTAACTTGAATTATTTATGTTCAGACACAAAATAAAGATTAATGTTTTGTACAATGATTCATTGTCTTAATGGGATACAAGGTCATTATCACCATTAAGCTCTTCTCAATGATGGTTTCCTCATAGATATCCCCTTGGTAAATCACCACTATGATAAAAAAATCATCTCTACTCTATAGTTATTCATAATTTCATACTTTTTAGGTACATTGTTAACTACCCTTGGTGATTGCTTCATAAGTACACTCTTATTCTGTGACCTTAGGTATTATAAAAACTAAGAATTGATATAATTTATATGTATTTATACTTTTGGCTTCGTAAGTATCATACTTACATGATTAACATATATTTTACTAGTGGAAACCATAAAAGTAAAAGTAACTCATTTGGGTTGTCATCACCTTATGAGTCACAACATACTCGAGTATATCAAGAGGATTTCTTGTCACTATCATTCTTGGTAATGATGTAGCTCATACTAAACAAGAAACTCTTAGGAGAATATTCAATATAATATCTATCCTAATCGAGAACCAATTCATCTAAGATGTATATAATGAATTAATTAAAAGTATTCGTACTTTTTGCTTCATAAGTATCATACTCATAATGATTAACATATCCAAATTTCAAGTTTTAACATATAAGTTTATCTTGCACATCATAGTTAGAAGGGCTATCACCTCTTTCCTACCATATGTGTGAGTGAACCTCATTGTTTACTTGTCATTGTCCACGATGACAATCACATATAAACCTACCAATAGTCAAAATCCTAATTCAATCTCTATTTAATCACATATCCATTAATATTTATCGCATAATATAAATCAAATACATCCATTAATATAAAACTATTGTTAAATCACATAAATCAATTTATGCAAACCATAGATCATACACTATTTTGATAGAAATTTCAAAATCTATCATAGAGAAGAGGGGTTTGAGAGTCACACCTCTTAATTCTAGGGATTAATATTAAGTCTTGTGTCCCCTGCTTACTTATGGAACATATATGAAGTGTGAAATTTACCCAAATGGGTTGATAGCTTGATCATGGCTATACTTGTTGCATGAAGGATGAAATAAAAAATTGAAAGATATATTATGGAATTTCTCTTTGTCTTTTATACTCGAGAAATTCTATATTACTTTAAGTAGAAAGTCATAGTTTTCATAAGAAAGTTATTACTTCGACATTCAACTTATAAGCTTGAGATCAAAATTATAATAAATCGTAGAGGTGTCAATGACATGACCCATTTTTTTAGACCTGAATGGACCACCATGCCATGCTGGCCACAACATGGTAATAATAATGGGCCATGTCATGCTTGTATGGTTCTAAAAGGGGTAGCCATATATGGCCCATTGGCATGACTTTTGGGTAGGTCATCCTGATTATTGTTGAGTTGGGTCTGGCATAGCTAGGCTAACGTGATTCATTTCAGGCTAGCCTAGGTTTAGGCTAGGCTAACCTGGGTCAAGACTAGACTAGCCAATTTGGCAGGTTGGTCCAAACCTAGCCTACATAGGCCTCGTGCAAAATCATGTTGTGTTGTACCTACCATGCCAAAAGTTTGGTCCAACATAGCCTGAGCCATGTTGTTGGCCCACCAGTGGCACGTCCAGGCATGATTCTGAACCATGCCATGCCTTTCTAAGCATTAATGAACTATGCCATGCCGAGAGTCATGCCTAGGTCACCTGACTATGAAGTGGCCATGATTGCATGTGTTTATTTTTTTTTTGTTCTTCATAAAGGGCTACAACACTAGGATACGTTATGATATTATAAATAATCTCTAATATCATAATATAACCATGATACTAGGTAATGGATATGACATTGACATTAATCTTTCTTGATCATTATATACCTACAATACTAAAAAATGGCTATGACACAAAGAAGACCTCTCATGTGTATCCTATGGCCATGATAATAGAAAATAGCTGTGGCACAAAAGTTGACCCTTCATGTATCTCAAGTGTCTGTGATGTTGTGAGTGGTTGTAGCACATGAATTTACTTCTTTCATATATTATATATTTCCATGATGCTACAAAGATGCCATGATATTGACAATTAGGGTGAAAATAAAATTCATAACTTTGCTTTCCTTTAAGGACAAGAGTAGTAGCATTAGGGAATGAGTATACTCAAGTAATGTACAATATAATATTGTGTCCCAAAAGTTGCATCATTGAATAATTATCATTGTTTTGGCCTAAATATTTTTAGCTCTATAATTTTTTATAGGTAAAAAGTTCCAGTTTAGTAAAATGACCATGACTCTAACTTGAGATTACTGAAGCATATCAAAGGTAAAGTTAGGGCGATATGACATATTCATAATATTTAGTACTAGTGGTATACTTGATTACTATGATATAAAATTAATATCATAGTCATTTAAATTTTATGAGATAAGTATGATCATGTTTTGACTCTATGATGATATCATAGCCACAAAGAATATATTGCGTAGTACAAGAATTATGCTAATGAGTTGGTATGAGCATGATATATAGAGATTTCAATCATCAATTAGGTAGAGTTTTGACCAATAATGGATGCTAAAACACACAAGACTCTAAACTCAACCCTTCAACCTAACATATCTAACATATCAATTTCATGAAAATTTATCAAAATCAATGAAAATTTCAAAGTCTTGAAATTGATCCATAATTATAATTATCTTATTTCCATGCCTCTAAAATATATCATCACAAATTACCAAAATATATAAGAATATTCAACATTTTAAACACTGAAAAAACTTACACACTAAAATAATTTTTCATCTCTGAGCAATAATTTCTCTCTACATAACAAAGATTTCTCAACTTCTCTAAGAAACTCTATGACAATCATAGTAGAGTGACTTTATGTTGATATATTGACAATCATAGTAGAGTGACTTTATGTTGACATATTGACAATCATAGTGGGTTTGAGTTCTATGACAATACTTGTGAGTCATTAGATTTGTATAATCATTTATGTGGTGGACATATGTGTTTATTATATCACACATATGGGAAAAAAATCATTGAGTTGCCTCCAAAGAAGCACTATGTATAATATCTATAGCTAGACCATCAAAATCTTATTTTCTCCATCGGTGATCTCTGATGTCCATACTTGCTTCTCAATATACTATTTTATCTACATCTTATTTGTTTCTTCTTTTGGTCTTGCTTCGGGTACACTTGTTCTTTGGGCTTCTTCTTCATTAGATACTATAACTTTTGTAAATACAAATTCTTCTTCTATGTTAGCTTGTCTTTTTTCTTCATAAATCCCCAAAGGCACAATGTTGAGAATGAATTTGACTTTGCCTTTTACTTTTTCTCTGACTTAATCTTCTTGTATCCTTAAAATCATAGTACTAAGTATAGCTGCAACTTTGTCTTTAAGCTTTTCTTTGCCATTTTCATTCTGTAAATTCATTTTTATTCTATAACACCAAAGACACATTACTTTGCATAGTTGCATTCTTGTCTTCAAGCTTTCCTTAGTCATTTTTATTTTGTACCCCCAAAGTTATGATGTTGTGTACAATTATAGTCTTGACTTTATTTGGACCTAGCGGGCTCTTGAATGGTGGGTTGTAGGCTATGAGGCATGGTTGTGGATCATGACTTATAGGTTGTGGGCCATCACTAGTCAATAGTCATTTACTAAAATATAAATTTAAGTAAAATTAAAATATCAAATTGAAAATGTATAAATTAAAAAAAATGCATTACTAAAAATAAATATACATAAAACATGAGATATGACAAATAGGATAATCACTATTATATCTATGTCAGTAGTATAGTTGTAAGATCATGTCTTATTCTAATGCTAATGTTAGCTTTAATATCATTTATATCATCGTATGAGTCATCATCTACCACCAGCTCTTTCACCATATCTTAAATACGTATCTTTGAATCTTCCTAATCCTTCAAATATAAAAGTACTTCTATGATATCTAGTTATAGTCTGAATCTCTTATCTAAAATAATATTCATAATAATAAAAAAAATAATCTCTGATGTTATGCTCGATACTAGAGGAATCTATATATTATGTATTATCTTAGATAGCATGAGATAAGTGAATTTATATAATTTTCACAACCCAATATATCAAAATTTCAAATATCATCATATAATAAGATGATATAGTAATTGATATCTAAGTATCAAGATAGCTCACTCATATTTGATGGACTACTTTGTCAGTTTCTCTTTGCTAACTAAATAGAAAATATATCATCTTTGAATATATTATTCATGTCTGTACTCGGAGCCTTGTTATACCTTCCATACCTAGTGTTGTAATATATAAATATATTAGTACTTTTTTTTGTGAATCAAACCTTTAAGTTATTTGCTTGGTTCATGAATGTGTGGATATGTATCTAAAATTATTTTTACTCTTTCCACCTTAAGCCTATGATCCATATAGATAGTCAAGCAATAAAGAGATATGATGAAGGACCAATATTTTAAATACTCAGTTTCTATCTCAATACTCATGATACTAAAATCAAGTTATCTTTTTATATGCTAAATATACTACTAATATTGCATATGTATCAAAGTGCAATACAAGTGGTGTGAGTATACACAGACACACACTTGTTCTCTTGTTCTTTATATCATAAAAAATCTTCAAGAATTTCAAAAATAAAATTCAAATCCTCTATTTTGAATCATCAATAATAAATTTATCACTCTTATTATTGACTTAGTCAGATATCATATATTGGTAGCCAACAAATGACTCTAATATCAAGCAGGTTTAATTCTAATAGTGTCTCATACCAATTTATAATTTTTTGGCCCTTGACAAACATAAAGTGTAGAACTCATGTTATATACTATGCTTTCTAAGATAATTTAGTGGATTTCTTATTTTTTCTAATGTACAAAAAAAAAATTTTCAATCCTACTTGCACTATTAGGTTAATTATGTGACACATATACTAAACATAAAAAATATTAACTAAGGGCCCATCTCTAATAGTTATGACAAATATGTTAATGATGATATTGTTATTTGAAATATTATTTAATTATATGGCAGTAAAAATTTTATTTTGAATATCATATTTACTAAAGATCTTCATTATATATTCATATATGATAGGGCCATTATGAGAAGAAATAATCTCAGAAAATTCTAAAATTTTCTTATTTAGTTTTTACTTAGAATTGACATAGTGAGTAGTGAGATATGCTAATGGAATATCATCATGACTAGTCCAAATGTCAAATATCAAGGACATCACTCAACTATGTTTCCTAAATTCGTTAATTATTAATTATTTGTATCTTTTAAAATATTTTATTATGTTATTTCTACTTGTGGACCTAAGAATTATATGTTAAGTAGGCTAAAAATAGGTCTCCATAACATCGACTACTTTAGGATCTTGTGAAAATTTAATCGAAACTTATTATAGCAATCAATTTAGTCATATCTTTCCTCCCAACCTCATTATGGTAAATGAAAGAGGTCGATGAACCTGAAGATGATCCAACTTCAATGACCTCGCTGCTAAGATGGGTTTACTTGTGATCCAATGTACCATATTTTTTGGTGTATTAATGGACATGTCTTTTAAGGTGTCCAGTACCACCAAACTCTTACATATATATTTTAGGTTGAAAAATAGCCCATTGACAAGGCAAGTCACTACTTATGCATGAAAAATTTTTTAAAAATAACCTTATACAAGCAGTCATGCCACATACAATGCCTAGCATAGCATGAGGCACGATAAGTGCCATACTAGCATGGCATGAGACATGCCATGGGTCAGCATAACCATGCTGCAAGCATGGTTCTAGACTATATTGTGTTAGGCCTCATAGCATGCCTAGGATGCTTGTCCCACTTGACACATCTAGATTGGAATGATAGTACATGGTTTAATATTTGCAGTATAAACAAAGGTATTGAATCAACACTCAATCTCAAATGATATAATGTCTTTTGGCATGTGTGCTCCCCATTGATACATAGTATCATAAAGTTCTCTGGATCTTTTAACTTTGTTAGAAGTTTTCATTGAATATTCACACAATATTTCTACATCATATTTATCATGCTAGATGACCTAACCTTCCTCTTACTACTCATGAGAAACTTCTCATATTGATTGTTCGTTTAATTTTCAATTTATAAAACATTTTGGAAAAAAATATTGGAGAAAAATTACCTTTAGCATCATTCTTCATCTCATTCATCTTTTTAGTACTTTAAATAATCTCCATTCGCTCATCTAATACTCATTTTTATTATGTCACAACTGAGTACTTGAGTTGGGCATTTGGTACTTTAGGTATTGTAACTTTGAAAAATACCATATTGTGGAGGCTCATGGATTTCGAAAATATTATGGTGGGAGCCATGAATTTTGGGAAAGTCATGGCACTCAATTATAGTACCCTCTAATTCAGTTTACTCTATGTATGCCTCTCAATCTCTTTGTCTCTTCTAAACATAATTTATAAGCACTTCTTTGGGCTAGTCCCACATTATCACTTAGTAGTTTATTGATGCTCTTCCTCTTAATAGTTATGTCAATTGTCCAATTTGATTCTTTATACTTCTTATTGTTATATTTGTTACCTCTAACTTCATTTCAAGTCTCTTCATATGATCCTCTTGAAAATTATTTTATTGTTTCATCTCGATCATTAAATTTATCAATTTGTTATTGATGAAAAGCTTTTCTTCATATCTTGAATTCGGACAATGTGGACTCAATCACCATTGAATATTGTGTTTCATATAATTATTATCAATTTTCTTTGGACATTTTCTAATATTCTACTACCCATTTTCCTAACATTCATAAAAAAATTTTGTGATTTTTCTTCTTCTGATGGTTGTGTATCAGGATATTTGTATTAGATTGGAATACATACTATTTACTTTGCAAACCATTTGTCTCTTCCACTTGATAAACAATGTCAAAATTTGTAGTTTTTTATAGTTGCAAAATGACAATTTATCCAATTTATTTTCATTTCTTCTATTAAGCCTCCAATCTTTTAAGAAATATCTCAATCTTTATCTCTATCATGAAACATTTATCCAATTGCAACACTTTGTCTTACTTTTCTCAAAGTAATGGTCATTCACAATATAGTAGTTATTCTTTACTAACTTCTCTAATAAATAATATACTTTCTCATGTGATTTATTCATAATTGATTCACCCAAAGCTCCATCAATTGTGAACCTTATCATGTAGTTCAACCCATTGTAGAGGATTTAGGCTTGAAAGCATAATTCAAAATCATGTAGAATGCATCTCTTTAATAACTTTTTAATGAGCTCCTCTCCAAGCTCTATGAACTCTTGGTCTAGCTCTAGGAGCTCTTCGTCGAGCTCCTTGTTGAGCTCAATGGAGCTCCAAAAACTGTGTTAGCGGTGACAGAGGAGGTGCGAGTGTACAGTACAATGAAGAGGGATGAGGGGCCAGTGGAGAGGTGAGATTAAAAGGTATATTTGGATTTTATAATTTAAGTGCATCAAATATTAATTACATAATAGTTTGGTACACTTTTTTTTAAATATAAAAAATTAAGTTTTTCTAATTATTTTGTGAGAATTATACCAAAACACAATTCACCAAAAACATATAATAAAAAAAATAAGGGAGAATTATGTTTTGAGATACTCTCCCAGAAATATTTAAAAATATTAAACTAGTCTTATAATATTTGAAAAAAATATCACCAAACTCTTAATAAATTAAAATTTGGGACACTTTATTACGTTAATCATATATTATCCTTCCCATCTAGCTACATTGAGCTCGACCATGAGCTCCATCGAGTTCCTTGAGCTCGGCGTCAAGCTCCAGGAGCTGACTGGAGCCTGTTGAGCTCCATCAAGCTCGATTGAGAGCTTTAACGAGCTCTTGAAGCTCGTGGTCAAGTTTAAGGAGTTCGTCGTCGAGCTGCTTTAGCTCGTCGTCGAGCTGCTTTAGCTCGCCGTCGAGCTGCTTTAGCTCGTCGTCGAGCTCTAGGAGCTCGGCATCAAGCTCCAAGAGCTGACAGATCCCATCGAGCTCCATCAAGCTCTATTAAAAGCTTTAGGAGCTTGTCTTAAAACTATTTGAGCTCATCGTCGAGTTCCAGGAGCTCAGTGTCGAGCTCCAAGAGCTGACGGGATCTTGTCAAGCTCCATCGAGCTCGGCCATGAGATCGACCACGAGCTCAATGACGAGCTCAATCAAGTTCGTTGATGGGACAGGGCGAGGCCAATGGAAGAGGATGAGAGTTTGGTGATTTTTTTTAATAATTTAATATTAGTTACATATTTTTTTACATATTTATGGGGGGATCCCGAAATATAATTTTCCCAAAAAACAAAATCAAAAAGATAAGCATTTTTAAACCCCTACAAGAAAGCGCGGTTCTCTGTGCCCCATGCATGATGTTCCGTATAAACAATCAACCATCTACACCAGCTGCTCGAATCCTACACGCACACCACGAGTTCGCCATTGGATAACAATTCCTCTAGGTTTCCGTTTCCCCCACCCATATCAGACCTCATTTGAAAGACGGCCCAGCAGTCACTCAAACAAGCCGATCAGATCACGAGAGAGGTAATGCTGGGATTACGAGCATCGGAGAGGGAACACGAATCGAGGAACGAGAAGTGCCTCTCCGACTTGGCGTATTTTCAGTGGGGCAAGACCAGGAAAATCAGGTTTATCAGTTCCAACAACGGTGCGACCCAATCTTCTCCGATAGATCCGGTACCAGACGAGTGCCAGACAATCCCTACCACGGAAATCCCTGCTTCCGGACCAGATAGAGATGCGATGCCATGGAATTTGAGAAAACGGAGGGCGGTTTGCAAGCCGATCGAGTGCAAGGCGATTGCTAAAGAAATTGGTGTGAAAAAGAAAGTGACCGAGAAGAAAATGTCGTTCTCAATTTCGTTATCAAAGAAGGAGATCGAAGAGGATTTCATGAGTATGATCGGAGAAAAGCCATCTCGCAAGCACAGGAAGAGACCCCGATCCGTGCAGAAGTATATGGATGTGAGTTTTTTCATCTTTGATTGATTCGATCTCTGTTTTGTCTCCGCCGGGGCCGGTGCTAAGTTCATGATCGATCCTTGTTGCTGTTTTTTTTTTTTTGTCTTCTTTTTCATTTTCTGTGCAGTCGCTATTCCCTGGATTAATGTTTGACGGCATCAACGTGGAAACATACAAGGTCTGAGAGTTTCAACCATGGACGTCGCCGAGTTCCACTCTGTTCTTCGATTTCAAGCTGATTTTGCAGTTGAATTTGCTCGTTTGATCCTCCAGAAATTATGGTCTTACTTCATCAATTGTAAATTTCAGTTTCAATCGAATAACTTATATCTCAAGTTCAATCAATTGATATTTCATTTTTTTATTAATTGTCCATTTACTTTGTTTATTGTTAATGTAAGTGTTTGTGTTCTATATACATTTGTTTGGTATTTGGAATTAATCAATAAAAATCAACAATTTTTTTAATAACCTATGATTTATATAATTTTATTTTCGAATGCCCATATGACTTATTTATTACTTACCTACAATTACATTAACTAGATTTGTTTCTCAAATATTTTTCAAATATTTTTCAAATATTTTTTAAATATTTTTTTTTATTTTCTAAAAATTAAAAGTGTATTATATAACATGATTTGTTTTTCAAATTTTTGAAATTGAAAAAAAAAAAAAATATTCTGTCTGCAACTAGGACACGGGCAGGTCATGGTCAACCTTGTGTGTGTGTGTGATTTAGGGGAAAAAAACTCACTTACCAATCATTTTCTTCTATATTTTAAATTAAAATCTCCTTTTAGTTTTAAATCAATTCTCTTTTTTATTTTACAAGATAAAATTGAGATTGCTATTTGTATTTTATAGGTATATGACAACTGATATTTTATTTATATTTATAAGTAAAATCATGTATGGCTATTAATTGAGTATTTATTTTATATTTATCAAATTTTATTATTACTATTAAAATTCATTCATACCAAATAATAACTATTTGTTTGTATATTTTTATTTTTATTTTTTGCAATGTTATTTTGATCTAATCCAACCCAACCCAACCTCAACTTGAGTTTAACAAACTCAGTTCAGAATGAGCTAGAGTTGAATATTTTACCCAATTTGACCTTAGTAAAATTCTTTATGAATGAAATTTGATTACAATTAAATTTTTCATAAAGGGTTATTTTTGTAAAAAAAAACAATAATAATATTTTCATAAAAACAAGAATTATTTTGTGGTGGAGGATTATTTTTCCAATTTGACTATTATTTGATCTCTTTTTTATCCAAATATCCCTTGAGTTGTGGCCACAAAAATATGAGTTTTTTTTTTGTTACGATGATTAAAATAACATAATTATAAATTATTTCTTAATCAAAATTAAAAAAAAAAATATTTAGAAGTTATTTTTTTCATCAATTAATTTAAAATAATAAAAATTAAAATATAATTTCAACTAACAAAGTGCCAATCGGAACCAAGGTGAAGCGCAAGGTAACTAGTAGATCACTGGTCGTGTAGTAAACATTAGTCGTAGATTAGCCTTAATGGTTCATTAATTAGGATTTAAGTAAGATATGTTAAATTTAAAATTAGCAACAAGTAATGGTTACCGAATAAGAAGTTGACCACCGTTTAATTCTCATTCCCTTGGCCTTGGCGAAACGATATTAAATATATTTTTCCCTCCTGCTTTCCCTCTCGTTCGTCAGTGATCTAAATTTCGCGGTCATAACCCAACTTATCATGAGCTGCTTCCTCTGAATCTGGCCTCTGCCTATTATCTACAAACGCGGATCACGTGCAGCTTAGATTCCAATCAGGAGATTGAAAACGGAGGAAGAGGCACAACCTGCTGATGGTCATGGCGGTGCCAGAGAGATCGAAGGATCTGCTGGGGTTGGATATGCCGTGCTTCAAATGGGGGCAGCAGAGGCTCCTGAGGTGCGTCAGGGTCGACATCGATAATAATTTCGAAACCGGCACGAAAAAGGCGAAAACCAGCCATGTTGAGGAAACTACGCTGCCGTCACCAGATCTGAGATCAGGAGATGGCGGGACGAGGCTGAAGGCGCCTCTGGTCTTCGACGCCGAGGGAGGAAATGACGAATCTGCCGCTCCTTGGAATCTGAGGACCAGGAGATCAGCATGTAGAGCGCCGCAACGAGTCGAAGATTCCAGACTCGCAGATTCGGTTCGGAAAAACAAACCGATTGATCCTGCGAGCGAGAGAGTAAAATTTTCGATTTCCTTGACCAAGGAGGAGATTGAAAAGGATTTCCTCGATATTATCGGAATGAAGCCTCCTCGGAGGCCTAAGAAGAGACCTCGCGTCGTGCAGAAGTATTTGGATGCAAGTCATCAATCGCTCTTTCCTTTTTTTGATCTTTTATTTTTTAGGTTCTGCTTCGAGATGAGAATCGCATTTGATGCCTCGAATCAATTACTCAAACTATTGTTTTCTTCGATAACTTAGGAGATGAATCGCTCTACCGTCCCCGCCGACGCATTCGCGAGCAGTTTCTTTTCAATTTCTGCAGTTTGTTGATCTGTGATTTCATTTTTTTTTGGTGAATTCTGCAGTCGCTCTTCCCTGGATTATGGTTGTCGGAGGTGACGCTAGACACGTACAAGGTTACCCGGGTGCCGGAATGAAGATTGTGCTCGTTTGAATTTCAAACACATGGAGAATTTAAAATTCTAGGGTTCGAATTCTTAGGGATTTGTGAGTTACGAGTATTTAAAGTTGTACTTGAACCTGAAATGTCTAGGCGATTGTTCATGCGAGTTGCAGAATCTGTATATTTATTTTGAATTGGAAGTGGAACGAAATAACGAATAAAGTTTGAATTTTTGAACACACACAGTATCTTTCATGCATTCTGATTCCTATTTTTAATATTTTTATTTCAAGATCGAATAAAATTAATTCAACCATTTTAATATCCTGTATAATCCTGAGACTAACATCGGATTAATGCTTTTTTTGATCCAGAAGAAAAATATCCTTCATTATTTTCCAAATATACTATTCATTCATATCAATTTCATGTTTATTTTTATAAATAATAAAACTATTTGTTATTTTTATTTGGTACATTTTATTTTTATTTCTCCAAATATCTCAACAACCTTACTTTTTTTTTTTTATTTTTTTTTGTTTTTTTTGTTTTTTTTGTTTTTTTTTGTTTTGTTTTGTTTTAATTTTGTTTTTTAATTAATTGTTTTTTTATTATTTTTATTATTTTTATTATTTTTATTATTTATATTATTTTTATTATTTTTAATATTTTTATTATTTTTATTATATTTTTTATTATGTTTTAATATTTGTTATTATGCTTTATTATTTTTTATTATTTTTATTATTTTTTATTATTTTTTATTATTTTTTATTTATTTTAAATTATTTTAAATTATTTTTATTTATTTTAAATTATTTTTATTTATTTTAAATTATTTTAAATTATTTTAAATTAATTCACAGCAAAGTAGTCTATGGCACTGTACTAATTTTTTTGTAATTTACTTTTTGTGAGTTTTTTTCTTTTACTTTTATAATTTATTTTAAAAATATAAATAGTTAACAAACTATCACATTACTAATTTAACGATGATGAATATGAAATTGACATAGGTGTAGATAATAATTATAACTCTATTGAAAGGCATGAGGCCGAAATTATATTTTCTCTAATGATTTCAACCCAAATTTATATACTACCTAAAAAATAAAAAATTAGACAAATATCAATAGTATAGAGGTGTCAATCGGGCCGGGCCAGCCCGGCCCGGCACTAGGCACGACACGATTCGGTCGTGCTTGGATCGGCCCGGCATGGGAATTTCCCATGCCCGGTCTCATGCCGTGCCCGACCACGGCACATTCGTGCCATGCTGTGCCGAGGCCAATCGGGCCTCGTGCCATGCCTGGCCCGACACGATATCATGGTCCGTCGGCACGGTACCGTGCCGAAATCAATTTTTTTTAAATTAGGGTTACGGGGGCACCGGAACCCTAATTTTTTTTAAATTAGGGTTATGGGGGCACCGGAACCCTAATTTTTTTTATTTAGGGTTCGGCACGACCGGGCCGAACACTGTGGATCGTGCCGTGAGCCCGTGCCGGGCTGAACCCCCACAAAACCATGTCGGGCCAGGCACGACAAGGTACAGTAACCGTGTCGTGCCTGGCCCGGCATGAAAGCATGGTCGGGCCTAAAAAAATGAGTCGGGCCGGCCCGGCACGTCCCATTTGACACCTAGACAATAGTATGGACGTACTTTAAAATAATTATAACTAAAAATTCTAGTGGTGTTGAGGAAGAATTGGTATGATATATATATTGTAAAAAAAGATATATATATATGTAGGAGTACGTGTAAAATTGGGTACCTAAAAAGACATGTTGATCAATATACCAAAAAATATGATGTATTATATCATAGGCAAACGTAAGTTAACACTGAGAACTTGGAAGTATGATCTAATTCAACTTTATTTATACCCTTCATATACCACAAAGATTCTAGGAGGGGAGAAGAAGACATGACCAAATCGATTAAGATCATGGTCTCTCAATTAGATTTTCAGAGGATCCTATGGTAGTCGATATTATGCAGACATACTTTCAGTGTGCTTATTGTAGGATTCATGGATACACATATAGGAATGATATAATAAAATATTAATACTTAGAAAAACCAATAATAATTAATAAATTTAGAAAATTTAGTAGATCAATATCCATGACATCCAATATATGAATAAGTTATAATAATGTATCATTTTTATGCCTTACCTCTCAATACATAGACTAAAAATAGAAACTTGATAAAAAAATATTAAGATTTTCTGAGATTCTTTATCTTCTTGATGACCATATCATATATGAGTGTATGACATAGATCTAAAGGTGGCAAATAAGTTAGGCAGCTTAGGCAAGGCTCACATCATGACACGATTCAGTCGTGACTAGCCTAGCATGGCATGATCCAAAACTATGCTTGGTTATGGACTGTGCTACCTCGCAGCATGGCTCATGTTGTGCTGGGCTAGTGTGAGCCTTGCCTCATGCTAGGCCAGACACGATCCACATATTTGGCCCGATGACATGGTCCACCTACCCGAGGATCCAAGACCAGCTATGGTTGAGTCCCAAGACTAGCTCTCAGGCACGACCCACATGCTTCACCCGATGACATGGTCCACCTACGTGAGGACCTAGAATCAGCAATGATCGAGTCCCAGGTCATGGGTCAAGTTATATCGAGTGACTGCTAGATGGGGTCGGGGGTTTTTTTAATCTAGCCACGTGGATGGTTGCATTTGGTCGACCACTCATTGCCTTTTCACACAACGGGCTTCCAACATGGACACCGATAAGTCACACCCATTGTTGTCCCTATTGCCTCGTCAATAATGAAAAAAAGGACATTTTACATATGGAATTACTATAGTCGTAAGATTGATTCTAATGACTACATAGGTCAGAATCCAATGTCTATCATGATTTTAGGTTATTTAAATTAACAAAAATTAATAAAAATTTAAAAAAAATCATTTTTTAATAAATTTGAATTTTTTTTCTCTATAAATAGAGAAGAAGAAATTTAGATATTTATTCTCTATTTGTTCTCATGTCTCTAACTCTCAGTTTTTCATTCCCTAATTTTTTGTCTTTTACCTTTCTGTGTAGTGTAGCCTCTCAACTCTCTTTAGTATATCATTTTGTAATATACATATTAGATATACTTATATACAATATTATATTATGTTTTTTTATTTCAATTTACATTCAACTCTTGCACATACAAGAACGAGATAGATGATTCAAATAATGGTGTGGGTGTGCTTGTCAACTTGGGCAATAGTGCAAGTTTGTTGCATGGACTCTCAATCAGGAGGTTATAATTTACAAAAAAGTGGTTTGTAGTATGGTACTAGTTTTTATATTTTTTATTACAATGCTACTTTAGAACTTTTTAATTTATTTTACAAATTTCATTTAAATAAAAAAATATTACATAGTAAATTTAATAAAAATGAGTATCAAATTGTTGTAACATAGACATTGTTAAAAATGATAACCCTATTGAGGTTCAAGCTCAAAACTAAATTTTTTTCAATGGTCTCGACCAAAATTTATATGTCGCCTAAAAAATAAAAAACTAAGTGAATATCAGTAGTTTGGACACTTTAAAATAATAAAAACTAAAAATTCTAAGAGTATCGATGAAGAATCATTAAGGTGTATATATTATAAAAAGATATATACATATAGGAGTACATGTGGGACTGTCGACTGGGTACCTAAAAAGGCATGCCAATCAATACACTAAAAAATATGATGTTTTAGATCCGAGATAATTTCAACTTAGTGGTGGAGTCTTTCAAGTTAGCTTTAGTTTAGCTTCATTGACCTTATTCATATACCAAATTTTATTTTGGGAGGGAATGCATGCCCAAACTGATTATGATCATGAGTTATCCAATTAGATTTTCAGAGAATCTTAGGGTAGTCAGTATTATGTAGATTTACTTCCAGTTTGCTTATCATAGGATTCCTATGTCCACAAGTAGGAATAATATGATAAAATAGTATTAGTTATATAAACTCTTAATAATTAATGAATTTAGGAAATTTAGTAGAGCAATCTCTGTGATGTCCGATATATGGACTAGTCATGATGATGCATCATTTACATGCCTCACCACCCACTACATAGACTCTAAATAGAAAGTAAATAAAAAGATAATAGGATTTCCTAAGATTTTCCATCCTCATTATGGCCCTGCCTTATATGTATATATGACATGAATCTTTAGAGAATATGATATTCAAAATAAAATATTTAGTATATCATTTAATAATACTTTAAATAATGGAGTACCTATTAGTATATTTTTTAAAATTATTAAAGATAGACTATTAGGTGAGATATTTCATGTTGATGCATGTGTCACATGATTAATTTGATAGTTTATGTAGGAATGAAAATTATTTCTCTCATACTAGAAAAAATAAGAAATTCACTAAAATACCTTAGGATGCCTAGTAGACAATAAGAGTTTAGCAGACCATGTCAGTATGTTAGGTTTAAAAAGAAAAAAAAATCACATGAATGTGAGACACCATTGAAATTATACTTACCTGATATTAGAGTCATGTGTTGCCTACCAACACGTGATATTCAATTATGTCAATAGTAAGAGCGATGAGATTATTATTGATAATTCTGACTGGGATATAAAAATTTTATTGATAAAATTTCTGAAAATTTTCTATGACATGAAAACCATGTGTTTATTTGTGTATACTCATGCCACTTGTATTGTACTTTGGTGCATATATAACATTAGTAGCATATTTAGAAAGTATAGATGTTACCCTATATTTAGTGTCATGGCTGTTGAAATAGAGACTAAGTATTTAAATTACTAGTATTTCATTCATGTCTTGTTTGGTTGTCAGTATGGATCATTGGATTAAGGTGTAAGAGGTAAAAAATATCTTGACATACATATCTATTTACATGAACCAGGTTCACCAACATGAAAAGTTCATTAATGAAAAACTAACTTATTTTTATATTACAATACTAGGTATTGTAGTTTTAGCCAAGCTCTAAATACGAGCATGGATACTAAATTTAGAGACAATAACTTCTCCATTCAATTAGCCATGGGAAAATGATAAGAAATTATATTGAATAGAAGTGAGCTATCTCGATACTTAGATACTAATTATTATTTCATCCTATCACATAATGATAATAAAAATTTTGATATTTTGCTATGGTAAAAATTGTTCAAATCCACCTATCTCATGCTCTCTAAGATGACACATGATCTACTGACCCCTTTGGTATCTAATATAGCATTGGAGTCTATTTTTTCTATGATAGTCAATATCATTTCAAATAGGAAACCAAGATTATGATCATATATCATAGAGATACTTGCATCCATGAAGGATTGAGAGGATTTGAGATTTGTTATTTAGGAGAACGTGCAAGAGATGATGGTAGAATGATGATTCATGGGATGTAGAAATCGAGAATATTGAGGGTACTAGTGATTACTTCTCCATCCTATCACATTATGATAATAAAAACTTTGACATTTTTCTATGGTGAAAATTATACAAATCCATCTATCTCGTGCTATCTAAGATGATACATGATTTACTAACCATTTTGGTGTCTAGCATAACATTGAAGTCTAATTTTTCTATGATAGCCAATATCATTTTAAATAGGATATTAAGATTATAACTAAATATTATAAAAATACTTCCATGCATGAAAGATCGAGAGGATTCGAGGTTTGATATTCAGGAGAATGTGCAAGAGATGGTGGTAGAATGATGATTCATGGGATGTGAAAATTGATAATATTGAGAGTACTAGTGATATCTTCAGATATATTCATGATGATGCAGATGAAGATCTGCATTTCCATCTATAGTATCCTACTGTAAATACCGATTGATTATTATTCATTGATAATTTTTGATTCATGTCATACATATAGTGTGCTATAGTACAATGTTATTGCTTGTTTATTTTTGCTATTTTATTTTTCATATTGATTTATGCATTTTGTGTCTTGTGATTTCTCTATTCATGACTGATATAAGTTGTAAGATGTATCATGTATATGTTTCCAATATTGGAATGGAATGTAGTTTGTATTTTGCAATTTTTCTCTATTTAAAATTTGATGATTTTTTTATTTGATTTACTCATTCATCTTTTTAAATAAATAAAATTAAATTTACAAAATTATATTAGGCCTTACTCTTAGGTAGTCTTAGGTATTAGAATTTGCATTTTAGGATAAGGGGAAAAAGGCTACTTTGTGAATTGTGCTTGACCCTTGTGCTACTCAAACTGGCTTAAACTGGCCCATACTACCATGGACTGCTCTAGGCCCGACACTACCCAGCACTATATGGGTTAACAATGCTGGCATGACACAACCAATTTGACACCTATGCATATTGGCCCTATATTCAGAGATGATAACTTCTCCATTAAGTTAGCCAGGAACAACTGATAGGATAGTCCATCAAATAGAAGTGAGCTATCTTGATACTTAGATACCAATTATTGTTATATCCTATCACATGATGATAATAAGAATTTGAATGTTTTACTATGAGAAAAATCATATGAATCCACATATCCCATATTATTTAAGATATCACATGTGTACTACCTTAATTTACTATAGATACTACCTTAATGTACTGTAGGTACTACCTTAAGAGTCAAATTAAGGTAGTACCTACAGCATTAAGGTAATACACATTATTTTAGTTCCTCAATCACAATAATTTTTTTTAAGTGTACTGACTAATATAATATCAATTATAAGTACCTTATTTCTATTTATTTTAAAATTAACTGCCTAATTAATTTTTCCCTCACATAAATATGTATATTAGGATTAATTGTGTGAACAAGATAAATGTCATTTGAAATGACAAAAAAAACCTATGATATTGATTTTGTTTAAAAATTGTTGATTTATGACATAAATATACTTAAAATTTGTGTGTTTTAAAAAAATCAGAAAATAACCTCACTTACAAGAATAAAGTGATGGGCATTGTGAACTATTGTAATATATGAAATGAAGATAAATATATTCCCTTTTTGTTTATGAAAAGAGAAGATTTCAAAGAGAAAAAGGAAGAGGAAGATAGAGAGAGGGAGTAGAATTTATCATTCCATTATTAATATCAATGAGTATAGTGCCTTTTATGTGCTTATGAAAGATGATTTCATTAACTCATCTTAAAGGTGAGTTAGGGAAATCTTAAGTTTCATGAATGTGAT
Organism: Sapria himalayana; assembly: GCA_029783825.1. Classification (NCBI taxonomy): domain Eukaryota; kingdom Viridiplantae; phylum Streptophyta; class Magnoliopsida; order Malpighiales; family Rafflesiaceae; genus Sapria; species Sapria himalayana. The sequence goes on along the minus strand of JAREIK010000403.1, from coordinate 3,358,928 downwards.
TGCTGTCTTTCACCACTCACATAAATATTTTATCTATAACATTCCCTCTCGAATGACTACCATTAAGAATATGCCCCATTAAAATATTGTTAGTAAAATCCAAAGAGATAGAACCTAGTGAAAAAAATTGTACAATATTGATATGATATTATTGATTGCTCCTAGTCTATTGGGACTACCATTAATAACGTTGCCAATAAAATCCATTAAGACAAAATTCAGACTTATGTAAAAAGAGTACATAACACTAATATCTTCTCATAAGCAAGCTCCCCCTCATATATATAATTTTAAGTTTGTGCATTTCAATCTTATATATTAGCTTCTTGAATGTTACGGTTAATAATGACTTTATATAATAGCTAGATTATCACTTGAACGTAATTTTTGAACATCAATTTCATCACTCTTCTAAATTCATGCGTATAAAAGAATTTTGGAGAAATATGTTTAGTTATATCTCTCTTAATATAACCTTGTTTGATATGTGAAATGTAAGTAATATTATCTGTATATAATATTTTCAAACTATCTTTTATAGAATGGAGTCCATATGGTTCTTAGATATGTTGAATCATCTATCTTAGCTATATGCATTCATAATTTTCTTCATGAATTATTATAATATATGAATGATTCATTGATATAGTCATCCTTGTTTACTTAAAGGATCTTCATGAAGTAGCAGTTCCATTATAATTTAACACATACCTTATTTGTGAACTAATCTTATATGAGTTTGAAAGGTATCCTACATTAGCTGAACCAAATAATAGTTTTTTTAATTCTTTTGAGTAAAATAGACTCATATCAATTGTTCATGGTGGTAGTATAACATATACTTAATATCATTCCAATGTCTTTGAATTTGAGCAGAATTATACCTTGTTAATAAATTGGTAGAAAAAAGCATTATCTACATGAGTAAAATTAGAAATATACATAAGTTAATCAATGATACTGATATATGGTACTTGAGTTGAGGACCAAACAATTCGGGAGGTAGATGTTCATGTGAGTGTTCTATGATTCCCGACATCATTGAGGGTCAAGGATAACATTGCATGTCATGCCAAAGAACATAAGTCTTTTGGTTACTAAACTTCTAGTTTAGGACAAAATAATAGAGGTAATATAAAAATATTTTGTTTTATCTTCAATCATAATTTCAATATGATATGCATTCCTTTTATATCTTTAAAATTTATCACATTTATTGTGGACTTGCTGAAATATTATGCATCATTGATATGCAAACTAGTTCCATTTGGTAGAATTATGTTTGCTCTTCTAGAACATTCAATTTATTTGTAGTACTAGATATGGTATGTATATTAGCATTTATGAATGTCAAATATAGAAAGTATTTTTTTCTTGAAGAATTGTGTATGATGCATAGTCAGTAAGACATATAGTATTCTTATTCAACTTTAGATCAATAATACATGAATTTTAGATACAACAAATAAAAAATAAAAAATGATATGATTAGAGTCGGATATAATATTGAAATGATATATATTAATTAATATAAGAAATATCATTCAATAATAATGTTATCATGATTATGACTTTGTAAGGGTGTCAAAGCTCATTATTTGATATGATCTCAAATTCTAGTTGAGCAAGGATCTCTCATAAAATATAGTTCTATAAGTATATATAAGTTGTATAAGTAATAAAATAAGCATAAGTCCAAATATTGATCCCACAAGAATTATTATCATTGTTTAATCAATCAACAATAAACTAACTATTATTCAAGCTGAATAGATGTGCTTGATCTTTGAAAATATACGTAGACTCTAAGGTTGGCAAACATACTTGTGCAAGATGATGTTATGTAGTATTTGGTCAATATTATATTTAGTTATTGGATGAATAATAGATTAATGTGGAAATACTATTTTTCCCTATTTGCATATGAGGTGATCATCATCATTTGAACGTCACTTCCAAGGATGATCCTCTTGTAGTTATCCCATTGGTATTTCAACACCGAAGTAACATGTCATTCACTACAAGGATCATCTAAACATCTACTCCTTTTAGGCAATACATCAATTACCTTTGACTATTGCTTCAAGTATGTACTTACATTCACCAACCTTTAATCATCTCAAGGATGCGAGATAATATTGTACTAATGGTGTTTGTGCTTCTGACTTCATAAGCATCATACTCATGGCAATTAAATATATGTCTTCCCATAAATATCATTTATGAAAGTCATATAAGCATAAATAATTCATAGGGTTGTCACTACCATATGAGTATCATTCACTTGTATATGTATCATGATATACTTATTACTATCCACCACAACTATCACACAACTTTTATACATTACTGAAACTCCTAGGTAAGAGGCTCTACTTAACCCTCATATTACTCAAAGGTTAGTACATCTAGATAGTACATAATGGATTAGTTTTTTATACATATATGCTTTTGACTTCGTAATCATCTTACTCACAATGATTAAACATATCTCAATTTTGAGTCTTCATATATTAGTTTATTTCATGTCTTAAGATTAGAATGCTTATCACTTTCTTCTTATCAAAGCATGTGTGTGTGTTCCATATGATTTATCTTACCTATCACTGTTCACCATGACTGACATCCATATATGAATATATTCATGAAAATCCTAATTTCTAGTTCTAAATCACATCCACATCCATTAATATCCAAATATCACATAAACAAAAACATAAACTCATTAAATCAATAATATATCACAATAAAATTATATTACCAACCCTAGAATTCAATTTAACCAGACATGTGGGTGGAAATCATGTGAGATATGTTGAATGATATCTTGTGAATTCAAGGGTCCTAATGAATGCCTAAACTATTTTCTAAGCACAAAACCATAATTACAATTGAATTTGCTTGTTGTTCACTTTGGATTTGTTCTTAATTGGGGCTGAATTTATATCACCAGTGATTCTTGGCATGCACATCATGTTACTCTTCTCTCTCTTATTTTTTCAAGTGTAAATTTTATATTTCAAAGATCCATGAGATACTTTAAGTTCTAAGTTGCAGCATAGAATTAAAGTCATTACTTTGATATTTCTTCTGATCTCCTTTAGAGCACAAATATCACAATACTAGAAATGGTCATGAAGAATTCTTACGTTTCTGTAATACAAAGTCATGACATTGGGAATGACTATGAGTTTGGTTTTGACTTTGTAAACAAAGTGTTGTCACACTAGGATTATCATGACAAAGATTAATTTTTTTATAAAACAATATCATGATGCTAAGATTGGCCACTATATTGGTTTTGTCTTTCTGAACAAATTATTATAGCTCAAAGATTGTCATGACTGAGGTAAAACTTTTTTTAACAAAAAGTCATGGTGCTAGAGTTGGCCATTACTTTTATATTTTCTCTTATAAGCACAAACTCCCAGTGTTGGAAATAGTAATGACCAAAGTAATTGCTCTTTGGAATGGAAAGAGTCATGGTAGAAAATGATATCGCAACTCACATCACTAGATGTTTTAGCATAGGTTTGAATAAGTTATAGTTTTGGAATTTATCGTGACTACTTGTACCAATTGAGTATTAAGCTACCACACTATAAAAATAATGTCGTGGCTATAAAGTGGTGTAGATCTATTGTGGTTGCATAGTGAAATAATTATACAATGAAATATATTACATAGTGAAATAATTGTATCAACTCGATAGTAGAATCATGACATAAAAAAATATCACGACTATTTTGATAGAGTTATAACCAAGAAATGATATTATAACTACTTAAAATAAATATGTGGGTTATGCATAAGTCATACCAAGAGAATTATTATGACTTTCTATCACTTCTTTTCTCTCGAAGCATTTACTATATTGAGACAATATTTTTCACCAAAATTCTCTACTATTTCACTAACCTTTGTCAAATCCTTTCAAAACAAAAAAAATAGTAAAATCTCTTCGATAAATACTAAAATAATACAAACATAGCTATATTTACTTAGCAAATAACATAATTTATTCAATAGTTGGAGTATCAAACAAACTCTAATAGTAAAAGTATTGTTCATCTCCAAGCAAATAAGTCTCCCTTGAAACATAAAAAATTTATTCATAATTTCATTATCACAAGAACAAAAAGTACATTACAATAATATCATGGATAATAAAGGTATATATCTCAATGTGGTGAAGGAGGACAATATAATCGTCCCCTATAAATAAAATCCTGAAATGGGAATTCACATTGGAGGATTCAAATGGAGATATAGATATGGAAGGCATCTCTGAATTTTTTTTCTTTTCTATCCATTCCATCATTTGAGAAATCATGTCATGTAATGCCTCTTATCTTTTTCCAATGGAGTTCATGGCATCTTCAAAATGAACCAAGATCAAAATATATTTACTTTTGATTCTCACTAAAATTTCTCACATTTTTGATCCACTACTTCTTCTTATATATAATACATATTTTTCTCTATTTTTAAATCTAATTCTTTAAATCATTTTCTACTAATTCGTTGCAATGGATTCATATACTTTCCAAAATAAATTGATGTTTCCTATCACTCCAATTTTTATTTACTTTATTTCCTCCAAATTTTTTAAAATGCATCCTTCAAATTTGTCTTAGATAGACACAGATAGAATCTCTTTTTTCATATAGATGCATATCCTACAATACATCTCTTTTCTCTGCATTTGTTTGATCTTCCTCTTCTATCCTTTTGACACATTCTACCCACTTGTTGTCTCTTTTCTCCAATCCCTCCATCAAAGAGGTATGCACGTACTTTATCTCCATTTTCAAATACTCGTCAGCTTGTCTCTATAATTAATCTCACACATGAGTTTTCCAAATTCTTCTTTTTTCTTCAAGAAGTAATATTGGACCATGTCTAACTGCTCTTTATCAATCTCTTTTTGACTTATTTGCATAAGTTCTATACTAGCCTTGTGGAAGGGTGACACAACTTGCCCAACTTCAGTCGATTCTTCCCTTCCAAGAGTCTCCTTTTTTTTTTTAATTTGCTTCCTTCAGGCCCTCTTTTCACACTCATCAATGTTAGTCAAGATATTTGTAGGAACATTTTATCTCTACCTTCATTCTTCATACATCATGATTCCCTTGAATAGACACAACATTATTATAAATGAATGGCCAATTACTTATCTAGATAATCCACTCTACATGAAATTGAGGATCAATTTCTCCAAAATCATTCTCACATGGATCTTACATCCTTTGACCATGGAAAAAAAGTAATATTTCTATATTTTGCATGATTATGTAGACATGGAGGATCAGTTTTAAAATAGAGCTTAGAAAATACAACTAAACTTTACTCTCCAATGTGAGTTCTCTCTGCACCAAGTGTTGATAGGGACTTTTTAAAGAAACTCTTCATTCTCCTTTACCACCCATCAATGTCATGGCGATGACTTAGTATTTTAGTTTTATTTTTAATATTTTAAAGTTTGTATCATACATGAATCCTTGCAATCCAAATATCTCATTTATAGAAACTCTTCATTCACCAAATATCATTTATACATCAATGTTTAAAAAGTTATGGCTATGTTTGAGTGTCAGGACTTCATTCAAATGTTTATTGTGTACAAGTATTTATGATGTATGTATGCATTCAAAAAAATAGTTATCTATTATGTCATTCAAAGTGAAAAGTAAAATATTGGGTTGTCTCACAAGCAGTGTTATATTCAATATCCATGGTTAGACTTATTATTTGTATTTAATTTTTTTCTTTTTCAATATCATGTATCCATACTATTTTTTTTATGTATAATCTTTTCTTTATTTTTGTTTTGTATTTTCTATGTCGATTAATGGTGTTGAATAAAAAATTATCTAGACTTTTTTTTTTCTTTTTCTGGGCAATGATATAAAAAAATTAATGGCTACTTCATTATTTGTCACAACTTCGCTCTTCATAGGTTTTTTATTAACACAAAATTTTATTATAATCAGCACACACAACTTATAATTCTCTCTTCATAGGTATAGTGATTATAGTTATAAATTTTTCAAGTGTCAACTTTTTTATGAACTTCAACCTCAACCTTATCATTTTGGTGTTCATCTTCCTTTTTACTCTCATTGTCTTTCATGTTTTGCTCATAAAATATTACAATATGGGTGATACATCCTCCAAAATTATTTTCATTTTTTTTCAATTTGTACTTCCATCCATCACAATCTTTCTTCCTCTGTGTCATTTGTTTCCTTTGTTACTTTCAACAATGCCGAAATGGGATCTTCAAATGATAATTGATTTTCTAGCACAAATATTCATGTTCATCTTCAAATAATGGTTAGTCTGTCTAGTACAACTTTAATAGCACTTCTTCTAGGTCATTGCTTCTTTTGTTTCTATTAACAATGCCAAGATATAATCTCAAATTATCATTTTATCTATCTAAAATGAATATCCATGTTGAGATGCTTGTTCTAGAATTCTGTATAATATATCTTTATGATTTTGAATGTAAGGATGATTGAATAGATTGAATTCGTTACAAAGTTTGTAGTGCCACCTATTATTTTGAAATAAATTCAGTATATGGTTTATTAATTTTTAGGTCTAGAGTATTTAACTCGGTTCAAAGCTTTGTTCTTTGAATTTTGGTATGGTGACTACAATATAACAAAACCAAAAATAAGAAAAATGTACTCACAACATAAATACAATATAAACACTAAGCAAATAATTACATCTATATAATTGAAACAGAACTAACCTTTTACAAGGACTATTATGTCAACTCAAATTGACTATCAAACTATTATTACATTCTCCGATAGTAGAATAGTGCTACAAATTGTAGTAACTTTATGAGAGTAGCAAAATTCATAGTTAATTGATATGATCCCAAAAACTAGTTAAGTGGGGATCTCTCATCAAATACAACTCTACAAGTATACGAGTCATATAAAGTAATAAAGTAGATATACGTTCAGATATCAATCCCACATAAATTATTTTCATAGGTTGATCAATCAACAATGAACTAATAATTATATGAGTTGAATAATTATAGTTTGTCTTTGGCATTATGCTCAGATCATATGGTTGGTAAATATAATTGTATATAATAATATTTCTTAGTATTTGGTCAATAGCATATTTGGCTATTGGACAAATGATAGATTAGTATGGAAATACTTGTATGCCCTCTTAGTATACAAGGTGGCCATCATCTATTAGACTAACACTACCAAGGATGATTCTCTCATGGTTTTCTCATGGTAATTTAATATCAAAGCAACATGCCATTCCGTGCAAGGGACATTTGTATTTCTATTTTTTTTAGGTAATATGTTAACTACCCTTGATAATTACATTGAGTATATATTTTTATTCTCCACTCTTTAATTATATCAAGGACATGAAATGATATGATATTAATTTTGATTATGCTTTCAGCTTCGTAAGTACAATATTCATGATAATTAAATATATATCTTCTCACCTATAAAAGTCACACAAGTATGAATTATTCATAGGAAAACAATCACCATAAGAGTCTCTCCCACTTGCATGTACCTTATGGCATATATGTAGCTATCCATCATGGCCAACACATGACTCACACACTTTGGTGAAACTCATGGGTTAAGACATTCTACTTAACTCTATTATTACTTGAAGATTAAATATTCTAGATAGTACAAAATAGATTAGTTTTAAATATATTCATACTCATGTGTAAGACATTCTACTTAACCCTTTTTTTACTTTAAGATTAACTATTCAAGTTAGTACAAAATAGATTAGTTTTTAATATATTCATACTTTGGTTTCATGGGTAACTTATTCATAATAATTAAATATATTTCAAATTTAGGTTTTCACATATTAGTTTATTTCACACATTACGATTATAAAGGTTTTCACTTCCTTCTTATCAAACTACATGAGTGTGTCTAATGACTTACATGTTACATTCTACAATGGCTGACATTCATAAATTGACGTATTCATGAAAATTCTTATTTTTTATTCTAAATTATTCTATACTTATCAACATCCAAAAATACCACATAAACATAAACTCATAAAATCAATAATTTATCATAACACAATTATAATACCAATCCTAGAATTCAATTTCGTCATAAATTGGAGCAAAAATTGTATGGGATGTGATGAATGGCATCTCATGGATTCAAGAGTCCTAATAAATGCCCAAAACCCTAATTCTAATGCTTGTTGTTTTCCTTGAATTTGCCCTTAATTAGAGTATAATTTGCATTACCTTTGATTGTTGGTATGCACATTGTGTTCCCCTTCCCTCTCTCTCTCTCTCTTGCCTTTTTCTTTAAGTATAGCTTTTATACTTTGGGGATCCATGCAATACTCAAGTTGGAAGTCATGGCACAAAATTGAAGTTGTGATTCTAATATCTTTTCAGATCTCCTCTAGAACACAGATGTTATGATTTAGGGAATAGCCATGATGGATATTTATCTTTTTATAACACAAAATTATAGCATTAGGAATGACCACACTTTGGTCTTGACTTTCTAAGTAATGTGTAATGACATTAGAATTATCATGACTGAGATTACTTTTTTTGTAACACAAAGTCATACTAGGATTGGCTATGGCTTTAACCTTATCTTTGTGAACAAGTTGTTTTTGCTCTATGATCATAGTGATTGAAACAAAAATTGTATAACATAAAATCATTACATTGGAGTTGGCCGAGACTTTGATATTTTCTCTCTGGAAACTAGAGCACAAAATTGTGATATTTGAAATAGTTGTGACCAAAGTAATTGCTCTCTAAAATAAAAAAGTCATGACAAAAAATAATATTGTTACTCACATTACTAGATGTTTTGGCTCTACTTTGAATAAGATATGACTCTAGAGCATATCTTGACTACTTACAGCAGTGGCATACTCAACTGTCATGACGAGAAATAATATTATTTTTATAAAATGCTTTACAACTAGTGCATCCTCAACTCCATTAAACTGTCACAACCATGATATATGTATTACGTAGTGAAATAATTGTCAACTTGATGGTTGAGTCATAATATAAAAAATAATGTCATTACTATTTTGGTAGAGTTACAGCCAAGAAAGAATACTATAATTACTTAAAACTAATATGGGGGTATATATAAGAAGTAATAAGATAATTATCATGTCTTTCCATCACTTCTCTTTTCTCCAAGTCTTTACACTACCAAGTCAATAATTTTCACTAAAAATTCTTTATGATTTCACAAATATTCATCGAATTCTCTCAAAATAAAAAATTAGTGAAATATATTTGATAGATATTGAAATACATTCAAATATGCCTATATTTCCTTCCTAAATAACACAAATTATTCGGTAGCTAGAGTACTGAACAATCATCATTCATCAAATAATTAGATTTTCACTAGGAACTTTAAATAAATCAACATCAAAGTATATTAGGTCTACTAGTCATTATTAGTAAAAGTTATTACTATATCTTTTTTTTACTTCCATTATTGTTTAGTAAAAGTTAGTCAAATATTTGGGCATATGATAGGTACATGACCACTACTTTTTCATTTTGCATATGTAGCAAGTCACTTCATGAGGCTTGAAGGGTGTGTGTATTTTCTCTATATTGTCTCACCATTATTATACTTCTAGCAATGAAATGAGTCTTTCCTTTTTAAGAGGTCAGAAGAATGATTGTCATAATAACAAGAATTTTGCTTATGACCATGATCATTTATCCACTTCTAGCAATTAAATAACTCTTTCCTTTTCAAGGGGTCATGCAGGATTGATTGTCATATTAACAATAATTCTACTTATGACCATGATCATGACCATGATCACGTTCACTCTCATGATTGTATGATGAAAATACATTCACTTCAAAGAATGATTCAGATCCTGATGGACATGTTGAAGGTTTTTCATTAGTAGCTCATTATTATATTTAATTACTAGAAGACATGATATTAGATCTAAATATTTAGTAAATATGTGCTCACTATATTACTATTATAAGTTGAATTAGTGGCATAAGATATTATGAATATTTTTTCTATAATATCTCTTCTTAAATGATTTTTTTTTTGCATAGATTTAATCTAGAGTTTATTTTAAATAGAATAGAGTTATACTCAATGAGTGTTTTAAAACTTTTCAATCTTAGGTGTATCCAATCATATAGAACTTTTGGTACAATTATTTTTTTTTGGTGGTTAAACTAATCCTTCAAGTCATTCCACATAGCGAAAGGATCTTGTATTGTGAGATACTCATTTTTCAGATCATGAAAATGATATCTAAGAAAAATTAGTACTTTTGCATCGTCATATTGGGGCACTTCATTTCATTCTTTTATTATTTCTCCAAGATTCATCAAAGTCAAGTATATTTTAGTACCAAGAATCATGATAGATAGTATTTACTAGAAATATCAAGTAATATAAACTCATGTTTTGTGAGAGTTGATATTTTGGCAAACTTTTAATATGTGATAAAAATGATAATAATATTATTTTACTTTTGTTGGAGCAAAGGTTGTAATATTTAACATGTTAGAAAATAAAAAGAAATATAAAAACAAAAAAAAAACAAAATTAAATAGAATATTTAATTCATGAGCAACTAAGGTCATTCATAATTAATTGTATTATTTATAATACTAACATTAATATAATTTATTTGTTTCTAATCAAGATGAAAATAATGAGAGAGAGAGAGAGAGGATAACTTTTCTTTCTATTATTAACATAAAAGAGTAAAAGAGTATAATTTATTAAGAAAATCTTTATAAATTAAATGTGATAATTCACTACTCACATGAATGCTTCATTTATAACAATGGGGCATATTTATCAATATTATAAGAATAAAGAATGGGAGGTTTTTTGTGGGTTTGGCAAAGTTTCATCCCTATTATTTAATTATTCCTTTATTTTAATATTTGTAATTGCTAAAAAAATAAAAATTTAAATTATTTTTAAATTTAAAATTGTAATTATTTTCTTATAATATTTGGCAAAGTTTCATCACTACTCACATATTATTTTTCTTATAATATGTGGGTTTTTGTAATTATTTTTAATTTAAATTTGTAATTCCTTTATAATTTTTGTAATTATTTTTAAATCCATTATTTATTTTGTAGAAAATAAATTTAAATTCCTAAAATTAAAAAAATATATATTTTTCTTATATTTTTTCAATTTGGAAAAAAAATGTTTCAACTCTTTATAAGAATTTTACACAATGTGGTTTTTTTGTGTTGTCCCTCCCCCTCCTAACTCATCTCATATTATTCCTCAATCCCTCATTTATGAGCCTTAGAGACACAAGGTCAAAGAAAATAAGGATTTAGTCACAGTGGCATGAGTAGAGTGTTCATCAAAGATACCATGAATCACATATTCGACATCCCTAGGGTTCGAACTTGTGTCGCCATGGTTGGAACATCTTACCCTTTTTCCAATTTGACTATCATACTATTGATAATTTTACTCAGTGTATTATAAAAGTAACAATTATAATAGTGAGGAAAAGGTAGAAGAGTTTGGAGAAGAAATTCATGTCTTGCAAAAATGTCTTCAAAGGGCTAAGACTTTCCTTTATAGGCTCACAATCTTGAATATGAAGAGATGATTGAATACAAAGTGGTAAATCGATATATATGGAGTCACTAGTCTTAAAACAATAAAGGAGGTTCTACTTTAAAATAAGATGAATGGTCATCCACCATATTTATAGCACTCCTCTTGGATGCCCACCATATTAAGATAATGTGAATCATTAAAGATCTTAATAGAAAAACCCCATGGAAAAAATGTAGTAAAGGAAAATGAGCACAACATTTTATAAATCGTATGGTGATGTTGGATATACTAAAGAAATTAATCTCATTAAAAGTATGCCAATACAATCTAGTGGGAAATACATGGACAAAGGAAAAAGAGTAATGCATGCATTTGTCTAGATAAGTAGTGAACTTAATGAAATACTCCCTCTGATGAGTACCAATTTGACTTATCACAAACTCGATACATCCCAATAACATATGTCAAATTTTTGAATGTTGATGATGGTAGAGCTTAGGTGAATAAATATGTAATATTATCACTCAACCATATTTGTTGTACTTCAATTTTAAGACTATTTTGGAATTTGTGAGTGAACACAAACTTTGGTGAGATATTTTTGGTTTTATCAACTTTGATGTATCCTTCTTTGATTTGTTCAATAAACATAACATTGTCTTCATAAATTGTTGTTTGAATACTTATAATCAAAGATAACCCAAATATATTCCAAATGTTATGTATCATTGATCTTAACCATACACATTCACAACTAACTTCATAAAGTGCAATTATTTCATTGTAAATAGATAAAAAGGTACCAAAGTCTGCTTAGTTGATCACCAAGAAATTATAGTTTTGCCGCATGTGAATACATATATTGTTTGTGAGCAGACATTTTGAGGATTAGAAAGATATTCAGAATCTGCATATCCATTTAGAGTTGATTCCTTTAAATAAAATAAACCCAAATTTATAGTCCCACTAATAGAACGCAAGTTATATTTTATGTAAGTCTAGTCTTCGGATTGATGCAAAACTAAAACTTGCCAACAAATTAACTTAAAATATAATATTTGTTTTGGTACAACGTGTTAAGTATGATAAAGTACTAATTACACTAAAATATGATATATCATGACCAAGTTATGCTTCATTTTCTTCTTTTGGATAAAAAGCATCTTTCTTATCATCAAGGTAGAGATATCAAGTGGGATGGACAATTAAGGCATGGCCTGTGGAAGGACATAATCTAGTTATACTAGGCCCTATAAAATTCAGCTATGCTAAGCCTGACACAATTCGGTTATGTCAGGCTCGACATAATATGGTCTAGAATCATGCTTGGATCATGGTTGTGCATGCCCATGTCACATCTCATGCCATGCTAGGCTGGCACCTAGTGTGTCTCATGGCATGCTAGGCACATCAACATAGCATGGGTTGCATGACATATTTTTTAAATCAATCATTTAAAAAATTACCTACTAGTTGGTGGGTATGATAGGGACAATGACAAAAAAGAACATTTCATTATCCTATCAACAAAAAATTTAAATATCCTTATTTGGGAGCCATCAGAATGCTTTCCATAGCTCAATGGTAGAAATCCTATTGGTGTCGGATTTCTACCCTTAATAAATATAAAAATATATATTTATTTAATTAAAGAATTTCTATAAATACCTAATTCATATATTTATTTTTCATAATTAATATGTAAATTCTTCTTCTCTCATAGCATCTCATTGATCTGAAAATATTATTGTGCTCTTTTATTTGTATTTTATAAATAATTTGTTATCATAATTTTAATTTTTTGGGTCAAAGTACCAGTGGGGTGATAGTTTAATTATCATGACAAGCAATGACATCTAAGTGTGATAATATGAGGTACAATATCAAAGGTGTCTAATTTACACAAAAAATTAAGATGCACATTGTGATTTAATTTTAATTACTTTCTTTATATAGATTAATAAATAAATTAAAAAATAAAAATAAAAATTGAAAAATACTTCTCTCCTTTTTCAATTCACTTATTTCTAGTCTAGTGTCATAGTCTCACATTAAAAAATAACAAATAGTAAATTGAATGAAAATGAATTAGATATAGGCATGATATGAATGACAATCCAACTAAAAGATCTGACACTAAAACTAGGTTCATTCCTATGATCTTAAACATTTACCTAAACCCCAAAAACAAGGTGAAGATGAGTGATCTAGAGTCACTTTAACATAATTAAAAAAATATTAAGTATATCAAAGAATATTCTACATAGTATATATTATAAAAAATATATACATGTACAAGTAATAGTGACACTAGCCACCTTAAGGGACATGTTGGCTAGCATACCAAAAAACATAGTGTATTAAATCTTAGGCCAAGTTAGTGGTATGGTCTTTGGGGTTGGTATTGTATCAACTTCAAGTTCACTAACCCACTTCATTTACTACAATGAGTTTGGGGGGAATGCATTACTATAATAATTACTAGCAAGGGTCTTCCAATTAGATTTTGAAAGTTTTAAGAGTAATGGATATAATGCAAACCTATTTCCATCCTGATTATTGAAGAATTCCTAGGTTCACTATTTTGAATTTGTCATCCCACCTTATTTTATTTATTAGGCAATGTCTCAAAAACACATTAATGAGAGTATCTCATCAATAGAGATATGTAAGTGTACATGTCATTTAAGTAATAAAGAGAATTTTGTCTAGATATCAATCTCACTAGAATTGTATAAGTAGTTTGATTATTCAATTGTGAGATAACTCAATTCTATTAAAATAGATAATTAGATTATGAACAATCTTAGATCTATGGTTTTGTTTATTTAATCTTTTTGATGTATATTTAAATTAGCTCAATTTATATTATATATGGATATATAATATAGTTTAGAGTGTTATATAATGACTTCTTGCCTTAACAGCATATAATGTGGTTGTAACTAATGAGCCCATTACAATGGTGGTCCCCTCATGAATGTCCATTCGACACATTATCACCGAAATAACAAATTATCTTTACATGAAAGTCATTCAAAATCTCATCTTTCAGACAACTTTGTCAACTACCCTTGATGGTTGTTGTGTTTGCACACTTATATTCTCTAACTTTAAATGTTATAAAGACTAAGGATTGTCATGACTTGTAAGCATTTGTACTTTTGCCTTCTTAAGTACCATACTCACAAAATTAATGTATGTATTTCTCAATTTCACTAGTGGGAACCATATGAGGAAATACAACTTACATGAACTATTACCATCTTGTGACTCACAACATACTTATTAATATTCTAAGGGTTTCTATCATCATCCTCCTCGGTGATAATGTGACTTACATACTAAAAAGTGAAACCCTTAAGTGAATATTCTATATAATTTCAATCCTAACCAAGATTTGATTCTTTTAAAACATATATAATAGATTAGCTTGTAAAAGTATCCATACTTTTGGCTTCATACGTATCATACTCATAATGATTAATATAAATACCTAAATTTTGAGTTTCTACCATATAAGTTTATCTCAAACATCACAATAAAAAAGGCTAACACTTCCTTCCTACTACATGCATGAGTGAGTCTCATTATTTAGTTGTAATCATCTACCACGACAATCTCACACAAACCTACTAGTAGTCAAAATTCTAGTTCAAGGTCTATTAAATCACCCATTCCCCAAAATCCATAACACAATTTAAATTAAATATATTCATTAATAAATAAAAACCATTATCACATCACATATATCAATTTACACAAACCCTATCCCCATGTGCTATTTTGGTAAATTTCAAAATCTACCCTAGAGAGAAGGGAGGTTTGAGAGCCATGCCTCCCAACTCTAAAGATTGCATTAGGTATAGCATTTCTTGCTTACTTGTAAACCCCTTAAAGAGTGTGAAATTCATGCCCAGGGTTTGGTTGTTTCCATTGCTTTGCTTATTGTGTGAGGGAGAGGAAGAAGAAAAATGAAAGTTTTTCATAATTCTCCATCTTTCAAATTTATATGCAGATAATTCTATATTACTCCAAGTAAAAAATCATAGCTTTCAGAAGAAAGTAGAAATCATGGGACGTTATCTCTTAAGCTTGATGTCATGACTCTGGAGTGTATCTCAATATTTCTTTAACATAAAGTATCAATGCTGAGCAGCGATCATGAATCAAGCCTAAGACTCCTAAAATACAAAGTAGTAGTGCTGTAAAATAGCCATGACAACATGCACCTTCTTCTTATTCTTCATAAGAGGTCACGATGCTAGGAATGATTACGGTGTAGTGAAGGTCCTCTCATATTATTAACATTGGTCTTTCTTGATCATTAATTGGCCAATATATTCATAAATAACCATGGCATTATGAAGGTCTAAGTCTCTCTTATGTATCCTTGGCCACAAGGCCTTGACTTTTGAGGACAAAAGTCAAGGTCTTGTGGAATAGTCATACTCGAGTAATATCATCTATAATATTTAGTATCCCAATAGTCATGGTGCTAAATAATTATCATGATTTTGGCCTAGGTAGTTTTGACTCTGTAATATTCTATAGCTCAAAAGTTGTAGCTTTACAAAAAGGTAATGACTCTAACTTGAGACTACCGAGGCATTTTAAAGATAAAGTCAAGGTACTTAGATTTGGTTGTGACTTTGAGCATCAATGGGGTACTTGATTGCTATAACAAATAATTAATATTGTAGTGATTTTAATTTTATGAGATAAGTATGGATGTGACTCAATACTAATTTTATAGCTACTAAGAATGTATCACATGGTCGAAGGATTGTGCTAATGAATAAGTTGGGTCATAACATAAAAGGAATTTCACAACTAATTAGGTAAAGTTTTGGCAAAGAATAGATGCCAAAAGTATACAATACTCCATATGCTATCAATTTGTTAAACACATCCAAAAATCTATTGATTTCATGACTATTCATCAAAATTTGCCAAAACTCTATTCTCATAAAATCAATCTATAATATTTCTATTTCCATGCCTACACATTATTATAACCTACTCAAATACATAAGAATATTCAGTAGATTGAATATCGAGCAAACTATCATACTAAAATAATTACTTGTCCCCGAGCAAAAATATGCCCTTCCATAAAAAAATATTTTTTTAATGTCTATAAGAAATTCTAAGATGAGGTTTGAGTATTGCAGGGTCTAAGAAAAGTGAAGGAATTTCAAGTAGACATATTTATAGTCATGGTGAGGTTTAAGTTCCATGACTATAGTCATGAGTCATTAGATGTGTGTATTCATTTATGTGAAAGATATATGTGTTTATCACATCATACATGCGATAAAAAATGTTGGGTTGCTTCCCAAGTAGTGTTATAATTAACGTTCATAGCTAGACCATTAAAATCTCATTACCTCGATCTGAGATCTTTGATATTCATGCTAGCTTATCAATGTAGTTTTTTACCTCCTTTTTTTGGTTTCTTCCTCCAATTTTGCTTTAACGATACTTGTTACTTGGGCCTTTTCTTCATTGGATGCCATGATTTTTGTAAATGTCATGACTTCTTTTTATGTGCTTACTTATCCCTTTTCTTCTAAGATCCCAAAAGTCAATGTGTTGATTACAATCACAGTTTGCCTTTTAGCTTTTCATGACCCCTTTTTTTTATCTTTAAATGTGTAGTGGTGAGTAAAGCCACGAATTTTTCTTGAAGCATTCATTGCTATTTTTGATCTATAACTCCAAAGTTATGACATTATGTATTTTCACGGCTTTGTTTTTAAACTTTTGATGGACTAATTCATTATGTATCTCCAAAGTCATGATACTAGGCACAATTGTAGCTTTGTATTCAAGCTTTCCTTGGTTATTTTCATTGTGTAATACCAAAGTCACAATGTTGTACACAACCATAGCTTTGCCTTTGAGATTACTGTGGTCATTTTTATTCTGTAATACCAAAGTCATGGTGTGGTATATAGTTAGGGTTTTATCTTTGATTGGTTCTTCCATGGACTGATTCATTATGTATCTCATCTTTTTATTTCTTCAATGTTCTATTAGCTTCCTTAGAGTTTCCAACATAAGATTTCTTTGAAGTCATGACTTCAAAAAAATGTCATGACCTCATAGTAGTTATCTTACTTTATTTACTCATTTTTACAATCCTAAAATATTTCTTCTTTGTACTTCTCATCTTTATCATAATCACGGCTACAAAGTTATTCTTCTACTTCATCTATTTCGCCTTCACCTAGCTAGTAGTCTTCTAAAAAAGCTTTTCATCAAAAATCTACCATTTGTTGATCGTGGCATGAATGAGATGTATTTCTCCAATACTTCATTTCATTATCATCTAGATCTCACATTCTATTGTAATGGTTAAACTTTGCTTGTTCCTCACCGACACAAAGAGTAAACTCACCTTTCTTGACATAAATAAGAACTTATCTCGTGACCAAAATAGTTATCCCAATATTAATAATGCATAGTTGACCTTTATATTTAATACATCTGCTGAAAAAATAAATATACTCTTCTTAACCAATGTATCTTTGATAATCTCATTTGAGTATTTGATAGTCTGATCTATTATTTGGAGTAAAAGAGATATTAGAGTAATTTTGCTACGATTTAATCTTCATGCAATTAACAGAGGCATCAAATTTATACTTGATCACAAGTTGCACAATACTTTCTGAAAGGTATAATGTTATATAGTACAAAGCATAGAAAAACTTTTGCAGTCCTTGAATTTATTTGGAATTTTTTTATGAATAATTGTACTATACTTTTCAGTCACATACATCTATAACTTTCTCTTAATACTCATTATATCATTCATAAATTCTTTCAGATTTCAGTATCTGGGATAAAATTTTTGTAAATAGTATGTTAACTTCTAACTTATAAAATATATTGATAAACTTTTCAAAGTTTTGTCTAATTTCTTCTTTCTAATTTTTTGTGAGAAAAAAGATTCATTGAAAACCTACCCTTAGTTTCATTCTAATTTCTTTTTTTATCGACATAGCTTTGGGTAATTTCTATTTGCTACTTTGTTTCTTTATTTCAATTTTTTGTATCATTTGGGTGAAATTTGGGTGAACCAATCTTGGTTATGTGTCATGGCCTCATATTCTTCATTCTTCAAGTTATCTTTAGTAGAGGCCATAGCTTCTTCAAAACTTTTAGTTGGAGTTGTGACTTTTGGGAAAGTCATGGCATTATCATCCCTAAACATTCCAAAATCTTCTTATTCAAAATATTTTTGTATCTCGTAAGTAGTGACTTTTAAGAAAGTCAAGCATCATCACCCTCAAAAGTCTTAGAATATTATTATTGCATAAGTTGTTATGGCTCCACCGTAGTGACAATTAGCCGTGACTTTTGGAAAAGTCACGGCTAGAGATGTCAAACGAGATGGGTCGGCCCATTTTTAGGTGGCCCAACTTGGCCATTGGTTCGTGCCCGGCCCAACACTACTTCATCACAGCCGGCCCAACATGGCACGTCAGCCTGATTGTGATGAAGACGTGCTAGGTTGTTCCTGGACAAGCCTGTTCTAGCCATTCGAGCCGGGGTTGGGGCCGAGTTTGGGTTGGATTTGGGTAGGTTCGACTCATTTCAAAAATATTTAATCCAGAATATCAAAATTATTAAAAAATTCAAATTTTAAATATTTAATACTTATATAGTTTATAGTTACTTAATAAATTAAAATAAATAAATAAATAATTTTTTTATTTTTATTTTATTAAATTAAATAAAACATTAAGTTTAGTATTATAAACAACTAAACTTTAAAACTAATAGTTCCTGAATTTATAAAACTAAAATATTATTACAAACCAATACAATGCAAATCACAAAAAATATAAATGAAGATTTAAGAATCAAGCCTCAAAATAATATGACAAAAAAAAAATAAACAAAGATAATATCAATCCAAAAAAGATAAATGAAAATGAAAAATATCGTCAGCAGCCAATATTATAGCATATGATCAATGATGATATAAGATAAGTATCAGTGTTTTAATCCGCCAATCATCATCAATATCACATGGATCATCATCAGCAACCAAATCCCCCACTTTTGTTGTAGTCCTAGCATGATCCTAGATGCCCAAGCTTGAATCCTCCCAATCATTCATGCATGTTAATGCCTCAAAAATATCTGGATGTAATCTCAATCTTCTATTCGAAATCACATTCACTGCAATAGAAAAAGTGGACTTCGATGCTATGCTCGATACCTAGAGGAGTCAGTAGATTTCATGTCATCTTAAATAGTTTGAGATAGGTGGACTCATATGATTTCCACCAATATAAAATATCAAGATTCTTATTATTGGAATGTGATAGAATTAAGCAGTAATTAGTATCTAAATACTGAGACAACTCATTCCTATTCGACGGTCTACCTCATCATTTCTTTCTCGCTACCTAAATGAAAAAGCCATCATCTTAGAATATGGTATCTATGTCCATATATGAAGCCTCACTACTACTACCACTATACCTAGTATGATAACATATAAAGAGCTCAGTCAACTTCTCATGAATTAGCCCTTCAGGTTGATCTTCCTGGTTCATGCATGATTATATATATGTTAAAACGTTCTCTACCCCTTCCACCTTGACCCTAGAGTCTATGTAGGTAGCCAAACAATAAAGAGATAGAATGGTGGACCAGTACTTAGAGGGGTCAAATGGGCCGGGCACGATTACTGTACCGTGCCGTGCTCGGCCAGGCATGGTTTAAAAATAGCCGGGCCCGGCACGACAAGGCCTGCCGTGCCTACGGGCCGTGCCGGGCCCGCTCGGGCCCGGCCTGGCCATACGAGCCAGGGCAGAGGCAGACCCAAGAGGCAGAAAAAAAATTTTTTTTATTAAAAATTTTATATATTGTAATTCTGTAAGTGTATAGTATTAAATATAAATATTTTTAAAAATGTTAAAAATAAAAATTAATTAAAAAAACAAAGTTTAGTAATTTTTTTTATCAAATTCAAATTAGTTTACCTTTTATTATAATTATTAATTATATATTAAAGTTATTAATTTTTTTAATAAAATTTAAATAATAAAAAAAATAAATCAATACATTATGTTAGTAAAAAATAAAAATTTAAAAAAAATTAAACAACACAAATGAAAAATTACCAATCATCCATTTGAAACTGAAGGTCCGAACAAAACAAATATCAGTTTCAACACAATGTACAAACAAAGCGTACAAATACAATCAATAAAAAAAACAATGAAAACAAAAAACAACAAATCATCATCAATCGTCAATCGGCATATCATGAGAATCATCAGCCGCAACATCAAGATCAGTATCATATGGATCATCATCATCGGCAATCAACTCCTCCACCATCGTAGTGGATGTGGATGCGACTGCAGTGCCTGTCCCAGTCCTAGTCCCAGCTCCAGCACGATCATGGATGCTAAACCTCGATTCCTCCCAATCCTTCAAACAAGCCAAGGCCTCAACCATATCTGGACGTAATCTCGATCTCCTATCCGAAATCACGTTCACTGCAACAGAAAAAGCAGACTCCGATGCTACACTCGACACCAGAGGAGTCAGTAGATCCCATGTCATCCTAGATAGCACGGGAAAGGTGGACTCATCTGATTTCCTCCACTGTAATAACTCATGATTCTTAGTATCATAATGTGATAGGATTAAGCAATAATTAGTATCTAAGTACCGAGACAGCTCGCTCCTATGTGATGGTCCACCCATACGTTTCCCCCTCGCTAGCTGAATGGAAAAATCGTCATCTCCGAACAAGGTATCAATGTCCGTAATCACAGTCTCACTACTACCACCACCATACCTAGTATCATAGTATGTGAATATGTCAGTCAACTTCTCGTGAATGAACCCTTCAGGTGGCTCTTCCAGGTTCATGCACGAGGAAATGAAAGTCAGGGTGTTTTCTACCCCTTCCACCTTAACCCTAGGGTCTATGCATGCAGCGAGACAATAAAGAGATGGAACGGTAGACCAGTACTTCAGGTACTTGGTCTCCATCTCTGCAACTATATGGCTAAGCGTCTGGTCGGCTTGATACTTCCTAAACATGATACTAATGTTGCATATGCACCGGAGTGCAATGCAAGTCGTGGGCGTATAAACCGACGAACACATGTTCGTCATGTCATAAAAAATCTTCAGGAATTTCATAAATGAAATTCTTGAAGCCCAGTCAGTGTCGTCAATAATAAGTTCGTCACTCTTACTATTGACGTAGTTGGATATCACGTGTTCGTATCTAACACATGATTCCAATATCAGGTACGTATAATTCCAATGATGTCTCACATCCGAATGAAATTTCTTCTTCTTAAGATTCACAGACAAATAGAGACTACCAAACTCTTGTTGTCTACGAGGAGTGCGAATATATTTTAGTGCATTGCGTATATTATCCAACGCGGGGGAACACACCTTCATACCCGCTTGAACAATCAGATTAATCACGTGACACATGCATCTGACATGGAAGATCTCTCCTAATGGTGCGTCTCTAATATTCCTAACAAACATATTGATCGCTACTCCATTATTAGAAGCATTATCGAATGTGACACTAAAAATTTTATTTTGAATTTTATATTCCCTAAAGATTTTCATCATACACTCAAAAATGGCCGGGCCATCATGAGGATGAAGAATCTCAGTGAATCCTAAAATTTTTTTATTGATTTTCCAGTTAGAATCTACACAGTGACTCATGAGACATGCATAAGAAGAATCATCGTGACTTGTCCATATATCGGACGTCACGGACACCACTCCACTATATGCCATAAATTCCTTAATTATTTTTTGTTTTTCTAACTTATAAATCTTTAGTATTTCATTCATAGATGTGGACCTAGGAATCCTACAATAGGAATGCTGAAAATAAGTCTGCATGATGCGCACTACCCTTGGATCTTCCGAAAATCTGATCGGAAGACCCATCAATGTGATGAGTCTGGCCATGCCGTCCCTACCCAACTCGCTGGAGTATATGAAGGGAGTAAACTTTGAGGCTGAACTCGATCCAGTCTCAAAAAATGCAGTGCCAAGTTGGGTTTGCCTAGGATCTAATGGTCAATGTTTTTTGGTGCATAATTCGGCATGCCTCTTAAGGTGCCCAGTCCCAAATGAACTCTTACATTTTAATAGTCTCATACAATATTTGCACTGTGTCATTTCTTGTTCCTCACCCCTAACATTTTTTTGTGTTATTATTTTAAAATGAGTCCAAACTATAGAAGTCCTCCTAGTTTTTTATTTTTTAGAACTTTGGGTTGAGACGACTGGAGAAACCAAAGTTTCAGTAGCCTCAGACCTCTGTGTAATATTTTCATTTTCCAAATTTAAATACGTGTCAGGTGTATTTGTCATTTTTTATGATTATTATTTTTTCCTAATTTTTTTCTAGAGAGAGAAACTATAGAGAGAAAAAGAAAAAAAGCATAAAATAGATTACCCGGTAAAAGCAGTGAGGTCGGTCACATGCACGGTGCACCACAACAAGCTTTAATGTTCAAAACTCAAGTCGAGTTTCACGAAAATCTAAGCCGAAAGCAAAATCCCGAGGCTCGAGAGAGAGAAACACGGTTTATGTGAGAGAAAGAGAAAGATTTGAGAGAATATATGTTTTTGAAAAACATAAATGTTAAAGGGAGGGGTAGAATTTATAGATTAAAGATATTAATTTTTTATAAAAAAAGTTATTTTTTTTATATTTTTTTGAATTTTTAATAATTATTTAGGGGACAGAATCACGAGGATCGTTGGATTCTGCCCCCTAGCCGTTGGAGGCGAATCCAACGGTTGAAAATTAATAATAATTGCATATTTTTTTTCCCGTTGGGTTTGGGACCGCGGGTCGTGTCCAATCAGACCCGACCAATAGTCTTTTTTTCGGGAGGGGCTGGGTCACGCGTGGCCGCGTGAAACCGGCACGAAAAGAACCCGTGCCGGCGTGCCGTGCCACGGCCCGAGCTGTGCCGGGTCAGGCTCGGCACGGGCCCGGGCACGGTTTTTTAACTTGTCGGGCCGGCCAGACCCGGTTGACACCTCTACCAGTACTTTAAGCATTTTGTTTCTATCTCTACAACCATATCGCTAAGGTATTGTTTGATAAAACACTTAAAAAATTCAGTGTACTTAAAATTAAAATTTTCAATGGTTTAAAATTTTAAGTGCGTTTAATAAAAAAATGTATGGAGCTGATTGATTAAAATTTTAAGTGAAATTTTGTTGAAAATTTTAAATAGATCGAGACCTACTTATCATGGAACGTTGAAAACACTAAACATTATAGATTAAATAAAATTACCATTTTTCCTTAAAATATTTTCGCTCATATTCATTTTTATTCATCGACATCGTTAACACTAAAAAATCTTTTTCCTAGCACAAGGTTTCTATTCGTTTTGGGAGTGTATTCGGCATGGCTTTTCAGTGAGCAAAATTGATGTTATTGCTGTTAATTTTTTGGAATTTCTTCTGTATTTGAGGTATTTGATGTTAATATTGTTAATCAGTTTGCTTTTGTTTTATTCTTTGGATGAAATCCAAATGCTGAAATCAATGTTCTTTGCGAAAACACTTCTTATTATGATTTATTTATAAAATACGAAAACAAAATCTTGTTTATCACAACACTTTGATTTCCAGATTGCTTAGAAGTTAGAATCCCAAAAGCTTTTTTTTTGTGCGAAAAATTTGATTCCCGAATTGTTTTGAATCCCTACTACTTTGAATTTTTGTTCTATGTTTTTTATTTTCATCCAAAATGTTGTGTGATTGTGTCATGTATTTTTGCATTTTGTGGGTTTATATATTTCATCCCTATTTCTCTAAGCAATGGTTTTCTTTTTTCTTTATTATGTAATGTATTTCATCATATTTTGTGGTTTTGTATATATTAGTTGTGCATGTAAATGAGTTGTATATAATATTTTATGCATTAATGTGAGTTTTATTGTTGTATTGTTTGTTTATGCATGTAAATTTGTATTTATTGTCCATTATTTAACTTAATGAAAGATTATATTTAAAATAACTTTCGGTTACTTATCTTACGTAACAATGTCTTCTTTTGATTCTACCAGAGCAAGTTGGAAAGACCCAACACAACTTTAAATTTCTTTAGATTTATGTCTTGACCAGAAAAATATTTTGGGAAAAAAGGGGTGAGAGCTTGCATGTTAAATCATGAAATAAAATTTCAAAACACTTTAAAGAGATAAAAAATTTAAATTTCCCTAAAAAACAATTAAAAAATAAATGGAATTATTTAAAACAAAAATACACGATGTGTACGAATTTAATAGGAAAGTCTGCCCATGGCTATAATCCAATAACTAATACAATTGACTGGACTTCAAAAGAGTGGGAAGAATATATCAAGGTATAGCTTATTTCTTTAGTTAATTTTTTGAAAAAATAAATTTAACTACAATTACCTAATTACAATAATAACAGAAAATTCTTGATACAAAATAATTTTGATATACAGGACTACAATTTATAGATGAGATAAGATCACTCTTTGATGGCATTACAGCTACCGGGCAAGATTCATGGGGTCCATCTAGACAGGGGTTGCCTAAAAATGGTGCCGACAAATTTTCATCTAGTACTCATCCAACTATAGAGAATTCTTGTACACACAAGGATATAGAGCCTAAATCTTCACCAAACCCTTCATCATCAAAAAAAAAAATCTTTACCAAAAAGGAAGAGCCAAAGGAAAAATAAAGAAGGAGATCTAGATGAAAAATTATTAGCTGTTCTAAGTACATTGGAGCAATCAGATAGATCTAGCATTAAAGAATGTAATAAGAAGTTGGATGAGATTGCAACTTTACCTATGGATGACCCGTTATACATTGCAGCTTCTAGTATTTTTTATGAAAGCAAAGCATATAGAGAATAATGGATGATATTTTCACACAAGCCATAGGCAATCAAAATTGCTTGGATCCAGATGAATGCAAAAAAAATTGGGATTACTTTAGTTTTTTTTAGGTTCTTGGTGTTAAATCAAATGCAATTTAATATGTTATTTTATGGGTTTGTTTCATATTTTATCTCCGCATTTGTTTGTATTGACATTATTTCTTTTTTTGACAATATCTTGTGGTTTACTTTGCTGGCAATTATTTTTAATTTTTTTATTGATTTATTTTGAAATATTGAATATTGTTAGAAGATCTTAAATGAAAAGCAAAGAAATATATTGAAAATCACTATATTGATTCTAGTCAATAATATTATCAGGATAAAGCAATTTAGAAGAAGAGAGGATACCAACTCCGCACTAAAAGATTTAGCATATGTGCAAGAAATTTTAAATGGTAATCCAGTATATTGTCTTGAAATTTTAAGAATGAATAAGCAAGTTTTATGACTTTAAATCACAGTGTGAGAAATCATGTTATAAAAAAAAGATTCAACCATTCAACTCAAACCATACATCATTACTTTCATGAAGTACTAGAGGCAATGCTTCTCTTTGGAAGAGAGATGATTGTGCATACCCCGGTTAATGAAGTAATAGAAAATCATCTTCATCAACGATTAAGGGAAGTGTTCAAGGTAAATAAAACTATAAGTTTATTATTATTAGTGTTGATGTTGTTATAATTATTATTATATTGATATTTTTTTTAATGAATAGGGTGCAATTGGTGCACTTGACGGGATGCTTGTTAATGCTATGATACCATATGACAAACAAGTCCCTTATAGAGGAAGAGGAAGATGAGAATATTATCAAAATATTCTAGCAATATGTGACTTCGATATTATTTTTACATTTGTTTGGGCTGGATGGGAATGCGTAGCAGATAATTCAAGAGTTTTATCAGAGACTATGTGAAATCTAGAAAATAATTTTCTAATACATCCACCAGGTAAGTATTATTCTCTTCTCACTTTTTTTTATAAATTCATAATTAATTTTAAAATTATTTTTTTTTGTAGATAAATATTATCTTTGTGATGCTGCATATCCACATACTCGAGGGTTTATGGCACCTTACCATAATGCACGATATTAGTTTCCTGATTTTCGCAAAATGTTGTCCACCCTCATACAAAAGAAAAGATATTCAATTATTTATATGCTAGATTGAGTAATGTCATTGAGCGATCTTTTGGTGTTTTGAAAGCTCGTTTTCCAATCCTAAAGAGGATGGTACCATATCCTTTTCAAGTTCAAAGAAATATGGTTATTACTTGCGTAGCTATACATAATTATATCTAAAATTTATGTATTGTTGATGTTTTTATAGAGCAGGGTGAAAATAATTATGGTGAAAATTCGAAAATACTTCAAAATAATCATGAAGGTCTACTACAAGTTGGAGGAAGAGCTACACAAGTTGATCAAATTTGCATAATTAATTTAAGAGAGGAAATAGCAAATCAACTGGTTGCAAATTAATTTTTGTTTTTTTTATAAACATTTTTATATTTTTTTTGGGATATTATTATATAATTATGGAAATGTTTGTGGTAAATTTATTTTAAATAATAATTAACAATAGCACTGAAAAATCAAATTGTATTAGAAATTCTATTTAATTTGAATAATATGAACTACATTAATAATAAGGGTAAAAATATAAAAAATATCATTTTCAGCAATTAGCATTTAAAGTTATCAAATAAAATTATTATTATCAGCATTCAATTTTTAGTAATTTATCAAATAATTTTTCAATATAAATTCAATACTTATACAATTCAGCACTTAATTTTTTAGCACTTATTTTTCAACACTTAATTTTATTAGTTTTATTAAATGGGCCCTAAGTGTCAAGACATCTCGAAATTTTCTAAACATGCTACTAATATTATATCTGCACCTAGGTGAAATGCAAGTCATGGAAGTATAAACTGATGAACACATGTTTGTCATGTCATTAAAAATATTTAGGAATTTCAAGAATGAAATTTCTATAGCCCTGATAGTGTCATCAAAAATAAGTTCTTCACTCTTACTATTTACGTAGTTGGATATCACGTGTTCGTTTCCAACACATGACTCCACCACAAAAGTATGTGTAATTCCAATGATGTCTCACATCCAATTGGAATTTCTTCTTCTTTAGACTCGCAAACAAATAGAGACTACCAAACTTCTATTGTTTATGAGGCATGCAAAGAAATTTTAGTAAGTTACGTATATTTTCTAAAGCAGAGAAAATAATCTTGATCCTCGCTTATACTATCAGGTTAATGATATGATACATGCATCTAACATAGAAATCTCTCCTAATGGTCCATCTCTAATATTCCTAACAAACATGTTAATCGTTACTCTATTATTAGATGTATTATCGAATGTAATACTAAATATTTTATTTTAAATTTTATATTCTTAAAGATTTTTATCATGCACTCAAAAATAGCATGTCATCATGTGGATAGAGAATCTTTGAGAATCCTAATATTTTTTTATTTAGTGTCCATTTATAATCTACATAGTAGGTGGTGAGGCATGCATAAGATGCATCGTTGTAACTAGTCCAAATATCGGACATCACGGACACCACTCCACTATAATTCCTAAATTTATTAATTATTTTTTCTTTTTTCTAAGTTATAGTATTTTAGTATGTAGTTCCTAGATGTGGATCTAGGAAATCCTACAATATGCAAGCTGAAAATAAATTTGCATGATACTGACTACCATTGGATCCTTCAAAAACCTAATCAGAAGACCTATCGTGGTGATCAGTTTGATTATGTCTTCCTTCCCTAACTTGTTGTGGTATACGAAGGGGGTCTACATTGAGGCTAAACTAAATCCAGCCTCAAAGAACCCACCGCTAAGTTGGGTTTGTCTAGGATCTAATGCACTATGTTTTTTGATACATAATTCGGCATGCCTCTTAAAGTGCTCAGTCCCACATAAACTCGTATAGCTTAAATTTTGTTATAATATTTGCACTATGCTGATTCTTTTTCGGCACACCTAATATTTTTTATTTTATTATATTAAAGCAAGTCCAAACTACTGATGTTCTTCTAAGTTTTTTTTATGTTTGGGTCGAGGCGAGCGGGAAAAACCAAAGTTTCGGTTGTTTCAGACCTTTTCGTAGGGTTTTTGTTATCTAAATTATAATTAATTTTGTTTTCATAATTACAATTACTATTTGTCATTTTTATTTTTATTTTTATTATAATGTATTTTAATTAATAAACTAAAATTAATTAAAATAAAGAAGATAGAAAAGAATATTTTAAAATTTAAAACTTAAAAACTAATAAATAAAAAAAATACCCATAAATCATAATGCAAAATACTTAAACTTTGTCTATTTGATGTCTGCATCGCATGCGCGCTACAATCCACCCCACACCCGAGTCCCAAAAGGTACGAAACCAAAAGCTGAAAGCAAGAGCCCTAGAGAGAGAAAATATGAGACAGAGAGGAGAGATCTTTGTTTTGAAAATATAAATATTTGAAGGGGGGGGGGGTATATATATAAAAAAGTATTTTTTAAAAAATTATTTTTTTTGGATTTTTTTGAATTTTTTTTAAAATTTGGACAAAATCCTTAGGGCCGTCAGATTCTACCTAATAGCTATTGGGGAATATTTCAATGACTGAGATTTGAATTTTTTTTGGATCTTTGGGTCGGTTCGGTTGTCGAACCAGCACAAATAGTCGTTGGTTCTAGAAGTTTCAGGTTCGGCCGTCGAACCGGCCCAAATAGTCGTTGGTTCTAGAAGCTTCAGCTTCTAGATTAATTGGGCTCGGAAGGCTCGAGAAAAAATACCACATTCAGGTTAGTCGGGTTACGGGCCCGACAGAATTTTGGATCTATCTGGCTCTAGGTTGGACGTCAAGGCATCAAGACGTCAGGCATCAGGTTGGGGTTGGGTCGGGGTATGGTTCAGGTCATGCCAAATTAGTGTGCTCACGGACCCTCATACCAAGTCATGCCTGGTCTGACATGTGGCATGCTAAACCTAGGCACGACATGACATGAGTTGTGTCATGAGTCGGCCCGGCATGGACATGGGCAAGGGTCTGGATTGTGCTGTGTTGGGTCAGGCATGGCCGAGTCGGGTCATGCCATGGGCCGTGGCAAAGTCGGGCCCGGCCCATTTGACACCTCTGGTCACGACATTATCACCCTCAAAAATTCCAGATTTTTTTTTGTTTAAATTGTATTTGTAGCTCTTTCTTGCTTCTAATTAATATATAAGAGCAATTCCTTGGATTTATTTTTATATCAATTGGTAGTTCATTTATTTCTCTATCCTTCAATAATACCACCAATCATCTGAGTCGAGTCTCTATATTTCTCAGCACTAAATTTTTTGATCCATTATTATTTCAAGCACTCCCATTTGATTGTCTTGTGTATCATTTCTTACCTTCAAGTTTGCTAAGATAGCTTACATATATTCTTTCAAACCTGACTTCTCTTCTCTTCGTGATAGTTGATAATGAAATACTAAGTTTTTTTGATTATTGTAGCTCATCATATTGTTCCAAATATTTCTAAAAGATTGCCCAATATTTGGTAGCATAATCCCATAGTCTCCATATAAAAAATTCTCTTGATTTCTAATTTTCATATAGTAATGCATTTGGATATGTCATTGCATCAAAATACATACTTATTGCTTTACATTTGGTTAGCCTTTTCCATTTCATAAATGAGATTCAAATTCACTAATTCATGTTGATGTAAAATTGTGATCTCCCTTGATATTTTTTCTCATTTCCTCTTGTATGTCAAGCATCTTTAAATAAGCTTCCATTTTTGCTTGAATTATCGTGAACTGATATAACTCTAATATTTCAACTTGTTTTCTTCCAAATAAGTGATTAATTGGAGTTAGGCAGTTATTTTTTGTGAGCTACTCAAATAAATAATATGCCACCTCAGGTAATCTATTCATAATTGACACTCTAAATGATGTATCGACCATGCACCTCTTCATATAGTTCAGCTCATTGCAGATGGTTTGGGGTTAGAACTATAACTTGAATCCATATTGAGAAAATCTTCTCAACAACTAATTAAAATAGTCTCAAGTATCATATAGTATCTCATGCTTATCTTGTTGGAAAAAATTAATCTCACTTCGTAATTAAGATGTAATTTGAGATAAAAAAAATTTGTAAAAAAAACTTTCACTAATTCATCTCAACTCTCAATAGAGTTTCAAAGTAAATATTAAAACTAACATAATGCTTTATTACTTAATAAATATGGAAATAAACATAATTTATTACATCATGACTAACTCCATTCATTTTTCTCATGACACATACCTCTAAAAACATTGTAAGATATCCATTAGAATGATCTGATACTCTTCCACAAAAGTAGTGTTGCAGAATCAAAGCTATAAGACTCGGCATTAACTTAAAATAGTTGGCTTCCATTAATTACAATCGAATATCCAAATACTTATCCATCATCATAGGCTTTCAATAGTTTCCCTAGGTATAATAGTGGATGGGGTATAGGATAACTTGCTTATTATTGCCTTGGGGCTCTTTATTACTACTAGTGCCCTACGTATAGGCTCTTTAGTAGCTCTTTTTCTAGCATTCGCTCCCCTAGTTCTTTCAATTTCTAGGTTCTAAGGGGTTAATTCAGGCGTAGAGCTTCGACTCATACAAGGGTGCTAAAAAAATGTAAAGATACAAGAAAAAACTAAAGTATAACTATCTACTTTCTAAACAAGTAAATTAGACTTAGTATTTAGATTTGAAAAAATCTATGAAATTCAATGCTATCTAAATTACTAAAAAGAAATTATTCTTTTAGAAGGATAATTACGTCACTAATGTTGACTAACTAAACTAAATTTTAAGCAATTGTGTCAAAAATATATTTCAACTTTATTATATTTCCTAATTTTATTAGTTAGATAATGCCCTAAAAATTCATAAATAAGAATATCTCATTAATAGATATGCACAAGTTAATGGGTCATACAAGTAGTAATAATGACTTTTGTCCCAATATTAATCCTATGGCGATTGTATTGGCAATTTATTTATTTGAAAGTAAGATAACTCATTTTTAGTAAATTAAATATTTGGATTGTAAATAATCTTAGATCGATGAGTTTGTTTATTTAATGTATGTGATGTATATTTAAATTAGCTTAACTTATATCATTTCTTGAAATAGAATGAAAATTAGGGTATTGTTAAATAACCTTTTGTCCTGATAGCACACAAGGTGCTTATCACCATTGAGCTCATCCCACTGGCAATCTCTCCATAGTTATCCACTCAATACATCACCACAAAAAAAATAAATCATTTATGCATGATAGTCATTCACAATTTTATACCTTTTAGGTAACTTCATTAATTACTCTTAATAGTTTCTTAATATACACACTCATATTATTTTAGCCTCAAGTATCATAAAGACTAAGTATTAACATGGATTATAAGTATTTGTACTTTTAATTTCATAAGCATCATACTTACAAGAGTTATCACCACCTTGTGAGTCACAATATATTTTGTGTCTCTCAAGGTTGTTTGTCATCATCTTCTTCATTTACGATGTAACTCACATACTAAAGGTGAAACCCTTAGAATAATATTTTAGATAATGTCCATCCTAATCAAAAAACTAAATCTTTTAAGATGTGTATAATGGATTGACATGTAAAAGTATTCGCACTTTTAACTTCATAAATACCATACTCACAATGATTAACATATCAAAAGTTTAGATTTTA
Organism: Sapria himalayana; assembly: GCA_029783825.1. NCBI lineage: Eukaryota > Viridiplantae > Streptophyta > Magnoliopsida > Malpighiales > Rafflesiaceae > Sapria > Sapria himalayana. The sequence continues at coordinate 3,326,583 of JAREIK010000403.1, read as the reverse complement.
ACATATAAGTTTTTCTTGCACTTCACAATTAGAATGAATATCACTTTCTTCTTATCATATATATGAATGAGCCTCATAATTTACTTATAACTATCTACCATGACAATCTCGTACAAACATACCAATAAATGAAACCATAGTTCAAGTTCTATTTAATCACTCATCTATCAATATTTATAACAAAATATAAATCAAACATATTTATTAATAAATAAAATCATTGTCACATCATACATATCAATTTATACAAATACTAAATCACATGTTATTTTAGTATACATTGTCAAATCTGCCCTAGAAAGAGAGAGTTTGAGAGTCATGCACCCAACTCTAAATATTGCATTAAGTCTGCATCCCTCACTTGTTGTCATAGCAATTGCAAAAGTTTTCCCTAGAGTTTGGTTGTTGCTATGACTTTGATTTTTGCATGAATGAGAGAAAGAAGAAAAATGAGAGCTTTTCATATTTCTCTATGTTCCATGTTTATAATTGGGCAATTCTGTATTACTCCAAGTAGGAAGTTATAGCTTTTATAAAAAAGTCACCACTTTGACATTCATCTCTTAAGCTTTAGGTTACAAATCTAGAAAATAATCATGACTCTGGAATGTATCTCAATCTTTTTATAGCAAAAATGGTAGCATTGGGCAATGACTATGAATTGAACCTAATACCTTTATAACAAAACGTGGTAGTAGCTTTGTGCATTTGTCTTACTATTTTTCACAAGGAGTTGTAGTGCTAGGAAAGATCGTAGTGTGGTGAAGGGCCTCTCATTTTGTTATATGGTCATGACACTATGAAATAGTCATGATATTGACATTGGTCTTTCTTTACTATTATATGACCCCGATGCTAAAAAAATTGTCATAAAACTAGGAAGATCTCGGTCTTTCATGTCAATCCTTGCCTGTGGTGCTGAAAAATTTCCCCAACATAAAATTTGGTTTTCATCTCTCTCAAGTGTTTGTGGTATTATGGGTGGCTATTACACTAGCTTCTCTCAAGTGTTTGTGGTAAAAGTCATGGTTTTGCCTTGCTTTGAGGATAAGAATCATGATCTTAGAAAATAATTATGCTTGAGTAATCTCTTCTATATATTTAGTGTCTCAAAAGTCATGACATTAAATAATTACTACAACTTTCGCCTGAGTTAGAGGTGTCAAATGAGTCACGAATTGTTGGCATAGCCCATTTTTTAAGCTCGTTTGGGCCACACTATTGTGTTGGGCATAACATGGTTTTTAGCATTGGCCGTAGGGTGTCAGCATGACTCTAAAAATGGGCAGCCCAATATAGTCCATTGGCATGCATTTTGGCCAGGTCATGTATGGTCATGCCAAGCTAGCAAGGGTTCATTCTAGGCTAGCCTATAGGTTTGTTCGAGGTTAGCTTGAAATGTATCATGGGTAAACTAGGCCAAAACTAGCCCAAGTGAGCCATCATGCTAGGTCATATCATGTCGTGCCTCCCATGCCCAAGACATTTGGCCTAGCACTACCCAAGTTGTGTTGTGGGCTTGCTCATGATATGTCCAGGCATGATTTTAAACCATGTCATGTCTTGTTAGGCACAGTTGAACAATGTCATGTAGAGTGCCATTCCCAAGCCACCCTGCCTAGTTGACACCTCTAGCCTAATTAATTTTAGCTTTATAACTTTTTGTATCTCAAAAGTCATGGTTTTGTAAAACAATTATGACTTTGACTTAAGACTACTAAATCATTTTAAAGATAAAGTCATGATGCTTGGACTTGATCATAACCATGAACACTAGTCGGGTACTTGGTTATTGCGATATAGAATTAATATCATAAGCATTAAATTTTTTTGAGATAAATATAACTTTGACTTTATGATAATATCACATCCGCAAATAATATGTTGCACAATGGAAGGATTGTGCTCATGAGTTGGTAGGATCTTGATGTACAAAATATTTCATGACCAATTAGGTAGAGTTTCAACCAAGAATGGATGTTGATACTATGCAAGACATAATAGATTATCTCATCTGCTAAACATCTCTAAAATTTATTGATTTCATGATTATTTATTAAAACTCACAAAAATTCAAGTCATGAAATCAATCAATAATATTTCTTTTTCCATGCCTGCACATTGTGATAAATTACCAAAATATATAAAAATATTTGATATTTAAAACATCGAACATCTACAAGTAGGAATGACATAATAAAATATTTTAAATTAGAAAAATAAAAGTAATTAACAAAGTTAAGAATATAGTTAAGTGGTGTCCATGATGTTAGACATTTAGATTGGCTACAACGACATATCATTCACATACTTCACCAACTACTATGTTGATTCTGAGTGAAAACTAAATAAAATAATTTTAGGATTTATTGAGATCCTCCCTCCTCATGATGGTTCCAGCATATATGAGTGTCTGATGAGGATCTTCAAAAAATATGTCATTCAAAATAAAAATTTTAGTATTACATTCAATAATATTTCAAATAATAGTATTACTTTTAACATATTTATTAGAACCATTAGAGATTGACCCTTAGCTGATATTTTTCATAGTGTATGTGTCATATAATTAACCTGATAATGTAAGTGGGAATAGAAGTTATTTTGTTCACATTAGAACACATAAGCAATTTACTAAAATATTTCTGGATGCCTAGCACACAATATGAGTTCTACATTCTATGTTTGTCAGCATGGCTAAAAAAGGAAAACTTCCAAATGGATACTAGACAGAGTTATATATTGACTACCAACATAAAATATTTAAACTATGTTAATAGTAAATGTGGAGAACTTAATATTAATGTTTTAGATTGAGAGATAGAAATTACATTTTTTAAATTTAAAAAAATTTATCATATGATGAATATGTATTCATTTGCGTACACTCTGATCACTTGCATTGAGTTTAGGTGCATATGCATTATTAGTAGTCTATTTAGTGTTATAGAGAACACCATAATTTTAGTAGCATTTCTATTGAGATAGAAACTAAGTATTTAAAATATTAATCCCTAATTCTATGTTTTTATTATTTGGCTACCTCTATGGATCCTAGGTTTAAGTGGAAAGGGTAAAAAATTTATTAAGATACATTCACATACATAAATCAAGAAGATAAAACTTAATGGCTAGATTCACAAAAAATTATCTAACATATTTATATATTATGATACTAGGTATGACAGCTGTAGCAAGGCTTTGAGTATGGAAATATATGCTATATTCAAAGTTGATACCTTTTCTATTCAGTTAGCAATAGAAAAATGATAGGATGGTTTATCGAGTAGGAGCAAGTTATCTCAATACTTAGATATTGATTACTACTCTATCCTAACAAATAATGATAATAAGAATTTAGATATATTGGATTGATATAAATTATTTGATTTATCTATTTTATACTATCTAAGATGACACATTATCTATTGACCCTTCATTTTTCTAGAATAGTATCAGAATCTATTTTTTGTATGATTATGAACATTATTTCAGTTATGAGATCTAGACCATGACCATGTATCATAGAAATACTTTCATGCTTAAATGACTAGAAAGATTCAAAAAATGGCTATTCAAAATATAGTGGAAAAATTAATGGTTGTTGATGACTCATATGACATTGAGGATATTGAGACTATCAATAATGTTATCTTAAGAATAGATATGATGATCCAACTCATACTACCAACACCTAGAAGACTGACATGCAATATATTTTATTTTGTATTTTTGCTGAATTATTCTTTTTTTTCCTTTTAAACTTTTTAAATTTATTGTTATTCATTATACAATGCCAAGATATTCAAAAATAAAACACATGTATATTTTTTATTGAGTTATGGTCTTATTAATTTTTTTAATTAGAAATTTATATTGTAATGCAATACAATTTAATTGTTATATTTATATTTGTAACAAATAAAATTCTACATATAAATTTAAAGTTTAAACTTTACACTTAAAATTAATTTACACATGACATTTCCATCTGCTAATGCCCACTGCCCATGTCCATGCAACCATGCCCAAAAGCCATTGGTCAATGGGCCCTTGGGCACTTCCTAATGGACAATGGCCATTGGGCTGAGCCCTAGCACTATTGAGTGAGTAGTGGGAAGTGGCCACTAGAGTGAGCCTTGGCACTACCCATTGCCACTATGCTGTGCCCTAGCTATACCTATTACCATTTGGATAAGCCCTGTCACTACCCATTGCCACTGGGTAGTTGCTAGTGAGTGCCTGGGTGGTCACTACAAAACTAATAACAATTAGCATTGGCTTGTGGGTGCCATAGCCATGCTAGTGTAGGTTGGACTAGGCATCACCGATCATGCTTAGTTCAGAGAGGCGTGTCATCAAACTGTGCTAGATATGGCCTGAACTAAAATGTGGTCATGCCAACACTTCACATGGACACCCATTTCATGTCATGTCCGATCGGTAATGTTCGCCCAACTGAGTCACCAAAATTTGGGTCATGTCATGTTTGACACCTCTACATGAAGGGATCTAATAGTCATTGGATAAATTTAATGAATGTATTTCATCCATGTTAAAAAGCTTCAATATATCTTCGACTTATGTTGTTTGATCCAAGAAAATTCTATTAGTTTTATGCTCAATTTGTAGGCCAAGATAATATTTAGTTTTTCCTAAGTCCATCTCAAACTTATCCTTCAAATATTTAGCAGCTTTTGTAAGCTCTTCAAGAGTCACAAATAAATTTATATTATCAACATATACTATAAGAATGACATATCTTAATTTTGATTTATTTATAAAAATACAAAGGCATCTAGGATTGTTAATATGCTCATCTTTGATTAAATTCTCACTTAGACAAGTATACCACATTCTTAAAGATTGTTTTAATTCATTTACTGATCATCTCAACATATGAGTACACAGTTCGTGGTTGTTATGTATTTATTTGAGGCAACTTTTATAAATTTCTAACTTGCCATACAAAAATGCAATAACTATGTTTATGAGATGCATGTCTAGTCCTTTTGAGACTGACAAACTAATTAAATATCGAAGGTAATAATATCCATCACATGTGAATACATATCTTTGTAATCAATTTCATGTCTTGGTGAAAACCCTTGTACCACGAGACATTCTTTATATAGTAATTTCATTTTATCATTATGTTTTCTTACAAACATTCATTTGTAACCTACAAGTTTTACATCATTGGGTGTTGGGACTACATGCCTTTTGTGTTTTGCTAGAGAATCTAATTTTACTTGGATTACTTCTTTCTACTTTGACCAATAGTGTTTACTATGACATTCATCGATACTGCATGGTTCATGATCATTATCATCTTTTAAAATTTTAGTGGCTACTACAAAGCAAAATACATCATTAATAATTATTATATATAGTCCTTCTGATGCATAATTTATGGAAACTATCATTTGCAAGTATTACTTGTGCATTTTTATGATTTTGTATCTCCTCAAGGACTATTTCTTTTTCAAGGGCATGTGTCACTTCTACAACACTTTACTTTTTAGGGGTTATTATTTTAGAAATTATAGAAATAGCCTTTTCAGAAGTATTATTTTCTTCAATGCTTGTGTTTTGTTACCCTTTTATTTTCCTCCTCTAGCAAATTAAATCTTTTGAACCTAAGGGTTGTCCACACTTCAAGCAAGTCATAGATGATTCATTATTTATCATATTAGTAGTTTTTTTAATTTGTATGTTGACCCTTGCCAGTGTGTTTTCAACTAATATATATGACTTGATTATTTTAGCTATATTTATAAATGCATCATGCAATTGGCTAACAATCTTCTAAAGATGAGTGATTCCCTGAATTTCATTTTCATATTGAGTTAAGCATGAGTCAAGATAAGACATGGAAGATTCATTCCAAATAATTTCACGTTGTGGCACATTTGGTAGTTTATCTCCCTCTGATGATGAAAAATTGACGTCATTGGAATGATAATTCACAAATCTTGCTCTGAAAATATCTCATGTCAAAGGTTCAAGATACTTAATTATTGATGATGAATCAAAACTAAAATATATTCTCAATTGATGTTGAGGCCCATTTTCATGTGCTATGGAGATATAATTAGAACTTGTATAGTGCATCCAAACACTCATAAATGAGAAAGATTTGGAATTTGACTAAGTATCAATTGAAATTATGATTGTTAGTGATTAGTAGTCAGTTGAATGCAAGCAAAATACTACAACATATGAAATTATGTGTCCCTAAATAGAAATAAGTAACTTTGTCCTCAAAAGTAAAGGTCGAACAATTAACTGGAGTTATTTGATAAACATTTAAGCTAATCTATTCTATGTATATGCATAAGCAATCCGATGTTCTACCTCAATTCCAACAGACGTATAATTAGATGTAAATTTACTAATATTATTGAGATCAAGAATTAAAATATCAATTTGATGAAAATATAGGCACATGAATTTTAAAAATATATCGGATATATCAAAGATATATTGGTGTATATTTTAACAGGATTACTAATCAAAGATTAAAATATCAATTTTGATTGATATATTGATACTTGGAATTTAAGGATATTTCGGTGGATATATCAGAAATGTTTATCACTAATCAATGTGCATCTTTTTGATTGGATAATCTTGAAATTATACTTATAATCTTATGATTTGAGTAAGAAACCTAGCAAATGAAACTTTATGAATATATAACAAAAAATATATGACCATAGAGATCAGACATTAATTAATACAATGAAATAGTGAAATGGTCCATGTGGTGGATGAATTGGTCCACATATGTCCCCTTGGATTCATTCCAAAAATGTTGGGAATTCAATAAGGATTTTTGTATGAGATAGTCTAATAATTAATTTACCTTGTGAACAAGCAGTAAATTGATAATCACTTGACAAAAGAATCTTCTAATTCTTTATTAGATGTCCGTGTAAATTTTCAATAATTCACTTCAACATTGTTGATCCGGGGTATTCAAGTCTATTATGTCAAACATAAAAATGTTTTGATTAGCGAGCATATGACTAATTGCCATATTTATTTAAATTGTTATTATTATTATATAATATAATCTTAACGGGAAAGCAAACAATTTTTTTACTATAAGCTTCTATCTTGAAATAATATGAGAAATATATAAATATTATTTATTATTTTTATTTGTGGTCTCAATATGATATCTATTATTATATATATATTTAAAACCAAGCAGATTTATTCTAGATTTGTCTAAATGTAATGCATCATTAATATGAAATGTATTGTGTCACATGATAATATAACAGTTGTTCTTCTGGAATCATCAATCAAGTGTATAAGTTCTAACATTATATTTATATTAGCTTCAACTAATGTTATGCGAGAAAAATATTTTTGATCCTGAATGATTGAATGAGTAGCAGCACTATTTGCTAGACAAATCTCTCCACCATTTATCTTGGAACTGAGTGATCCAATACTAATATACATACCTTTAAATAAAATATATATTAAATAAATTCAAAAATAATTGCTTTCCCATATTAATGGTTACATTCAGATAAATAAATAAAAAAGACACTATATATATATATATATAACAGTCAAAATCAATAAAAATATTAAGTGATGTGAATATTTTCATCAATAATTAAGTGATCAATTTTGCCAATTAAATCTTCAAAAAATCAAAAATGCCAAAATGAGTAATATCCATCATATATTATCAGTCAATCAAATTTATTTTTATTTTGTCTTTATTTTTCTTCTTGAGTGAGACTTGGTAAAGGTTAACTAAATGATCAGACATATAGCAAGTATGCAACCAATGCCTCTTTATATCATATTTTATCACATTTATTATCATAATTCTTAAAATGCTGAATTTTTTCTGTCTTGTCTTGATACCTTGTTAGCCTATTTTGGTAATTTTTTGTGGTATTGATATTACCTCCCGTTGATCAACAATTATTTGACCATGTATTTTCCATGCCTATAGCCACTACCATGGCCACAACCACAACTATGGCTATGACCACAACCACAGATACGGCTATGACCACAACCATAGTTACGGCTATGGCCACAACCACAGTTACGACTATGACCATGACCACAGTTACGGCTATAACCAGAACCACAGTTACGGTTATGACCACGACCACAACTATGGCTATGCCCACAACCACAACTATGGCTATGCCCACGACCACTAAATAATGCAACATTCACTTTGGGGATATATGCAGAGCTAATTGGAAGTGATTGATAATTGTATAGTGATAACTCATTATTTTGTTCAGTCACTAAAAGATATAAAATTAATTCATAATATATATCAAACCTATGCTCTCAATATTGTTACAAGAACACATTCAAATCATTAAATGTGGAATATATTTTTCTAACATATCTGATTCAATAATTTTCTCTTCGAACAATTACATTTTAGAACTTATTTTTAAAAGTGTATGATTATATTCCACATCAGTTTTGAAATTCTACAATCTTAAGTGCATCCAATCATAATGGGCTTTAGAAATTATAACTATCTTTTGGTGGTTATGTATTTCCTTTAAATTTTTTCAAAAGACAAAGAGATCTTTTACCATAAGATATTTATTTTTCAAGTCTTCATCAACATGATGGCGAAGAAAAATCATTATCTTTGTGCAATCCTTTTAGGATGCATGATTTTTTTTTTTTTTTTTTTTTTTTTTTTTGTGAATTGTATTGCCAAGATGCACAACAATAAGATGGATTTTGACATCGATAAACCAAGATAAATAATTTTTCCTATGATTTCAAGAACAACAAACTTAATGCTCATAAAATTTATCATTCTTTAATTTCTAATATATGATAAAAATAATAATATAAGTAACATTACAATTAAAAAATGATGGGGAAAATAATCTTAAAATCACAAATAGATTATATTTAATATTGAAGCAAAATTGATAGTATGAGAATAATACAATTTCCGATGTCGAACTTATAAAAATTTCATTAAAAGTTTCTTTTTGTTTTGGGAAGAGAATAATATCATGAACAATAAAACTTTTATTATTATTATTATTTTTGTAATTCTGCTCTTGCTTGAGGAATATAAGAATTTACATGACTGTTATGAAAATTTAAAAAACTAGAATTATTTTTGAGAAAAAAAAAATATAATGATAAAAAAACATATATTCACCAAACATAGATCATTATTATATTAAAATAAGTTGGTTAGAATCTTATTGGTAAACAAATTTTTCCAAAAAAAAAAAGTAGTTAATTTTCTTTTGTAAACTAATTTTCCAATTGAAAATTAGTTTCCATATTCGAAATAGTAGTTTTTGAATAAATTTAAAATTTTGTTTTAACTTGTGAGGAAAATTAGTTTGGTATATTTTAATAGACCAAAACATAATAATATTTTTAGTTTGGTACAATTTTTTTTTTATTATTTTGAAAAACAAAAATAAGTCTTTTTTTAAGGGATGTGTTTTATCAAATTTTTCATAATTAAAATATTTGTGTTTTAAAATATTTTTGAAAAACAAAAATATTTGTGTTTTGATGTACCAAGTTTTTCATAATTAAAAAAAATATTTATCAAATTCTAAAATAATTAAATTTTAGAGTACACAAATTATTCAGTCAAATTTTGCCCTCTGAAATAAGATAAAAAAATTTAATTTAATTAATTCAAAAACTATTATTACAAACTGAGAAACAATATTCCCAAATTCAGAAATCATATTTAATCGAAATGTGATTTTAAAAGTTTTATTAATGTTGTGAGTAGGGTGAGGAGAGAGAATATTTTGGAATTAAGATAATTGAGTTGGACAAAATAAATTAGTTAGCTGTTTGGTATATCATTTTTTTAATATTAAAATTTGAGTTATTTTTTTTCAATTATGTTTTGGTGCACTTACCACAAAATAATTGAAAAAAAAAATCACCCAAATATTAAAATTTGAAAAAAAAATATGCATTAAATCGTTAACAAATTGATATTTGTAGCACTTAAACATATAAATTCTAAAATACCCTTAACCCCTCTCTAATTACCCCTCCGTGCTATAATATTCGCCCCTCGATATAATAATACTTCCTCCTCGCACTCTCCCCCTCTCCCATGTATATCGACCCTCGTCCTCTTTCATCACCCTTTCCATCGAGGTCGAGGAGCCCACGGGGGTTCCTCGACCTCATCCCACAAATTGCCTCGGTAGAGCTTGTTGGAGTTTGGTATAGATCAATGGAGCTCGGTAGAGCTCGATGATCTCCATCGAGCTCATTAGTGGAGCTCGATGAGCCTCATCAAGCACGTTGGTAGAGCTCGACAAGCTCCATCGAGCTCGTAGGTAGAGCTCCATTGAACTCATCGATAAAGCTTGATGGAGCTCCAACAAACTCCTCGGTGGAGCTCGATGAGCTCCATCAAGCTCCTCTGTGAAACTCGATGAGCTTCATCGAGCTCATTGGTAAAGTTCGGTGGAGCTCGATGAACTCCATTGAGTTAGTAGGTAGAGCTCAGTGAAGCTCATTTAGCTCCACCGATGAGCTCATTGGAGCTCATCAAGCTCCACCATGAAACTCGTTGGAGCTCATCGAACTCCACCGAGCTCCATCAAGCTCTATCTAGATGTGTCAAACGGGTCGAACCCGCCCAAGCCCATGCAAGGCACACCCTCGGCACCAATCGTGGTGTGCTGGACCGAGGGATTTTGGCCCGCGTGTCTTGCCATGCATGAGTGCCATGCACGTGGGCACTGCACGTGTGACCATGCACTGAGCATGGTCACGAAGGGGGGACGCCCGACGGGCGAAGCTCGACGAGCCCTGATAGGATGGTTTCGGCACGGCCACACAGCGGCATTGTGCCAAAAGTTCGAAACCCTAATTTAAAAAAAAAAATTAAAAGTTGGCCCAACCCGAACCGAACTAGCCCGAATCCGGGTGGATTTCAAGCCGCAGACCTGTGCCATGCCTGAGCTCCAATGAACCGTGCCAAGCAAGGAACGGCACGCCAGCCCAGGTGGACCCAAAAAAATTGGGCCGGACCAGCCCATTTGATTCCTCTAGCTCCATCAAGCTCTACCAACATGCTTGATGATTCCACTGATAAGTTCAATGAATCTCATGGGACAAGGTCGAGGAGCTTCTCAATGGAGAGATCGACAGGTAAGTTACAAGATAGAGGGCAAGGGGAGAGTTACAGGGGCGAGGGTGAGAGGGAGAGGAGTTAAGAGTATTTTATTATTTATATATTAAGAGTTTGATGCATTTTCTTCTAAATATTAAAATTTTGATATGTTTTTTAAATTATTATTGCACGTACTGCACCAAAACACAATTACTTTTTTTTTGTTTTTTTTTTTTTTTTGTCTCAAGAATAGAAACACAAATCACCCATTTCCTTGATCATTATTAATGAAGTAATAAACGATTAAATTACTTGACTATTTAACAGAGTCTTAATAATCAAAGATTCCATGGAGCTTGTGGAAGTTTGAAGATGACAAGCAAAAACCTACACTAAAATGAAAATATGAAATCTACAAAAAAAAAAAAAAAAAATTATTCGTCCGCCATTGGAGAAGAAACTGGTCCAGTCGTAAATGCTATAAAAGTAAATCAGGGATGACTTTGGTCTCCATTGCTGTCTTTGGGAGCTCGCCAGATCTTTGTCGGTGTTTGCGCCTGTGACGGTGCTGTTTGCCCCTGGTCTTTTCTTTGCTCTCATCGTCGTCCATTTGATTTCCATGCGTGCCCTGTGGGTTTCTTTTGCCACCGCCATTGCCGTGGCCTCCGGGCTTTCTTCTCGAGCTTGGATTTCTATCATCAAATTTTTCTCCAACACCTGAACTGCAAACTAATTCAATACTAACGTGCGATGATGTCACTACGGATTCTCCATCTTCTTCGCCTAACTTCACAACTACGGGCCTGCGTTTCCCTCGCTTTGGCTTTGATTTTAATGCAAGCAGCTTCTCTGCAAGTTTAGCAAGATCTTGTTCTTCATCTTTCTCAGTGGGACGAATGCCAGATTTGGATTCATCGCCCTTCACTGGCAGTTCGTCTACTTGCGCTTCATCCCCATCTGATGCCAGATAGAACAACTCGTGCCGCTTACGATGTTCTGCAAGAAAAGGAGAATCACCAGACTCCAAGTGGTTTACCAAAGAAGAAGTTGACAGAGTCGGTTTAGTTGCGTCTCCCATTATCACATCCAGCTCCATGAGATTCTGCTTAAGAGTTATCCCATCTGGTACAAGAATTCTCTCCTGAGCAATTTGTGATACAGGACCAAGTTCTTCAGACAATGTATCACGAACCAATTCGACAAGCTTAAAAGCTTTTACTTCTCTCCTTGGATTTCCACTTTTGGATAATGAAACATCAACAATCTCCTTCACCGATTCAATAAACCCCACTATATTCCGTACTCTGTCATAGATTTCTACATGGCAGCTTGCCGATAATCCGCCCAAACCCAACTCGATGAAGTTTATCATATGAACAATATATTCATGTGTGAAGCTTCTCTTCTCAAGAGGAGATGATGTAGCTGAAGCAATTTCATCTGTGGTGGGATCTGCACGAGCAAGGAAAGAATGGAGACAGAAAGCTAAAACTTTAAACGCGGAGTGCAAGTAAATGGCTAGGATTGATGGAGGGAGTAAACTAGCACGAGGCTGTAACAAAGCTTCGATGAGTTCTAATGGGTTCTTAGAGAACTCCACGTATTCCCCTGATACCCAAGCAGCAGCAGATAGTATCAGGTGCAATAAATGGTTTCCAAGTAAAGCAGGATCAACTAGAAGATCACGACCAACATGAAGAAGCTGTGGGCGAGCATCTTTCACCCTCATGCCAATGTCAATCAACTGTTTCTCAATCTTTTCTCCCTGGCGACAATGGGGGAGCCTCGCTATTTCTCCAAGAAGCAACACGTACCAGTCGAAGTCTTCTATAACTTGATAAACATTCCTGCTACAAGTAGTCAAGACACAACCAATGATCGCATTGCAAAACTCAGGATCGGATTTCAATGCGTAGTTAAGAAGAACTTTGGAGATTTCAACAACATTACTGTCAGATACCATCGCCATGACCAAGTGCAATGCCTGAAGCTTTACACCAGGATCCTTGTGGCTCAGCGACTTGATCACGACTTCCTTGTTCTGCAACACTGGCCATAATTGAACTGGCGCGATGATGGAAAGCGAGTTCAATCCGAGATATTTCAGATTTGGATCATCATCTACTAGAAGCTCGCGGATTTTAATGGATGCAAGCTTCATAGCAGATTCATGATCGTGAAAGCTCGTGAGCACCGTTCGTATGCACTCGTGCATTAATGATATCGCTCCAGTTCGATTCATGTGATCGCAGATTGGATCAACGACCCATTTAGCCAACCTAGGCTCTAATGGAGCTAACTTGGTGAAAATCTTCAGCACTTTAATTAGCACCCAGTTGTTTTTCGAATCGAGCAGGATTTTATGGAAAGTTGGTGCAAATGGAAGATAAGTTCTAGGGTTTGTTGCAGTGAGCTCGCAGAATACTCCAACAACAGCAGATAGAAGATGAGAATCAGAGCTCTCTAAAATCTCTACGACCCTTTCAAAACACATCGCAACAGAATCTGGATATTTCTTAAACAAAACTACAACCACGCTAATGGCTTTCTTCCTTACGGAAATCTTAGAACTCCTCATCAATATCAAAACCTCCGGCGTAATATCTTTGCAGAGATCAGTCGTGCCGATTCTCGATAAACAGTGAAGAGCCAGACTCACCTCTTGTTCATTGTTGCTCCGGAGATCTTTTCGCAGCTGATTGGTCATCAGCAAAATCACAGGCGTCGACTCATCGAATGACTGTGATATAGCGAGGTATCCTATCTTCTTCTGAGAAAATTTGACGGACGAAATGCATTCGATCGCATGAAACGCAGCCCACGACATGTCGACGAAATGAATCGCATTTAAATAGGTCAGTTTCTGGAGAGCCGTGGATTTCGTCTGCAAGTCCGTGGACGTGATCTCTCGCCGGACTTCTTCCACGACAGTGGCAATGAAGGAGGATTCTCCTATTTGTTGTCGCCGGAGACCCTTTATTACGTCGTCTAATGTCCGTTGGAAAAGTGCGTCCATCAGAGTAGAGGAACCCATATGCTTATTTTTAGGTTTACAAATTTGGTATCACCCTACTGTAATTTCCACATTTGAGATTTTAGGGCGACGAAGACGCAGTGGAAGAGAGCAAAAACAGTGCTTCCATGGACAATGCCCATTTGAGAAGACGAACACGCTTTCTATCGCAATTTGAAGCATTTTTATAAAACAACTTTGTGCACTTAGTATCACGATAGTGCAACAACTATACCCTCATTCATCGTTAAAAAACGTGTATACATACTGTATATATCATGTATGCATTTTCTTTTTGTATATTTTTACATCACTATATTTACATATGTATATGTGTGCATATGTGTGTGTGTGTGTGTGTGTGCATATATATATGATGGTATATATTGTAGATATCACAATTATAAAAAATATATTTTTTTTATAATTTTTTAAAAGATAAGTGAATCTTAAATGAAACTTCTCACGTATTCTAATTTTTGTCATTTGATTTATGGTAAAAATAATATTTTTATATTCGAAATTATAAATTTACTTTATTTCAAAAAAATACACTTACAAAAAATAGATAAAAATTAAGCCTTCTAAGCATACTTACATGCTAATAAAATTAATCCATCCAGATCAGCAAGAGGCAGGATTCAAGCCTTCCTGCTTCATTTCGTATTTTTCATGTGAGAATTCAGTACTACTGTCTGGTGCAGTTGACGAGCTCATCCACTTGAAGGTGACGGAGTCGGGCGAAACGGGTGGCGCATGGTTCTTCAGCAAGCCGACAACATCCGACGAACAATCGTCGGCGTCTTCTCCGTAGTCCGTATTTCTTACGTCTTCAAGAATCGCCACAATCCGCTCCATTGATGGCCTCGACTCCTTCTCGCTTTGAAGACATTGAAATGCTAACTCTGCCACCACGCTCACCATCTTCCTCACGGCATGGTTTGAGTCGAACCCAAGCCTCTGATCCACAAGCTCGTGCAGTGCCTGAGTCTGGATCTTATCTATTGCCAGGTTCGACAGATTAATATCGTGGCGCTGCCTGGTAACGTCGACGGCAGGCATGGATGATATGAGCTCGAACAGAACCACCCCAAAGCTGTAAACATCGCTCTTGGTAGTCAACTGGTAGCATTTGTAATACTCGGGATCAACGTAACCGGGGGTTCCTTGCGGGGTGGTGGAAACGTGGGAGACGTTGATCGGAAAGAGCCGGGAGAGACCAAAATCGGCAACTTTGACGGAAAAATTCTTGTCGAGGAGAATGTTGCTCGTTTTCACGTCGCGGTGGACTATGTCGCAGGCATGGAGATAGGCTAGTGCGCTAGCTGTTTCCACGGCGACGTTTAGCCGGATTGACCACGGCAGTACGCCGGCGTTGGCATTTTCCCCGTGAAGGTGATCGGCGACAGTGCCGTTCGGTATGTACTCGTATACCAGTAAAAGCTCACGGCAGTGGCGAGACGTGCAGCCGTACAGCGACACGAGATGTTGATGGCGCAGGTGAGTCAGGATGTCCACTTCGTTCATGAATTGCTCCATTCTCTTGCAGTTGTTCTCGTATAAGCGTTTCACCGCCACCTCTCGCCCGTCTCGCAGCTTCCCTGGCCACACAAAATGACACCCATGACAACCATATCGAAAGCCCGATGGCGAAGAAGATGATTAGCAACCGTGCGTCGTCGTTACCATGATACACAATTCCATAGCCACCATCACCAACTTCTTTTGCAGGATCGAAATTATTGGTTGCTTCTTCGAGTTCATCGTATGAGAAAAGATGAACTCCCAGAAAATTCTCTCCCTTCTCGACGTCTGCTGCCTTGGAAGAAGAATTGGACTTCGTGTTTCGAGAGACAGACGAAGAGTTATTATGCTTCTTGTTCTTGCGACGAACGTACGCAAAGAACAGTATGAACATTATCGCAATGCTTACAAAAGCTGTCGCAACGCCTGCGTCAACAAGAAAGAACCCATTGGCAGACCTAAAAGACCCAAAACAAAGAACAGATTGAACATTCTTTGTTCTTACCCACGATTATCAGCTTCATCACCTTCGGGCTGTTTTTTGCTGAAACACGACATTCGACGCTGAGTTAGATATCCATTATATGAGCTAGAAGCTTAAATCTATGATATTCTCTCTCTAGATGGTTCTTGTTTTGCTTAGAATCATAATGAATCACAACAAAATTATGTATTTCTTTTTTGATCCTGCGCGATTCAGGTAGACCAAGAGCCGTGGCCAAGAACATCTGCGAGTTCAGAGCCAAGATCATAGATGGCATATGCTCATCAATAACCAAAAGGCTAATTACATACATATTTTTAAAACCACACTTAAGGTTACTACCTACTAATCTCAAAGCTCATCAACTCCCTAACATGAAATTAACTTTAATCTCACTTTCTAAATATTTTTGTTCTTGAAATTTTAAATAATTTATTGAAATTTATATAACTTTATAACATTTTTATTGAAAGTTATATAAATTTATAACATTTTTATTGAATAAAAGTAATGCTCGATTATAATATCTACTTCTTAGCGAGGATTTGAGAAAGATTAATATATTAAGAATCTTACTTTTAACACTTAAATAGACTGCATCTAATAAATTTCAAAACCAAAATATATCAATTTTGAACGAAAACATTTATCATCATGACAAAGCACCACATTCATGCCTTTTTATTAAATTTTAAAAAATTTAAATTGATGTATATAATTTGTTTTTGTAAACTATTTGTATTACAAAAATATGTTTCTGTCTTAATATTTTCATGTAAGTGTGAGAAAGAAAATATTAAGAGACTATGAATATAACAATAACACAATAACGGAGGTCTTGCTATCTGGTCAGTTGGCCGAAAAAAATTTTGGAGCAGAGTCTGGCCCGCCTGAGTGATTCGACCCACTTCGGTTAATTAAACCAAGAAATTATCATTAATATAAATTAATTTTATTTATGTTATTTGGGTTGTAATTTTGGAGCGGAACTATTTATCTCTGTCTTTTTCTCCTCTGCGTGATTTTTATCGCGACTGCTTCTGTACAAAATCTGTAAGAACATTCAGTTTGGTTATAATATATAAACGTATATGTGTTTTCTGTGTGGATGTAGCTAGTCGTGTTGAACGACTAGTGAGCCACGTTATATTGTGTTTTTCTATTGTGGTTTGTGTGTGCTGTAGTTTTAATTCTGTCATACTTCTGTTGGATTGTAATTATAGATATATATATATATATATATATATATATCATTTGTTATCATTGTTTGTTGTTCTCTTCTTTTGAATCTTTAAAATCACAACTATGGAAATAGAATTGTCCAACATAAATCTTAATTTTTTATTGATTCAATTAGATATTGAATCATATTTTATAAAATTAATATGCATCTTATATTACATTTCACTTCACTCACACAAGCACCTTTTGTTGTGCCTAAGTGTATAATTAAATGTAACATCATTTTTCGTACTTTTTCCTTGTAAAAAAAGATTTTAATTTGGGATTTTCTCACTTTTTTTCTTCTATATTGTTGCCAAAATTAATGCAAACTCTAGACCTTGGATAGAGTCGCTAATGGTGGAATGACATTGAGGAAGAAATAGTGTTCATGTAGATGTGATTAACAATATAGAAAGAAAAAAGTAGAAAAAAATATTCACTTCGGATTGAATTTGAATAAAAAAGGAGTAAATCCCAAATTTTTGATTTTTTTATAGGGAAAAATTATAAAATAACTTAGTCACACTTGATTATATACACTTGACTTGGAGGTTCTATTTATTCATAAATCAAAATATATTTCTAGTCTGAGATGATGAGTCATCGTACAGTCACCAAATACCAACTCACTCACCAACCTCATGTTAGGACTCAGAATTGTGTCTGATCCTAAATCATGCGACGCCCCGTGGCAAGGCAGGGCTCGTACCATGTTGGGCCTGCGGGAACCATGCCTCGAGCTGGGCCAGGCACGATCCACATATATGGGCCAATGTCACGATCCACCAGCCCAGAGACCTAAGACCGGCTACGAATCACGGGTTAAGTCCCGACGAGGTGATTATATAAAAAAAATCCAATCACGTAAGTCTAATCTTGCTTACGTGGATGATTGTAATTGACCAGCACCGTAAGCCAGACACCCATTACATTTTCACCTAATTGGCTTCTGACAAGGACGGTCCGATACGGCCCTTCATTATGATGGTCAACCATGTACCAAGACGTCCAGCTGGTTCCCGTGTCATACCATACCATGACGTGTTCAATATAGCAAGACCTATTTGACACCTCTAATATTGTGTCACATGATATCGTAACATACTCAAGTTTTACAAAAAAGAGCTAACAAGAGAGCAACAACCTTACTGATGTTGAAGGCACACGGGCGGGCAGGCCAATCTGACCAGCAACATAGCCAACCAAAAATCGAGCCAAGTATGGCTATGGCATGGCCAGAAAAAACACGAGCCTGGAAATGATGTGGGTGGAATTAAGCCTCGATGGGAAGCATGCATGCTTCAAGAGAAGGTAACACGACACCGACATGACCCAAGATGTTGGCCCGTCCATGTCGAATTTTGCTCGAGCCCTCATTCGTGGTTGACCCATGCCTCGGGGTGGAATGAACCTATGGCAAGAGTATCACATGCCCGAGTCTAAAGGTGTCAAACGGCTCGGCCCGGCCCGGCCCTGCCCATTTTTTTAGAGCACGACCGTGCTTTCGTGTCGGGCCAGGCACGACACGATTATCGTACCGTGCCTTGCCTAGCCCGGCACGGTTTATCAAAGCCAGACCCAGCACAGAGGGCAAGGCCTAGAGGTGTCAAACGGGCCGGCCCAGCACGGCACGGCCCGTTTTTCACGAGCACGGTCGTGCTACCGTGCTGTACCGTGCCCGGCCCGCTCGGGCACGACTTGGCTCGGCCAGGCGACACGGGCGCACGGCAGGGCAGGCGGGGGGGGGAGCCACAACGCGGGACCGGCTCAACCGGGGTCCGAGTCCCGGGAGCCAAGCACAAGCACGGGCTGAAAATGCCAAAATGGCAGATTAGAAAAAAATTTTTTTTTTAAAATTTTTTATTAAGTTTCTGTATAGACTTTAGAGTATTAGTAATAATTAAAAAATATAATTTTTTGTAAAAATTATTACATTTAAAATTAAATAAAACAAACAAATATTAGAAAAAAAAAAATTTTTTTCAATTAAGTTTAGCTTTTTTTATAATTATAATTTATTAATTATATATTAAAATTTAAAGTTATTAAATTTTAAAATAAAATTTAAATCGTAAAATAATAAATAAATACATTAAGTTAGTAAAAATTTTAATTAAAAAAAAATTAAACTACACAAATGAAAAATTACCATTCATGCTTTTGAAACCAATAATCCGAACAAAACAAGTATAAGTTTCAACACAACGTATGGTACAAACTACAAAGTACAAACAAAATGTATAAATAAAATAAATAAAAAAACATCGAAAAAAAAGAACAGATGAGCATCAATCGTCAAGCGGCATATCATGAGAATCATCAGCCGCAACATCAAGATCAGTATCATATGGATCATCATCATCGGCAATCAGCTCCTCCGCCATCGTAGTGGATGTGGATGCGACTGCAGTGTCTATCACAGTCCCAGCTTCAGCACGATCACTGATGCTAAATCTCGATTCCTCTAAATCCTTCAAACATGCCAAGGCCTCAACCATATCTGGACGTAATCTCGATCTCCTATCCGAAATCACGTTCACTGCAACAGAAAAAGCAGACTCCGATGCTACGCTCGACACCGGAGGAGTCAGTAGATCCCGTGCCATCCTAGATAGCACGGGATAGGCGGACTCATATGATTTCCACCACGGTAATAAATCAAGATTCTTATTGTCATAAGGTAATAGGATTGAGCAGTAATCGGTATCTAAGTACCGAGACAGCTCGCTCCTATGTGAAGGTCCACCCCTACGTTTCCCCCTCGCTAGGTTAATGAAATAATCGTCACCTCCGAACAAGGTATAAGTGTCCGTACTCACAGTCTCACCACCACCACCACCATACCTAGTATCGTAGTATGTGAACAGGTCTGTCAACTTCTCGTAAATGAACCCTTCAGGTGGCTCTTCCAAGTTCATGCACGAGGAAATGAAAGTCAGGGTGTTTTCAACCCCTTCCACCTTAGCCCTAGGGTCCATGCATGCTGCGAGGCAATAAAGAGATGGAATGGTGGACCAGTACTTCAGGTACTTGGTCTCCATCTCTGCAACCATATGGCTAAGCGTCGGGTCCGCTCGATACTTCCTAAACATGCTACTAATGTTGCATATGCAACGAAGTGCAATGCAAGTGGTGGGCGTATAAACCGACGAACACATGTTCGTCGTGTCATAAAATATCTTCAGGAATTTCATAAATGAAATTCCTGAAGCCCAGTCAGTGTCATCAATAATAAGTTCGCCACTCTTACTATTGACGTAGTCGGATATCACGTGTTTGTATCCAACACATGATTCCAACATCAGGTACGTGTAATTCCAACGATGTCTCACATCTGATTGGAATTTCTTCATCTTAAGATTCGCAGACAAACAGAGATTACCAAACTCTTGTAGTCTGTGAGGAGTGCGAATATACTTGAGTGCATTGCGTATATTTTCCAACGCGGGGGAACAGACCTTCATACCCACTTGAACTATCAGGTTAATAACATGACACATGCATCTGACATGAAATATCTCTCCTAATGGTGCGTCTCTAATATTCCTAATAAACATATTGATCGCTACTCCATTATTCGCAGCATTATCGAAAATGGCCGGGCCATCATGAGAATAAAGAATCTCAGTGAATCCTAATATTTTTTTATTGATTGTCTAGTTAGAATCTACATAAT
The DNA here is from genome assembly GCA_029783825.1 of Sapria himalayana. NCBI lineage: Eukaryota > Viridiplantae > Streptophyta > Magnoliopsida > Malpighiales > Rafflesiaceae > Sapria > Sapria himalayana. The sequence goes on along the minus strand of JAREIK010000403.1, from coordinate 3,305,534 downwards.
TACTCGTGAGACATGCATAAGAAGAATCATCGTGACATGTCCATATATCGGACGTCACGAACACCACTCCACTAAATACCAAAAATTCCTTAATTATTTTTTGTTTTTCTAACTTATATATCTTTAGTATGTCACTCCTAGATGTGGACCTAGGAATCCTACGATAGGATGGCTGAAAATAAGTCTGCATGATGCGCACTACCCTCGGATCTTCCGAAAATCTGATCGGAAGACCCATCAATGTGATGAGCCTGGTCATGCCGTCCCTACCCAACTCGCTGAAGTATACGAAGGGAGTAAACTTTGAGACTGAACTCGATCCAGTCTCAAAAAATGTAGTGCCACGTTGAGTTTGCCTAGGATCTAAGGGTCCATGTTTTTTGGAGCATATTTCAGCATGCCTCTTGAGGTGCCCAGTCCCACATGTACTCTTGCATGTTAAAAGTCTCATACAATATTTGTACTGTGCCATTTCAAGTTCCTCACCCCTAACATCTACCTGTGTTATGATTTTAAAATATGTCCAAACTACAGAAGTCCTCCTAGTTTTTTGTTTTTTAGAACTTTGGGCTGAGACGACAGGAGAAACCAAAGTTTCAGGAGCCACAGACATCTGTGTAACACTAACATTTTCATTTTCCAAATTTAAATACGTGTTAGGTGTATTTGTCATTTTTTATTTTTCGTAATTTTTTCTAGAGAGAGAAGTTTTAGAGAGAGAAAGTACAAAAAAACGTAATGTATATTACCCGGTAAAAGCAATGAGGTCAGTCTCGTGCAAGGTGCACCGCAGGAAGCTCTGATGTTCAAAACTCAAGTTGAGTTTCACGAAAATCCAAGCCGATATCAAAATCACGAGGCCCGAAAGAGAGATGCACGGTTTATATAAGAGAGAGAAAGTATTGAGAGGTTTTATGTTTTTAAAAAACATAAATGTTATAGGGAGGGGAGTAGAATTTATAGGCTAAAGAATGTTTTTTTAAATAAAAAAAGATAATTTTTTATTAATTTTTTGAATTTTTTTACTATTTTTAAGGGGCAGAATCACGAGGTCTGTTGGATTCTGCCCCCTAGCCGTTGGAGGTGAATCCAAGGGCTGAAAATCGGTGGAGTTTGATTTTTTTTTTTTTTTTTGCTGTTGGTTTTTGCTCGGATCACTTCAACCATATTGTCAAGTATCAGGTCAGCTCAATACTTTCTAAATATGCTACTAATGTTACATATGCACCTAAGTGCAATGCAATAAGTGGGAGTATAAACATAAGAATACATATTCGTCGTGTCATAAAAAATCTTTAGGTTTCATAAATAAAATTCTTGAAGCCCAGTCAATGTCGTCAATAATAAATTCGTCACTCTTACTATTGTCGTAATCATATATCACGTGTTCGTATCCAACACATGACTCCAACATCAGATACGTGTAATTCTAATTATATCTCACATCCGATTGAAATTTCTTTTTCTTAAGATTCACAGATAAACAGAGACTACCAAACTCTTGTTGTCTGCGAAGAGTGTGAATATATTTTAGTGCATTACGTATATTATACAACGTGTGGGAATACACCTTCATACCCGCTTGAACAATCAGGTTAATCACGTGACACATGCATCTGACATGAAAGATCTCTCCTAATGATGCGTCTCTAATATTCCTAACAAACATGTTAATCGCAACTCCATTATTAGATGCATCATCGAATGTGATACTAAAAATTTTATTTTAAATTTTATATTCCCTAAAGATTTTCAGCATACACTCAAAAATAATCGAGCCATTATTAGGATAGAGAATCTCAGAGAATCCTAAAATTTTTTTATTCATAGTCCAGTTAGAATCTACATAGTGACTGATGAGACATGCATAATATGATTCATCGTGACTTGTCCAGATATCGGACGTCATGGACATCACTCCGCTACATACCATAAATTTTTTAATTATTTTTTATTTTTCTAACTTATACAATTTTAGTATGTCATTCCGATATGTGGACCTAGGAATCCTATAATAAGCAGACTGAAAATATGTATGCATGATGTGCACTACCCTTAGATCTTCCAAAAATCTGATCGGAAGACTCATCAATATGATAATTCTGGCCATGTCATCCCTACCCAACTCGATGGAGTATATGAAGAGAGTAAACTTTAAGACTGAACTCGATCTAGTCTCAAAAAATACAGTGCTAAGTTGGATTTGCCTATGATCTAATGGACCATGTTGTTTGGTGCATAATACGACGTGCCTCTTAAGGTGCCCAATCCCAAACGAACTCTTACTAATTAAATTTCTCATACAATATTTGTACTGTATCATTCCTTTTTCCTTACCCCTAATATTTTTTTGTTTTATTATATTAAAATGAGTTCAAACTACAAAAGTTCTCCTAGTTTTTTATTTTTTAGATGTCTGGGTTGAGACGACTGGATAAACCAAAATTTCAACAGCCTCAGACCTCTGTATAATATTTTTATTGTCTAAATTTAAATATGTTTCATTATTATTTATCATTTTTTAGGATTTTTGTCAAACATTACACTTTGTAGAGACTAGATGATAAATTTAACTATTTTAGGACTAGAGAGAGAGAGAAAGTAAAAAAATCTTAAAATAAATTACCCGGTAAAACTGTGAGGTCGATCACGTGCACGATGCATGATGCACCACAATCTAGCTCAAAATTCCAAACCCGAGTTGAGATTCTCGAAAAACCGAGCCAAATAATAAAATCTCGAATCCCGAGAGAGAGCGAGAGTTTTAAGAGAGTGAAAATGTGAAATTTGAGAAAATAAATGTTTATGAAAAACATATATGTTATAGAGATGTGATGAGGATTTCATTGATTAAAGAAAATAATTTTTTAAAAAAAATATTTTTTTTGTTTTTTTTTAATATTTTTTAATATTTTAGGGGGCAGAATCATGAGGGCCGTCGGATTCTACCCCCTAGCAGTTGGAGGCGAGATCCAACGGCTACATTATAAATTTTTTTTTTGCCCGATGGGGGGGGGAGGGGAGAATCGGGTCAGGTCGGGCGGGAACGCGAGTTGGGTCGGATTGGACCCGACCCACTGTCTTTTTGTGCGAAAAGCTAGGCCCTAGTCACTGGGGGACGAGGGTGAGCCGTGACTCATGAGGTAAGCCGAAGCCCAAGACTACAGGAGCGAGTCTGCATGTGACCCCGACATGTGCCAACGGGCCTTGCCACGGGCCACCGAACTGTGTCAGGTCAGGAACAGCACGAAGCCCGGTTGGCCTCGGCCCGACACGAATTGTGCCTTACCCGGGCACGGCACGGGAAAATCTTGTGCCAGGCCGGCCCGAGCATGGCTGAACCATGCCATTCCTCGTGCCGGGCTAGGCCGGGCTGGCGGTTGACACCTCTACCTGAGTCATGCTCGACCCGACACCCAGATTCAATAAAATCTCTCAGGCACGGCCAATTTGTCACCTATGCCCACCGACCCCACCCGACTCACAATTATATTTACATGACCGGTATTACAGCTACAGTATCAGCCATCGACATCAGCATCAGTAGATAGTGACTCATCAGGCAGTTAGATTCTATCCAAAGGGCTAACTGTTACGAGGATTAAGATATACTTTTGAGAAAATTATATCTTAGGAAAGAAAAATCAAAATATTTATGTTTTTGTTCATATTTTTAAAAAGTATTAATAAAAAAAGTCTCCCAAACATAGAATATTTACATTCTATATTAAATTACAAAAATACTATTTATTAACAATGCACAAGAGACTGCATCTAATGAGCCTCAAACCATAGATCTACCACGAGGACTTTCTAGGTGATTAACAATCCTAATACTATTTTTACTCAAATATTTTTAACTTTAAAATTCTTATGAGATCCAATATATTGTATAATTACATACTAGTACAGCTATTTGATAATATCCAAAATTTATTCATAAAAATTACTAGATAGATTTTCTTAGCTAAGCTTTTTTATTTTAGAAGTATGTGACAAATTATAAAAATAATGATATAGATAAACTCAAAATTAACTTTTCACATAGCATAAAGTATTTGAAATTGGATAAAATTTATTAACATGTTTAATAAACTATAAGAATTTTATAATTTATTTAAGTCTGAAAATTTAAAAAAAAAAGATAAATATGTAATTTGATATCTAATAACTTTGGAATGCTACGTCTACGATAGGGATCATATGTTGGCTACCAACATAGTAAACTTCATTTTGTAAATAAAATTGAAAAAAATCTAAATAAGTGAATATAATTGAGAAGTACAATTTGCATTTTTTGAATTTTTAAAAAATTTGTATGATATAATAAACTTGTGTTTGTCTATATGAATTCTCACATTTTGCAGTACAATTAAGTGTATGTACAATAATAATAATGTGTTTAAATAATACATAGAGTACTAATATTGTTGTACTATAAATTTAAAAATAAAAATAAAATATTTAAAATAATGATAACTAATTTTTCCACTTTATTACTTAGTAGTTTGAGTAAATTCTAAAATTAAGATGGAAGGGTAAAATATATTTTAAAATTCATATGTAATTATATAAACCAACCATAAAAACCATATGATATAATTTAAAAATTAATATATAAAGAAATTATACTCAATGCACAAGGCTCAACCTTTAGTGTAGGATTTGGAAGAGATTAAAATCTTGACAATCTTATCCCTAAAAATCAGAAAGACTATATCTTCTATACTAGAGTTTCATATCATGCCCACAAGATTAGCATGCATAAGAACTCATTCAATTTGATATACTCAAAGATATGAGAACATAGTAAAAATGAGACATGATAAAAATTTAGATATTTTATTATATTTATTAATGATTATACACAGCATAATTTACTTGGTTAGTTATTTTCTACATCATATCACATATTTTTTAATTTTTTTAGTTATTTTATATGAAATATACAAAAAAAAAAATTAATAAAAATATAAAAAAAAAATTATAAGTAACAATAAATTATAATATATATCAAACAAACTTATTTTACTGATCATGAGATAATACACTTAATTTCTTAGAATAGTATGCACTCTTAGAATGGGATTGCAAAAAATAATAATAAATATTTATTATAAATAACTTACTCTTCTTTAGTAAGAGTGCTCCAAAATAATTTTGGAAAGATGTGAATTGTGAAATTATGTTTTCAATGAGATACATTCTTCTATCATTCCTTGTACCTATTCATATCCAACATCCTGAAAAAAAAAATTTTTTATATCTCTCGAAATCTTTCAGATCAAAGTATTTATTTTGTCCAAAATATATTATCAACTAGAGATAATATCATATTCAAAGAAGCACGGACACGGACACGGGGATACGAAATGACAGGATACGGAGACATAGCAAATTCTAAAAAACTAGGATACAGATACGGCTAGGATACGACATGATAAAAAAAATAAAAATTATTTTTTTTTTAAATATTAGGTATTTTATAAAATAAATATATATTTTTTTATTTTATAAAATAAAAATATTGTATTGTATTTTATAAGATAATATTTATAATTATTTTATTTTATAAAATAATATTTTATAATTATCTTATATCATATAAATATATATTTTTTTATTTTATAAAATAAAAATATTTAATTTTATTTTATAAAAATATTTTATTTTATTTTATGCCAGCTCTGCATCCCCACACATAGTGCCCGCCCCTACATCCCCCTCAATTTGTGCCCGTCCCCCCCCCCCCCTCAAATTGCGCCTGCCACATGCCATCCCCTCAAATCGCGCCCGCCCTATCCCCCCCCCCCTCAAATTGCGCCCGCCTCCTGCCTCCCCCCCCCCCCCAAATCACGCCTACCGCCTGCATCGAGTGGCCAATGTCGCCCATGTGGAGACCTTGGCCACTGGACGTCGTCGGATGTTGATCACTCTCGACATGGATATGGCAGCCGACGCAACCGTCCGATACGCCATGTGGCGTATCGAATACATATTGATCAATGATATGCCACGTGGCATATCGGACACGTATCCGTGGCGTGTACAGATGTCAGACACGGCTGTAGGGAGCCGTGTATGTGCTTCATTGATCATATTCATAACTAACACTTTGATGAGTGTCTTTCTTTGTTACATCAATATTCAAAAAATATACAAATATGTTTCATCAAAATCTAGAAGAGTATTAATGAGTATTGAAGTTATTTTTTTTGAGTATGACATGTTTTTTAGTTAGCTTGAGAAGAATAAGAATCTAGGAAATACATATGGACCTATTATTTTTTCATGTTACTTTGTAGTTTCACTTTGACCTCCAACTAAGAGAAAAAGCTACTTATCGACTATAAATAAATTTATTGGTCCATATTATGACACTCATATAAAGTTATCATACATACTATTAAGTATAAATCATATTGATTCTAGAGAGCATGATATTTTTCATAAGAGAATCTCAATCGAGTCTAAATGACTAGTTAATCCATGAGACTACTTCGATTCTTACTCATGAAGAGTCAATAGCTAAGAAATTTGATCACTCATGACATAAAATCTATTCTAGGAGAATGAGACATTCAATTTGTTCAAATTGATGAGAACCTCCTAAGAAGCTAGATGATACTATAATAAACTTCTTTGATCTTGATCTTCCAAATACTTTCCTAAAAAAAAATATTAGTTATACTCAGCACTCAATTTCATGAGACTTCACTTAATAATATTATGATACTAAGATCTTCTTTTAAAATATTATCTCACATAGGATAATATTAGACTATATTGGAGAACATACATATCATTTAATCTAATTTTAGACTTGAAAACTAGTATATTAATATTCAGAAAACTTTATTGTTGATCATAAGTAAATGCTTACTTTGAAGACAGGTCAAAATAAAAAAAAGTCGTAAGACAATACTTCTTGCTGTGAGATTTACTTAAATGTTAGATATTAATTATCAACATATTTTCTCTCCAATAAACAATGTAATTATTATATGTATTATTATATCACTAGTAACATTTCACAAATAGATGATATACCAACTAGACATAAAATATATCTTTCTTCATGATAATCTCAAGGAGATGTATATAGGGCAGCCATTTAGATTTTGAGCAACACAATTACTTTTTTTGACTCACATATGCATGTTTATTTGAATTTCTAAATGAACACTAATAGCAAGATGATCTTATTTATTCAAGACAATGATGACAATTATCTATGAAATACTTAGGATATAACACATACATTATGAAAATCAAGTATCTACTTTCTTCTTATAATACTATCTTTTATGTTAATTAAATTTTGAGACATATACCTTCTAATCTAATATTTAATACATCTCTATCCTTCAAGATTGGTATAGTAGATATTTATGCATCGACTTCGTAAAGGTACTATAGTTTTTTTTATTATTATTTTTATGTTGTTGCATCTTAATAGTTTATTGTTAACTTTTTTTATTTTCTATTTTTTTACTACAATATGGATAAGAGTACCCAACATGTGGGCTTCCCTTGTAAATCAAATTTCATTGAGATTTCCACTAACGTTTAATTTGTCTATGACTTGATTTCCTCATATTTCTTTACCTTTTTGATGGAAATACCCAACTTGTGGGCCATCCCAAGTTTTTCTTCAAAAACAATGAATACTGATAATTATTTTTAGCATGAACCATTACATAGCTATTTACACACTCAACTCATCTACTATTACCCCATCTTTTAAAACCACATGACTAAGAAATAAAGCATTTCATGTCACAATGAAACATTAAACAACATGAACATAAAATTTGTACCAGCACGAAACAAACAACTAGTAAATGTTATAAATGTAACTTAAGAGATACCATCGAAGATAGAGAAATGCTCATAATAATAAATCAGCAAATGAACATAAAGTTTATACATGGTAATACAATGTAGCTGGATTGATTGCATCAGCAAATGAAGTAGTGCTCGTCATAAACAACAAAAGATAGATTCAAAAAAAAAACATAAATAAGCAAAACCTCCTGCACTCTAATGAGTAAAAATCTAAAATATCAAACTGAGAAGAAAAAGATAGAAGCTAAAATCTTCTCAAATTATTTATAAATATGTCAATTAACAAATCTATTATATGAACATAAGTTGTGATACTTCATCCACTTGTGAAATACTAGATTGAAGATGATATATCTCACGATTTGACTATCGTAGTAGAAAACAAAGTGATAAAATTAAAAATTTTATCTCCACGAGTAAGCTTTTGATTCAAAGAATCTTACACATAATTATAATTATCACTCTATGTCTTGCCTTTACCCTAAATATCAAGATCGATATGTGTCTGTTACTTTTCTAGAAAAAAAGATTAGCTTCAAAAAAAATATTATAACTAATAATAAATCTTATATACGTGCAAAATGGTATAAGATCTAAGCATGTAAAAAGTTGTCTTAATGTGAGTTTATAATTGAGAATCTAAAAAATAAATAATTATACTAGTTGGATGAGTTATATCTAGTCTAGAGATAATCAGATAATAAATATTTCCTAGAATTCTCATGTGGATAGTCATGTCAAAATCAAGAATTGTATCAAATAAAAAAATGTGTTTATAACTTAGAATCACTTGAATACAACCCAAAAAGATAATGTCCGAGAAAGTATCTCAGACATATTTCTTCTATGACATCATATGTTTATTGTCATAAGCCACTATAATCTCAAGAAGAATCTAAGCTTTCAGGTGTCATTTATTTAGAACTATGACTAAAAATACTCTTAGAGTTGCATGATTTTCAACTCCTCTAATAAAATAAGGAATAATATGTGGCACAATTATGCAAAACAAAAAGATAACTAGGATAGAAAATCTTGTAAGTGAGGTTCTTGGTGACTATTTTGGATAATACATGACTTTCCACAACTTGAAAAGTAGATCTAGAAACTACATATGTGCACGAAAACTAGGTGAATATTTCATATATATTACCTTTTTAAGATCAACGTGAAAAAAAGTATTCTTCGCAACTATTAAATTCAAGAATTATTTATAATAGAATTATGTAAAACAAAAAAAAAAATCATGGCAAAATATCTTGAAAATTGGTCGGATGCTTTGACCATATAAGGCCTCCCACAACCTACATACTAGATCTAGAAATTATATGCTAAAAAACTAATTGAATACTTCATATAGCAAAATTTGAAAGACAAAAACATAAGACAATATATTTGTGTTTATGAGACGAGCCAAAAGCCTAGAGATGTTGAGGCATAATCTTTTTAAGTCTCGCATTATATAATTAATTAATATTATAAAGTATATAAAATAAAATTATAAAATAATATATACTTACAAGACAAATATGTTAAATGATTTTTTTAAAATATTCTCATACATTAAAATTGGACACATACTAATTTCTTGGAGTAATTTATTTCTATTTATTTTTTAATTCTTAAAATTGATCAATACTTCGTTACATTCCAATCAAATTCTTTTACTAACTTTGGTGTATAATTTTATACCATGATGAATTCATGCTAAATAATGCTTGAGTCTGGTCACCCCCCCCCTGCATATTTTTGATTGCAAAATCTATATCCAAATATTATTACCTAATAATTTTAATAACAGATTTTCACACAATTTTTTCTTTAATTTTTTAAATCAGATGAACTCATTATAAAAAAAATATCAATAATAATATTCGCATTTGTATATAACAATAAAATTAACTACAAAATAATAACAACATATAATTGTAATGAATTTAAAAATAAAATTCGAAATTTAATGTATTTATATTTTTTTAAAAATTAATATTTAAAAAAAATTAAAAAAATCAGAATTTAATTGATTTAAATTAAAAAAAACAATATTATATTTATATTTATATTTATTTATAAAAATATGCATGTATATATACACACGAATGAGCTGCCCAAGCTAATTCCAAAAACAAACTACTCATGATCATTCCACGAATGAGCTATCCAAGCCCACGTATGCATCCTTCTTCAAGGCATGAAGAATGATGCATATGCGGTCAAAGCACGCCTCGAACATGCTTCACTAAAGAAGACATGCACCTTTCATGGGTGTCGCTTTTTTTCAGACACTCAAGGCATGTTCTCCATGCCTCACCTTAAGGCACACGTCAAGGCATGTCTGGAAAACACCTTTGAAAGCTTTGTCAAATACACCCCATTCTCAAGATCACCTTGAAAAAAATTATTCTTTATGCGTAGCCAATATATCATTCATTTGTAAGTAATGAGAGATATGAGTATCCAAACTAAGACAATCTTGGCCACTAAAAAATTAAATATCATGACAATCAACTCCAAAAGTCTAAGTGAGTAAACCCTCTCACAAGCCTCACATTCAAGTGATCTATCTTAATATTAAAATTAATCTTCACAATGAATAATTTCCTATGGCCAACAACACATTTTTTTTGAAAGTTAATGTACTAGTTCTCACTTTCTAACAGAGTATATGATATATATCTCTTCAATCATGATATGACACCATTATAGATGAGAAAATATAATAGAAATAAACAATATTTTCTAGATTTTTCTTCATGTGTGACATACCTTCAATAACATAGTGTTAAGATCTAGATGACATATTGTTAGCTTAAAATAGTCCTAAAGAACTAAGTCTATGAGATTTTTAAAAATAATTACTTCTTTTGGTTTGTCTAAGTATATCATTGATTACTATTAATTTTATTGTAAAAATTTTGATGACAAATTTATTTTATTGATTGTTTATATAAATAATATATATATTAAGAAAAAAATATGAATTATGAATCATTAACTTATTAGTACCCTCAATCATAATTTTTGATGAATAGTCTTAGGAGACAAGTATTATTTTATATAATTAAAGTGGCTTATAATAGTAGAAGTGATATGTTATAATAGATATGCCTAATATAAAATTTTTAATAAAATTGACAACATATTGAAGAATCATATTGAAAATTAATTATATGATTATCATCATATTATATATGAGTTCACCTTGATACAACTCTTCATATGATATGTAAAGAAATATTTTGAATTTAATATTTCATTTAATGATCATAAGCTCCTCCATCAAATTGAGTATTCAATTTATAGTTGGTCATCAACTTGTTCAAAGAAAAAATCTACTACACGTTATTATATTTTTTATAAACAATCTTATTTCTAAGAAAGTTAAAAATCAATTGAAGTAGATCCAATTCAAAATCATAGCTTAAGATAATTATTATAATTATTTATGATATACTTTGGATCAGATATTTTCTTGAGAATATCAAGTATAAACTTATATCTCTAACTACTCATTACTATGATATTCATGTAATGAAATATAACAATCTTTTTTCTAAGAAAAGAAAAAATCAATTGATAATTCTAAGATTTAGTACATAATCATAATATAAAACACTTATTATAATTATTAGTGTTACTTTAAGTCAGATGCCTTTTTAGGAATATCAGGTGCATACTTACATTTCTCACAATATGTTATTATAATAATCAGACAATAAAATATATTAACTCCAATCTTATATTTCAACAGCGAATAAAAGATATTGGGATAAATTATTTCATTATCAATAACAAAATCTATAATAAGACCATTATTACAATTTACATTCACATAATAAAATTCATAAAAAATTATGTTATAATTTTTTTAAGACTGATTTTTTATATGATGTTATTCTCATTTTTTTATCCAAGCTTGAGATAGACAATGCAAGTGTAGCTTACACAAGGGAATGAGTAATTATACACACCCACATTCAGATACCCAAACACTCAAACATAGACAAAAATAGGTGTATGTATAATACCTAAAGTGGTTCTAATATCTCACACAAGCAATCTTAGATTTTGCTTTAGCTTATAATATTTCAATAACTGCTACCTACTTTAAGAATAAAGATTAATATTTAGTAACATTCAAAATTAATTCTAATATAAGTTAAATAAATTTTTTTCTCATTAAGAGAGATGATAAAATATTATATAAAAATTATAAAATAATATCAAGAGATAATCCAAACACTTAACATAAACTAATCATAGTTGATCTATATCTTAGAAAATATAATTATTGAGAGACTTCAAATAAATAACAGCAAATAAAATGATAAAACCTAAAATAAAAAATAATAAATATTTAAAAAAAATAGATAACAAAGTTAGTTGATCCTTAAACATAGATGAGGATACTAAGTAGAATAAAGTAACATATATGAAAAAAAATATTTAAAGAAACTTTAAGCATGTCTTAAAAAAATATTTACTCTTATAAAAAACCTAATAGTAGAAATTTAAGATTTGACAAACCTATTAAAGAAATTTTAATTTATTTTAAAGAATATAAAATAATAAAAATGAAGAAACTATAAATTATATAAAGAAACAAAAAAACTAAAAAATAGTAAATAAAATTAAATTTAAGATATTCAATAAGTTTGATAAATTATAAAGTAAGGAAAGAAAATATTTATAAATTAGCTAGGATGAGAAAAAATAAAATCAGATATATTATTCAAATAAAATATATTAAAAATAAAAATAATCAAATCTTAATAAAAAATAAAAAAATCAAAAAGAGAAATAATATATTTTCAAAATCTTTTAAATAAGTTCACAAATTAATATTTTAATATCAATGATGAGAGATAATTAAACAACTTTAAATATGTAATCAAGATAAACTTATTGAGAATAAAAAAAAAAACTCTTAAGAAAATGAATGTCAGAAATATCATAAGATATGATGGTATCTCTATTGAAATTTTGAAGATCAAAAGAATAAAAGTCTAATATAGTTACCTAAGTTGTTCAACAAAATTATGATAACAAACAAAATATCAAATAAATAAAAATAATATATTATAATTCATATTTATAAAAATAATGAAGACAATGACATGTTTTTTTATAAGAATAAAAAAACATGTATATATTTGTCATATATATATATATATATTTGTCACACACACACACACACACACACACATATATATATATATATATTTGTCATATATGTTTACTATAATCCTACTAGATTTAATACCTATTAGATTTATAAGAATAATTTAGTAGGTATTATGTAAGAATAAAATATCATATATATATATATAGTGTGTGTGTGTGTGTGTGTGTTAAACTAATTAAAGACATGTATGCAGGAGTAATACCCAGACTTAATTTAGTTCAAATAGTACTCATGAGTTTCCAATAGTTATGAGACTATTATCAATATGAGTTTTATCATGTTAAAAAAAAAATATTATAATAATCAAAATGAGGAATTAAAAATTATTAAATATCAGTAATTTCAAGTATCTATGCTCTATGTTGAGTAAAAGCATAGATATTAACAAGGATATATATCCTATAAGAATATGATTTGATGAACCAATAGATAATTACATCAATAATTATTATAATAAATGAGTATTACATAGATCACAAAAAAAATTATATAGGACAACTATATGACAAATTATATTGTTTGGAAACAATAATAAATATGTGATAATACTATGAATAATAAAATTAGAAATAAAAATATTAAAAAATATAAAAATGATTTATATAGATAATAAAATAAAAGATATTCATCTAAAATAATTTGGTCAATCTAATTCAGACCTCCTAGTATACAGATTAAGAAATATTAAACTATTCAAAGTGAAAGAAAATCTTTGAGATAAATCTATAAAAAATTAAATAAAAATTATTAATAAAAATTAAATAATTAAATAATTGAACATATATAATTTTTAATAGGGTTGATTAGAAAAATATAATTCATACAATCAACCTCAAGTAGTTAGAATAAATCTTAATTTATGATAATAATAATAATAATAATATTCATAAAATAAATCAATCAACTAATATATTGATGTTGACCATGAAGACATCTCAATATATTTCTTTTTTGTCCAAACTTGATGTTCAAAATATTTACACACCAATTTGATAAAAAAGGTATGGTTTTATTATTTTTTATTTTATGTTACAATTTATTTATGTTTCTTTTATTTTTTATTATTATTAATAAGTGGATCTAACATGTGGATATAAGTGTTAAACGAGTTGTCTCGTGTAGGCACGGCCCAATTTTTGGTGGCATGGTAAGGTCGTGGTGGCACAGTCAGGCCGTCTTGCCGTGCTGAGCATGACCTAGTACGACAATCATGTCGTGCCTGGCACAACATAATTGGATAATGACCTGCTCAACACGGCCCATACGGCTCAAATCTAGCCAGATTTGGGTAGGGTCGGGCCAATTTGGGCCCGAATATGTTAGCCTAGCTAAAAGCCTAAGACTAGCTAATTAGGTCGACCAATCACCGTCCATGATCCATCGAGAGTCCAAGACTGACTCGACTCACCCTGCTGGTTGTAGATGAATGATTTTATTTTTTTTTATAAATTTCAAATTTTAAGTTACTCATTATGATTTGCAATATTACTTTGTTTATTTATTTCATATTAATCATACAAAAATAAATTCATTAATATATATCATAAATAACAAAGTTTAATAATTAAAAAAACACATCAAAAAATATAAAATATTCAAACATCATTATATTCAATCAAAAAAAAATAAAAAAAAATATGTTACAACTCACAACATTAAAAAAAAATTAAAAATGATAATAATGTAACATGCAAGCTTAATCCCAATGTCAATTGATATAAGTATGTAACTGATCATCATCGCATATATATCTGATGATATCAATAACAATGAGCTCAACCTCTTCAAAATCTCACAATTCATCATCTGCCAGTAACTCCTCTACTTTTTTTCCACTTCTAGCATGATCCTAGATGTCCACCCTCGAATACTCTCAATCTTTCATGCATGCTAGTGATTTAATGATATTTGACCACAATCTCAATCTCCTATCCAAAATTACATTGATTACAATAAAAAAAATAAATTTTGATATTATACTCAACATTGGAAAAATCAATAAATCATGTATCATCTTAGAAAATATGGAATAGGTAGACTTATAATTTCCACCATTATAAAATAGTAAGGTTCTTATTATCATTATATGATAATTAGTAAAATGTATAAGTATCAAAATAACTCACTCCTATTCAATGATCCACCACATCATTTTTTCCTCGCTAATTGAATGGAAAAGTCATCATCTTCAAATACAATATTCATGTCCATACCCAGATTCTGACTACAATTATTATTATACTTAGTGTCATCGTATATAAATAACTCAGTCAACTTTTCATTAATGAACCCTTCAAGTTTGTGTTCTTAATTCATGCATGAGGATATGAATATCAAAATATTATCTATCTCTTTTACCTTAACTCTAAGATTCATACAGGTAACCAGACAATAAAGAGATGAAATAATGAACCTTAATTTTTAAACTTCTTAAACATGTCACTACTATTACATATACACCTGAATACAATACAAATGATGAAAATATAAATTAACGAACACATGTCCATCATTTTATAAAAAATTTTAAAGAAATTCCTGTATCATAATCAGTATCATGAATAATAAATTCATCACTCTTACTATTGACTTAGTCGAATATCACATGTTCATATTCAAGACATGACTTCACTATCAAGTATGTATAATTTTAACGATGTCTCATATATATTTAGAATTTCTTTTCTTTAGACCCACAAACAAACAGAGACTACTAAATTTTTATTGTCTACTAAGTGTCCAAAAATATTTTAATGAGTTATATTTTTTTTCTAAAGCAAAGAAAATAATCTTCATCTCTGCTTGTACTATTAGGTTAATGATGTGACACATATATCTAACATAAAACATCTCGCTTAATGATCTGTCTTTAATAGTCCTAACAAATATGTTAATAGTTATTTTATTATTAAATATGTTATCAAATGTGATATTATATATTTTATTATAAATATTATATTTTCTAAAAATTTTCATCATACATTTATATATGACCAGGTCATCATGATGATTAAAAATCTCTAAAAATTCTAATATCTTTTTATTTAGTATTTATTTAAAATCTATATAATTAGCAATAAGACATGCAAAAATGTATCATCATGACTAATTCAAATATCAGACATCACAGACATTACATTATTATATTATCCTAATTTTATTAATTATTATTTATTTTTTTAATTTATAATAATTTAGTATGTCGTTTATATATATTAACATGTGAATCCTATGATATGCATGCTAAAAATATATCTGTATAATATTAATTATCCTTGGATCCTTCGAAAATCTAATCAAAAAACTCATCATGTTGATCAGTTTGATCATGTCTTATCTCCCTAACTCCACTACTTAGTTGAATTTGCATAAGATCTAACACACCGTATACTTTAGTTCAATGATTAACATACCTCAAGAGGGGTCAAGTCTCACATGTACTCCTACAAGTATATATTTTCTTACAATACTTACATTGTATCGATTCTTCATCAATATCACTAATATTTTATTTTGTATTATGTTAAAGTGAGTCCAAAATATAGATGTTCATTTAATTTTTTATTTTTTTGATGTTTGAATTTGGGTCGAAGTTATTGAAAAAAATATGATTTCGAACTCGGACCTTTTCATAGAATTATCATTATTAATATTATTTACGTCTATGTTGATATTAATTTTGTTATCATTAAATTCACTATTTAGCATTTTTATTTTTTTTAGCTTATAAATTATATTCTAATTTCTAAAATAAAAATTATTTGATATTAATAAAATTTAAAAACTAAATAAAAATTAAAAAATAATACTCATTTATAGATAAGATAGGATAAAAAAAGTCAAAGCTCATACCCGCACCGCACCCAATTTTTTTGCCGAAGCCAAACCAAGAGGAGATACAAGATGAGAGAGATAGAGAAACAGAGAGAGAGATGAGAATGAGAGTATGAGACTTGGGAGTTGAGAGAAAGGAGAGTGAAAGATCCTATATATAAACAAAAATTTTAAAAAAAATATTTTTTTTATTTTTTAAATTTTTTTTAAAATTTAAATTGGGCAAAAATCCAACAGCCATCAGATCTTCTGCCCTAGCTATTGGAAGTGCGTCCAACATCCTGGATGCAAAACAAATTTAATATTTTTTTTGGACAGGTAGAATCGAAGCCAAACATGTATACAAGGCAAGGTGGACTTTTTTTGAATAAAATATTATTTTTTAAAAAACTAAGTGGGTCGGGTGTAGTCCAATCAGACCGCACCCAAAACCTGGTCCAAGTTCAATGGCACAATAAGTGCCTGTGCCACTGGACCTTGCCTATGGGCCAGGCAGCCAAGTCATGTTTTGCTTGGCATGAGGCTCGGCACCCCCTAGCCCAGCATGGCACGAGTTGACATGACCTGAGTCCATGCACAATTCTAGAGCATATCATGCCGAGACAAGCAAGGCTCAGTCAGGTCGTGCCTCGGATTATGCCTCAAACCATGCTCGGGCCGTGCCCAAGCCGTGCATCGGATCGTGCCCAAGCCATGCATCGGATTATGCCCATGCCATGCCTCTGGTCATGTCCGGGCCACCTAGTCCACTTGCCACCTCTACATGTGGGCTACACAAATCTATTAATTCTTATATAAGAATGTTGTGATTTATAGTTCATTATTTTATTTATTTATTTTTATTTGTCTTATGGACTAGCCCATTACATAAGAGCTTACTTGTATTAATTCACATTGATTAATTTCATTATATGTTATTTGATTTTGGTTTGTTTTATAACATAATATGTGAAATTCCTACGAGGAGAAAACCTTAGGGTTTGAAGAAGAAAAAGATGTGCACTACCATTGACAAAGTACATATAGTGAACTAAAGGGACGAAGTGGAGAGCTTCATTTACCAATGTTCACCATCGCACAATTATTGTGTGCAATGAAGCATTGAGGCCTATTGTGTCGATACTGGGGGAAAGATGTATTTCTATCAGACTTCAAGTTTTATGGGCACCATTTTTGTGCAGAAAACCCAGCCAGCTACACGTCTATTTTATGCAGAGTCTTGGCCAGAATCTCTTTTTTTTTTTTTTGCAGAATTTCATTTTGAGCAGAAAAAAACTGTTGCCACAGAATTTAGTGTGTGATGTGCGGAGTTTTATGAGCACTCCTAGTATGCTTTTTTTTTTCTCTTTTGAGCAAAAACCTTAATTTAGTGTGTATAGTTTTGGGTGAACATTTATGTTTTTGTGCAGTGAAAGTGTGCGAAGCATTGTCATGGAATACCAGACTATATTTTTTATGATAGAAGAAATTAAAATTTTAGTCATACTTTATGAAAGGTTGGAAACCAAAATTACACACAATGAGTTACTCATTACCAAAATCAGGATGTGGTTCTTTAGTCAAGGAATACTAGATCACCTAACAAATGCACCACTCAATTGAAAAATTAAGGAGAAATAATTACATATAAATTTTTACCTTCTAGTTACGATGTAACAATCCACCAAAGATGAGTTGACATTAATTTTTTTATCTTGCACAAAATATAAAATTGTGATAATTTGATGAATAATGACACTAATCTCAGACAATATGAATATAATTTATCATATTTTTAAGATTAGGATAAAATATTTTAACGTAACTAATGATGGATAAATGAGATGAGAATGCACAAATATTAAATCCAACATACTCAAACATCTAAAAAGTTATCATACAATTGAAAAGAGAAAATATATTCACTATTATAAATTTTAAATAGAATATTTTTTAAAATCTTCTAATTCTACAAAAAAATATCAATAAAAAAAATTAAAGTTAAATTATATTAAAAAATAACTCAAAAAATAAATTAATAAAATAATCAAGAATATACATGAAATATCAAAGTAATAAAGACACAAATTAAATACTACCATATTAAATAACTTTAAAATATTTATTATTTATTATAATAATATTGTCATAACATAAAAAAATATAATAAATATAGGTGTCATAATGATACAACTATGTGAAGATCTCTGGATAGCTTTAGTAATCAACTTATTTCTCTTAATATTGTGCAAACTCTCATTTTTCTCTCTGAATATAATATCTAAAAATTATTTCTAGTGTAGAACATTCTTCTGTTGTGAATATACTAAATTAAAATTCTTCTTTATCTATATCCACTGATGATATATTTTTATACTATGTCACAAAATTATTATTATTCTAAAAAAAATTGTACTAAGTTATGGTTATTTTAGTAATCATAATTTATATTTTTTTTAATCAAAATCCTAATTAAAATTTCTGCCCAAACCATCAATGTGCAAACCCACGTGTCACTGCACACCACCATTATATGCACTTAAGGTTGCTAGCCAAATACCACTGTGACCTATGATGCACCACTGCACTCCACCTACTTCTCAACCACACATGTCTGCTACCACCAAACATGCATGCCCCTATTATCACCACCACATACACCTCTACTACCACCACCACAAGCACTCCTACTATTACCACCAAATATGATGCCATCATAGTGTGAACCTACTAATACTATTTTTGTGAATATTTTTTTCATCTAACCTTATTATGATATCATGTTAGAACAAAAATATTAAAAATATAAATGAAAATTAATATTTTATAAAATTTATATATCAAATATTTTTATATAAGAGACAAAAATATTCGAGATAACTTACATATCAGGTGCTCTCATCAAAAATATACAAAATATAAATAATAAAAACAAACTTGCAATAATTATAAATATAAATATAGAGTTTTTAGTTGAGTATTTTTTTGTTTTTTTTTTATTTTTATTGTTTAATAATACTCAACTTGTAAGATTCCTCAAGCCATATACATGGGATTATGTGTATTGGAAAAATTAATTTTCATTTCAATAAAATTTTTCTAATCTTTTTTCTCTATTAATTTCTCATCTCTCTCTCCTCTATTTCATGACAACCCTAAACTAAAACTCTAGCAAACTTAAACATGACATCAAAAGATACAATCATGTGAGATGTCCCTAGTTTTGGGGTTCACAAGTGATGACACACCCTTTTGTAGTGACAAAGATAGAAAATGTTGGTGGCTTGCAGCAATGACAATAGCACCCTCATCTATGACACTAAAATACCCACGTATAATGGGTATTTTGCATTTCTTTTGTGGTGCAACATAGTTTTTTGAGTATCTTCAATTTTCGGATGAGGACAACTACAAACATGGAGACGCCAACACAAAAGCCTCAGCATTCTTCTTTTTGGCTCAAAACAATGTTTGAGTGTTTAACTTACGTGGAATTATATTCAAAAAATTTACATAACACTATATTTATGAATATTTAAGTGAAAGTATACTATAATCAAAAAAAAATAGTTGAATTTAGTGTATGAGCTAGAAAATAAGAGAGCTAGGAAACCAAGTAGAAATACCATGAGAGAAAAATATAATACTGGCTCACTCTTACTGTGAGAGAATTTGACATACTCAAGAGAGATATTGGATATTATATCTTGAATTATGATAGACTTTTTAAGATCCAGAAGTAATATGATAGACTACTAGATTTACTCATTTTAATTCTTCTACAAACATGTCTACTAGTCATATTACAAGGATGTTTTCTCAATAGAAGTTAGAAATTATTCTATGAATATTATTGATCATAATATTGACATGGACAGGTCTATATTCACTATATTTTCTACTATTCACTTAACTCTAAATTCTTGGATAAATTCATGAGTAAATACTCATGAAACAAGTAATCACTCTATTTTTACTTTTTTTGTTGACATCATTATGTGAGTCAAGAGACAAGACAATGTTAACAATGGTATTTTCTTTTTGTTGTCTGTCTTATTTATATATTATAATTTCATCATACCTTATTTTGTATCAACTACTTTACGAAACAAAAAGATTGTGACATTGTTTACTTTTTTATTTGTATTTTTATGCATGATCATCAAACTAGATAGACAACTTTCCTAAGAATTGAGCAAGATTAACTATATATATTCTTCTCGACTCATATGAGTCCTAAATATCTGTCTATTATTGATCCACTAGTTATTCACTCTTAAGTCTTAACTTAAAAATCGTTTATTATATAAATTAACAATTTTTGAATTGAGCATTTGATAAGTAATATTTATTAATTATACGACATATCAATTAGGAAAACATACTAAAACTTATTATCCGACATATCAAAAAATATTAGAAAAAATCCATTCCATCTGATTCATTCTAACATCTATGACCTTATAAGATAGTCACATAAGATGATATGTAACAATGTATTATTTATATCGCTTATTATACTTGATATATATGATATAGCATTACAATATTTGAGTAATAATACATTATAATATATTTTTCACCAATTATCTTATACCTTCGAGGAGCACAAAATAGTTCAACAAATATTCATATCTTATGCTTACACTACTACACAAAATAGAATAACTAAAAAAAAACTAATATTTAATTAAAATGACTAGGATACTCATACTTCATAAGAGTGTGATTAGATATTTTTTGTGAGAAGCTATATTAACAACTAGCTTCTTAATCAACTAAATGTCATTTTTTCTTCCTTTAGGCAGTATCTCATACTAGATTGTATACCCAAGAGAAATACTTTTTCACCTTCAACCCATGATATTTAGATACACTTATTTTATTTATAATCTTCATTAGATAGAGATAAGATGACAGCATGTATCATCAAATACACTTTCATTAGGTATTCTAGTCTCTAATACTAAAAATGAATACAAGTATTTAACATCAAAGACTAGGAGGGTGATTACGAATTTTAACGTCAACTTCTTTTAGAATAAGTCTTATTTCAAAGACTCAATCCAAGAGAATATATTTTCAAACAACATAGTAATAAATTATTTTTCTTGTCTGATTATTTTTCTCCATATAAGAGTGACAACTTACTTTGCTCATATGTTTATTCCTAATACAATTTGGACTAGCACGAGGTTTGGCACGACCCAACTCATCTTGGCACGATCCTGACAACCAACAAGCCAACAAACCATGCCAGACTACCCTTTTTTAGAGCCATGTCAACATGACACATCTCATGCTAAAAACCATGCAATGTTAGGCACAACATATCCCACGCTAAAAATCATGTAATATTGAGCACAGCACGATGGCTCGACTGAGCCTAAAAAATGGCTTGTTTCAGCTCAACTCGGTCCAATGAATAGCTCTTATCTACATCAAGTTTGGTATTATGGACCTTTACGTACTAATTTGAAGAGAATGTTATAGTTTACTTTATTATTTTCTTTTTTTTTTTAGTTAATACTTTTGATGGGAGCACCAATATGTAGACTATCTCAATCATTTTTGTTCATTTTATATGAGCAACTTGTATGTTGTTTTTGATATAAAGTGTAATTACATTTTCTATTGTGTGACTTTATATATCATGATAATATATTTCAAATATTTGAGTAAATCATATCATATCAAGTCTTTCTTATGAAATAAGGTATTGAGTATAACACATCTTTTTTCAAAAGATAATGAAAATAGCAAGATAAAAAAAATTAGTTGCAGAATCATATAGATTGTCAAGACTTTGTTCTACTCTAAACAAAGTGCATAATCTCATTCTTATATAATAGATTCTAAATTCTAGATGATCGAGTTTTCTCATTTTTACCTCAACCTGAGCTAGGACCATAATAGACTCGACCCTCAAGAGCTACTAAATCAACTAGAGTCTAGAGTTGAGGAAGATTTCCATTCCGAAGAAACTTCACTCTCCTTGGAATCGGCATATTCTGTTCATGTCGATACATTCAATAACTTTAAAGAAGAATCCTCATATAGTAAACAAACAAGTTCAAATATGATTAATGTATGACTTTCTGAACTAAAGTCTACAGTGAGATTATAGAGAAATAAAATAAAATAATAAATCTAAATAAATTCCTTGAATCCTTGATTTTTTTAGGTTCATTAAAAAATAAGTTCTATTCAAAAAATAATAATATCAATACTAACTAATATTCAATTAATCGTATTCGAATAATATTTGTAATTCTTTCCTATTTACTAGATTAACTAAGAAAAATATATTTTATCACAATGTGTATTATTTTGTCATGTCTTGAAAAGAGATTATAAATAAAATAAATATTCGTAAAATTTTTGAGATATAAGCTAGATAATCTCTCCATAATGTAAAATCAAAATAATACATGAAAAAAAATAAAAAAATATATGATCGATAAGTCATCTCAATCAAATATCTATCATATTTTTCTATAACCTTGTTATATAAGTATATACTAACATGAAATGTTTGGTGAATAGTCTCAAAAATAGTATAGTAAGTATTAAACTATCAAACATATTCTCTAATATAATAAAAATCTTAATAATTTTTATATTTTTTATTAGATTGACTTTTTATAATTTTATGAAATAATTAAAAAATAAATAAATATAATCTAAAATAAAAAAGAACCATCCAAATAAAACATATACAATCATCAATATATATTATAAAATACCTAAATTTACCTCATGCATAATCTCTACCATAATGTCATGTTCTAGTATATTTTATGAGAAAAAAAAAATTGAATAGATATTTATTCACATAAGTTTTATGAGAAAAATAAAAATTATAATATATTTTACTAATTGAGAAGTATCATATTCTAGTATATTTTATGAGAAAGAATATATAATATCATGTTCAATCCTAAATATTAAATCTTTTTTAAAATTTTTTGATCATATAAAATAATATCAATAAAAATACGTATTATCAAGAATTAGTTACTTAACAAGACAACCTACAAAAAAATTTAAAAAGAAACATATGAGAAAAACAAAATATCAAGTTTAATATTATTATAACTAACTTTTAAATATTTGTTATTGCCTACTATAATATTTAGTAACTAAAAAATAATAAATAATTATTTAAAATTTGATTGCTGACTACTTGATTCTTAAGTCAATAAATCATAAGTTTGAAATAGAAAGATAGGCTATAAAAACTATAGTACATAGATGACGAGAAATTTTTAGTATTGCCTTTTAGAGAAATTTAATATACACCTCTCAAATAAGTCATGATGAGAAAATTTTGTGAAGATTCTTCGATAACTTAGGTAGTATATCTATCTCTCTCAACACTCTATAGTGCTCTCGACTTTCTCTTTACAAATAATTATCATCAATCTCTATTATATAATGTTTTCTTACAATATATGCACTATATAAAAAATTTTACATGTCTACCTACAAGTACTATATTGCATATCAATTCTCCCTTGACTGATGCTAATAATTGTTCACCATCTTGAGCACACACACCATGCTTGCGCGTACCACACTGCACAATATGATTTTGCCCAAACACATCTATTTTTTTATGTTTTTGTTCTGCAAAATCTACTCCAAAAAATTATACCCCTAAAAATCTTAATTCCA
The DNA here is from genome assembly GCA_029783825.1 of Sapria himalayana. Classification (NCBI taxonomy): domain Eukaryota; kingdom Viridiplantae; phylum Streptophyta; class Magnoliopsida; order Malpighiales; family Rafflesiaceae; genus Sapria; species Sapria himalayana. Next base: position 3,281,011 of record JAREIK010000403.1, on the reverse strand, counting down.
GGGACTTGAGGCAACACATGGTGGCGTTAGCATTCTCTTAGGTGGATGACACAGGCACTCGGTGAACACTGATGAAACTAGTGTTCCTATAGCAAATTTGGTGCTGGTGAGTGCAAATGAAAGGTGACACAAATGTCACCAATGTGGAGTGGCGAAAAAGATAAAACCAGCAAAAGGGCACAAAATCCCTAATTTTCTAGAAATCCTAATTTTTTTCATGTATTTAGAAAAGAAAATGAAGTTTTTATATCTGAAAGCTTACATGTTGAGAAATAAATTCATACAAAATGCACAAGTAAAGGACACGAGAGAATCCTTGTAGATGACCCTTCTTAGTTTCTAAAAGCTTACATGTTGGATAATCTCATCTATAGAGTAAAAAATAAATAAATAATAAGATAAACTATAACAAATTATAACATTCTAAGCGAAGCGATGCCCACGGAAATCATCATACAAATCCTACACATACAAATTTCATATGATGTATTGCTTGATTTTGTGCAGAGACATTATACGAATGTTCCTAATTTCAGAATTATGTTCACTTTAGTCATGTTCTAAAGATGCTAAAGCAGAACATCCACCAATACGCAACAAGTTCATGCATTCATACCATTATGCGAACAAGCAGAAAAATGAGATTGAGATCCATCACGGCAGAGGCAAGTGAAATTTTTAGTCCTCCTGTTCGTGCCACAGACACCACCTGAATGTTCGCATTCTGAGCAAATATTTGAAGAATCTTCAAGCTCATAAATCACATCAAACCCTCCTTTCAAAATCTCTTCCAGATAAACATCTCCACTCTCAACCAGACCAACATTCTTCTCGAGAATCGGAACATGAATTCTATATTTGCAACCCGTAACATCCACATCGTTCTCGCTAATAAAGGAATCTGTTGCATAAAACGCGTCGCCCACGTGCCCAGGACACGAGAACCTGTTGCCACCCAAATCTAAAATTGGAGACGCGCAGTCATACAATAAACTCAAGTTCCGAACATCATCACCGTACTTAAACCGAGTGTTATTCAAATTTGTCGTCGTCAAATTCATCGGGCAGGTGCTGTTCCAAAAATCAGATCGCGCAACTGTCATGACGTTTATGGTTTGTTTGACATCGAGCACAACAAAATTTTGTAGCCCGGTGGATATCACAGGTTTCTGATAAGATTCGCATGTTAGCTTGAAGTACTCTTGCCCGCACAGCTCGGATCTATTGGCTCCCCAAAAAGGGTACGAGAGATTGGAGAGAAGCCCGCAATTGAATGTGGATTTGCAGGTCTCGTAGTCCTTGTTAGGCAAGGCGTGAATGATTGGAAACAGTATGATTACCTTGATGCTGAGAAAGACGGAGAATATGAGGAAGTATAGTTGGTAATTAACTGGTTCCATTTAGTGGTAATGAACCGCCTCCCAAAGTAGATTATGTAGGTAAGTCGAAAAGGCGTCAAGGATGGTTTGTAGTTCATCACAGATTTACCGAACTAGAAGCTGAACTTTGAATATTGGATTCTGACGTCCAATAGTGTGATTTACTCTGACTGAGACTCGCTCTTTCACGAGCAGGTCTGATTGTTGATGTGATCTTCAACATGATGACAGGTTGGAGACATAAATTCATAAGCGACGACTACGGTCTCTGAAATAACAAATTAGGTGAAAATTCCGATAGGCGATAGTACAACTTTTTCCACATTGCCACGGCCCACGATACTGCACGCACAGATTTAACAAAATAAAAAAATTCTTAGAAATAATAATTACAAATCAAACTTAAATAGTGATAATTCAAGATCATCTCCAACCACACTTAACAAAATAGCTATTTAAAATATATTTAAATATTAAATTCATTATTTTAACTATTAATTTTTCAGAATACACTTCAACCACACACTCTTTATTTTACACCTAACTTCCAATATTTTTTAAAAAGTAAAACATGTGTATAGAGAGAGATAAAGAGAAAAAATAGAGAAAATTTAGAGAGTTCAAATGACTCTCCACATTTGTTGATACATTTGAGTAAACTAAAAAATAGAGAGTAGAATAGAAAATGGGTTTGAGAATAATTTTCATGTTTGACTAGCTAAAATAGCTAAAAGTGAAAAATAAAGAGTTGGTTGAAGATGCTCTTTGGTAGTATCTTCTATTTTAAGTATTCTTTAATTGACATATAATTATTTCATATTATAACTTAAAGATTTCTATGATCTTTTTCATAATAAATTGCATTCCTATTGGTGCTAAGTATAACTCATCCCATGTAAGATCATATTGATCCTCGTGGAAATTCTTTGGATTTTTGAGATAAATTAAGTTGATATGCAATATCACCAATTATTTTGAAAATATGATAAGGTTTCTCATATTTTTGTATTAGTCTTTTGTGTACTCTTTTGCACCACACCATTAAGTGTAGATTTACCAATACAAGTCCCTTACTTGATAGTGAACATCTTTTATTTGCTATTAGTCCATTTCGTCGATCGTTTGGCTGCTTTGTGCAATATAATCTGAACCAAGTTAATTCATTATTGTCACTCTTTGGTAAAATAATAAGCATTGTGCAATATAGTTGTTGCTCAATTATAATTTCAAATAAACTTTATCTCATTACTTATGTCCACTATAATTTGTATGTAAGCAGTGTCTAGTAGTTTTAGTCAATTACTTATGTTCACTATAAAAGAAATATCTTAAATATAATATTTACTTTTTTTTTATTTGCACATTGATTTATGGGTGAATTGAGCAACATCTAGTAATTTTAGCCTGACATATTATTAATCTAGGCTATCATGGGTTAGTCATGATAGTTAGTAGATTCATCCTTATCTTAGTTTTGGCACTAACCTAGGTTAGCCACGACTAATCCAGGTTAGCTTGGGTTAGCCACATCAGCCAGGATGCTGCATCCATGGCCTTGGCTTGGCTGTGGGGATTAATCATGATAATCATTTGATATAATGATTATATTTTAAAAATGTGGTCATGTTGGCCATTAATACTAGGCACATAAGCCATGCCTAGCATGGCACGAGGCCCATGTTGTGTGGTCTAGGCTATGCATGGGCCGTATCACATGAAGCACAATGCATGTTCAAGCACGACTCTAGACAATGTTGTATCGTGCCTTGGGCTGGGCTCAGCCTGCCTAACCCACATAACACCTCTACTTTGAGAGATACTTATTATTTCCTCTAAGTACCTCGGCTTCAAATAATATTGTTACCATGATTATCATTATCAATAATCTAGTAAATGAGGTTGCATAACAAATCAAAAAAGATAATCTTCTAGTTGTCCTCATTTTTGAGGAAAATGAGAGGGAATATAGGACAACTACTAGAAATACATTGAGAGAGTAAAGAGAGTATCCTTCCAGAGGGAAGACCATGCAAAAGTCTTTGGTGATGTGTTACTATTATGACCAAGTAGGATATTTCAAATGAAACTATCGCGAGTGAAAGAAACTCTTATATGAGCTTAAATGAAGAGATGGTGTTGGATTGCTGGCAATTACCTTGGCCTTGGAGGGAGACTTCACCTTTGTTAGTGATATTAGACTCTCCAACAATTTTAGTTAGGAGATTGACTGGGTTTTGATTTTGATAGCCACTTTGTATGTTACTTCGGACCCTGAGCTTGAATAGTTATGATGCACAAATGTGAGAAATCGAGGGTTCTATGAGATGTCCAACATGTCTTAGATATTTAGCTAAACATATTATTCATGATAATATTGAATAATATGAGTCATATTGAGAGACACATAAAAAATCAATAGAAATTAATTAAAGGGACCCTGATTATTATGAGGGATAAAAGGATATATTTCATGCATGCTACCCCATACAGCTTTTTTTTTTTTTTTGGATTGGGTATCTTGTAGGAAAATATAACTACTAATTCAAGTCGCATATACTTGAATATATATATGTCGATGGTCAGTTTTTCATAAGAAAAGAATCTCCACTTACTGTTTCAATGTTGCTTGATTGTGTGAGAATAGTTTGTATGATTAGGAAGAAGTGTAGAACTATGACATTTTCGCCCCTTCCTTCAAGGAAAATAAGGACATAATCAATTTGATTACCTTGGATATTTGTTTCGAGACAAGTAGTATTCTTGGTGGTATTTCTTATTGTACTATTTTTATTCTAGCTGCTCCTGAGATCCATATAGGTCAATGGGGAACTTATGAGTTTAAAGTAAAAATGGAAAGTTTTATTCTAGTTGTTCCTGGGAATTAATTAGATCAATGAGGAATTTAATTATGGCTCGAAGGAAAAATGAACGTCTTAGATAATTTTACAGAAAATATTATTTTTTGAGAAATTATTTTGTAAGTAAAGAACTAGAATTGGTTTTGAGATTTGTGAGGGGAGTTGAACTCCCTACGAGACCTAATTATTAAAATTAAATTATGGACTAATCTCAATCTACCTATATATGGTAGAAGGGGAGATGGATGGGTCTACTGTGTTGAACAAATTGATTCTTTTAAATTAGTTTGGAAAAATTGATTTGATTATAAATTATATCTGGTTTAATTTTGGTGTATTTAAATTTAATAAATGATATTTGTTTTATTTAAATTTTATTATTTATAATATTTTTTTAATGTGTGAATATTATTTATCATTAGAGTACTCACATAAATATTAGTGGTAGCATCATTTTTAATAAAACAAAAATTGTTTTTTTAAGAGATTTATGTTTAGATGTATGTACCAAATGCAAAATATTTGATTTTGGACATTGAATTTTTCATTATTAAAAAAAGGGCATTAGATTATAAAATAATTAAGTTTTGGGGCACTAAAATTCATCAATCCGATTTTGCCCTCAAAAATTAAAAAAATAAAATGAAATAAAACTTTATTGATTGAAAACGAGATGTTAGAAAGTAAGAAACCACATAATTCCAAAAAAATATACATCAACCGTATTTGAACTAATGCCTCCCTTCATGCATAAAATCCACAACAACCTAATCGCTCACTTGGTTTTTATCATTAATAAACTTAATCAAAATATTTATGTACAAAAACAAAATAAATAATATAAATATATAAATATACATAAATATATCTAGATATATAAACATATATATAAATTAACAAACATATATATTTATATATACCTATATAGAGATATATAATTATACATAACTATAATATATATATATATATAAAATTATATAAAAGTTATTCGATGTGTGTGTGTGTGTGTGTCACTGCAAGAAAAGACAGAACCAGAATTACCCTATTCCATTTCTAATTTTGTCGCTATTTAACAATTGTGATGGAATTAGAAACGGAAAGAATATATTAATAATGTTCATCTCTAAATTTTAGAAATATATTATACAATGACATTTTTATAAATAGTAACGGAAAAAATCAGTCATTAAATAATTTGACAGCAAAAGGATATTGGATTCTATCACTAATTTTGTGACGTAAAAATTAGAATGTATTATCTGTTTCTAAATGAGCAACAAATTATCAAAGAAACACATGATCTATTTCTATTTACGCAATGACATTCACATAATATCCACCATAGAATAAAATATCAGATAACAAAAATAAATATCCATAAATTTCAATACACAATTTACAACTTAATTAAAAAATATTAACACAAAAATCATAAATTTGGATCAAAAACAAACTTGGAAAAAATTTAATAACATATCATAAACTACGAGTCATTCTCCAGATGAGTAATGTCCTCTAGAGATTTGTATGGATCCTTTTCAGAATGACAAAAAATAGATGATGCCTCTACCAACTTGCACATTATTTTCTTTATCTTCACAATCTTTTATTGGATTTCATCCTCTCTTTTCATTCTTTCAGCCTCTCACTTTTTTATTTCTTTTATTTTATTTTGTATTCTTCATTATTTTGTTGTATCTCTTAATTTTTCATTTACAATGTATCTTGAATTTTTTATATCTTCTCGCGTAACCTCTCATCAAACATATTATTATCATTGAAAGATGATAAAGAATTTCAAATAAACCCTAGATTAAATGTAGATACATGAGTACCAAGACCATACACTCATAATTTTTTTGGCTCCACTCTAACATCCAGAAGGTAAATATGTGCAATATCGAACGTTTGCACCTCTATAGAAGAATCTGTCAATTATAAAGTAATTGTAACCATATTTTTCTCATCTTCCTATAAGTGTTATAATACAACACAACTCATCAATTAAAATATTAAAAAAAATTTATACAAGAACAAGGAACTATCCTTTCGTTACTAAAAAATAATATAAAATAAAGTTAGTTATTATATTTAATGAGTCCATAAATAATAAATCATCAATTATGGTAAAAAATATACTTGAGATTGCATTTTATTTATAGTTAATGACAAATAATTAATTTTTTAAAAATTTTCCCTTTTATTATTTGCAATTGTTAAATGAAACTACAAGTACAAAATGAGAAACTCACATTTATATCATTTAAGCACTTGTCCACAAATGATTTATCTTTCTTCTTGTGTATTCGCTTGAATACCTCAAACTCACTTTTATAACATCCCAACTCAGCCTCATGAAAATAAATATTAGTTACTAGCAAGGTACATCATTCATTATCACACAGATATTATCATTTGGATTCTAAAAATTTAAATAATAACAAAAAAAAATAAAAGATTATGCCAAATCTATTGAATGTTGATAGGTCACCTTTAAACCTCTAATATGTTTTGAAGGTCATAAACCTTCACCTATTTTCTCTAATTGATGATTGCATGAGGCCACCTAGGACAAAGCCTTGAACTCCTTACTATTCTAGTATTTTTACCACTTTATCCAAATACTAAGGGGGACACTACTAGGATTTGCATCTTTACCATACTTTTTTCTCTATTTGTCAAGCTTACTATTGTATTACACACTTACCACATATTTTCATGTATCTTTCATCGAAACCACCTAAGCATTATTCCATTTGTATTTTTTCTAGAAAAATCAAATAAAATAATAATACATTGTAATGCATTTATTTTAAAAGTTTACTCTTAAAATAAATGTATCTTAAATTATTATCAAAGAATTTTATTTGATTTTTATCATATTAGACCAAATTAAAAAAATAAGTAAATACATAAAAAACGTTTCTTAAATTCTTCCCAATAAAATTCTTTAATACTTTGGGCACTTTGCTCCACTTTATATCTTCCATAATTAGTTTTTTTTTAATATCTTTTCAATTGTACGAGAAGTAGAAAGAATAAACTTGTAAGTAATTTAAAATCATAATGTACATATACATATAAACAAACTACATATTTTTCGATGCTACTAAGTTAAAATTTATTTCATTTATATTTATTATCCAAAACTCTATAATAAAAATTTTATTTTAATTATATATAATAATGTTTGATAAATAGTAATATTATACATTGTTATTATTATAAAATACCAAATTTCAAAAAATATAATATACTTATAATTTCATTCACATTATTTTATATTTAATTGAAATGAAAAAAATAAAAAATAACAATGAATGCATATAGTAAATTTAAGAAGCAACATATTGTTTATTATTTATTGTGCGCCAAATAAAAATTTTCTCATAACTTGGTATTCAAATTATGGATTGTGAATATCCTTCTAGTGACACTATTGATTATCAATGCATGGGCCTCCAAAGATAGGTAGGACTGAACTATTAGTATCTTTTGGTAAAAAATGAGATGAAGATGGAATATATGTGGTGGTAAATCCGTGTATATCATGATGAAGTGATGCCAACGTTTCCTCCATACGTATAAGAGAATACAGAAAGTATTTTTAGTATTGTCATCACTGAATATATGTAAATTTACTCCTTCATGAACTATTAGTTGACTTCCTATGCCCCTTCTCACACATTGAGATCTTCAACTACTTGAATGATTAGCTCTCATACCTAAACCAAGTTACATAAATATCAAAATATACAAAGGGAATAAACACATGTTATGAAAATATAATAATAACAAAATATAATGATAAACACATTGATATTAGAAAAATCAATTAAGACATTTTAATTTAACATCCACATTTTAATGATTACAAAATGAGAATTTAAAAATAACAAGGCAGTCAATGAATTTTTAGTCATCATCAGAAATTTCTAAGAAATAATCTCTATCTACATATTCATTACTATCTAATTCTGTAATTAATTTTTCCTCATTATCTTCTTCAACATTGTCATCATTAATGTCAAATAAGTTACACCTTCACCAAGTAAAGTTTGATATCCATTATCTATCCCAAAAATGATTGAATGATGTTCCACATTATTCTCTAGAAATATTGATACACATGATGAAGTGACAATAATATCCTATTCAATAACTTCAATAGCTGATCTAAGTTTTATTTTACATATTTCCCACAAGTAACATTGATTTCTCTTTGAGGTTAGTTAAGTGGTATAACACACTTGTTCTTCTTATACCATGAGAATAAATGACTCGTACTTATGATAATATTTATTATGGCACACATCAACAAGGTTGTATTGCTGATGAATTCTAGTACCTTTATTTGGAATATGATCAAATCATTTACATTTAAATATAATTGTCCTTATAATCGGTAAAGTAGGATACTCCATGTATAGAATTTCAATTAGTCAACCATGAAAATTAGTATTAGATGTAGTATAGTTAGATCCATTGATGCAAATACTACTATTCATTACAGCTCCATGTGAATTATGTTTCAAAGTATAAAATTTGTATCTATTTACATAAAGAATGGGATATGTCTATTAAACTTCGTAATAATCCATTTGCACAATCTTTCATATATCTATTACATATATTTGATGAAGGAAATTGTACTTAAAAATGATAAAAAGATAAATTCATAAATATATAATGTTACACGTAACTGTTTAGAACCAAAAATGATAAGTTATATACTGATAAATTTTTCAAACTAATTTGTAAAATCCTTTTCAAGCTTTGCATCAATTGAATCGTAATCAATATAAGATTTTCTTTACTTTAATTTTTGAGTAAATATTCTTCTAAATAAACATTGAAGGTATTTTTGAATTTCTTATAAATTCATTATCGTATTAAAAATATTATCAAAAAAATTATTCTCAAGTGCATCACATCTAAATTGTGTTTAATTAGGTTGGTTTTCTAATAAAGTAATTCCCAAAAGATATTTTATTTTCTTCTAATTCTAGTGATAATTCTTCAAGATTTGTGCATTAATGCAATCATATCAATATCTATACTATTTTTGAACTTATATATTTAGTTTTAAAGGTGTCAAATGGACCGTGCCGAGTTGGCCTGGCAAGGTTTTAGGCCGCTCGACCGTGCTTCCGTGCCGGGCCAAGCACGTCACAGTTACTGTACCATGTCATGCCTAACACAGCATGGTTCTGTAAGGTCAAGCTTGACACGGGCCCATGGCCCAAAATTTGCCGGGTTCAACCCAGTTAGGCATGGTTTAGGTCAGGCCGAAACCCTAATTTTTTTAAAAAATTAGGGTTTCGGGGCAAGCTGCCGTACCTCCGCACCGCCATCACCCTTTCAGGGCTTAGTTAGCCTCACCCGTATGGCGTCAGCTCGCCATGACTATGCTCGATGTGTGGTCACGCGTGCCATGCTCTCGTGCTAGGCCCTCATGTCGTGCCTGACACGACATGCGAGCCGAATTCCCTCGGCCCGGTACGGCACTACTAGGGTCGAGGGTGCACTCGACACGGGCTCGAGAATGGCTATGTAGCATGCCATGTCGGGCCGAATCGACTTGGCCCATTTGACACCTATATTTCATTTATATCTAATATTTTGATACCTAACCTCAAAAATAGTGCACATTTTACAATAATATGGTCTTTCCTAAATGCATCAATATTCATCCAAAATTAATGTTCAACATATAAAAACATATAGTGGTTATCAAACTAATAAGTCATTTTTCCCTTACTCAGAGAAAATACATCTGGGTACTCCATACAATAAGGACAAGCTAATTTCTCTATAGGACTTCATCCTAATAATATTGAATATGAATAAAAATTACTTATAGTCCACATAAGTGTTACTTGTATTTGGAAGTTCTACTTTCTTGAAATATCATATATTTCGACATCATCCTCTCACAAATTTTTGAGCTCCAAAATCAAGGGCTGCAAAAAAAATATTCAACTTGTCATTTAGGTTTCTCAGACCAAACATGATAATACACAAAAATATGTACTCACTTTTTATATACATCCAAGGTTATAAATTATAAGGTGTAATAATGATCAGTCTTGAAGAGTATTATTGCCCTATTTATCCAAATGGCTGAAATCTATCTATGCACAACCATAATCTAATATTTCAACTTTCATCCACAAAAGATGAATAACGATTATCAAAATATTTCCAAGAAAGAGAATATGAGTATTTTTGCATCATGTCATCTTCAATAATATACACTTTGTGCCAACTTATGTCATTAATAGTGGCTTTAGATATAAATAATCTTTGTAAAAGAAGAGTCAACAAAAAATAATACATCTTCTTATGAGGAGTATTTGTTTGTTGTCATTACTTGTAATATTTCTATTATATCAAGGATAGCTATAAAAATCACATGCAATTACTTTATTGTCTATGTCTCGATATATCATGTAACCATTAATGAAATAATACATTTTTTCTACATGTAAATACAAACCTCGCATTAACTTCTTTGTGCTGTAAAAGATATCTATCATGACTTTATTCTTTGGTAATAATAAAGATAGCAACTAGTATATTTCATTAAAATATCTCAAAAAAAATAATATTTTACATTTAAATTCAATAGTCTAGCCACCACAGATAACTTTGAATGATCATATGAATTACCTAGCCAAACCTCTTCCTTTGATGAATTAAGCATTTTATAAAAATTGTTTTGTCGATGTTATTTGGATATTGTTAGTGATATTGAGATTAAATGAAAGATCAATAATATTCTTCAATATTATTTCTAATGTATTGTTGGGATTGGCATATTCTATTACAACATTTGAATCAATACTTCTATATTCTTAATACTTTATTATTGGCACAACTATTTTCGCTTGTTTATACCATTCATAATAGTCTACAACAAATCCATTTTTTATAAGATGATATTGTATTGTATCCATTTCTTGGAAACTCTAATAGCTTCTGCATGAACATGAGCTCCATTAAGGAACACGAGCTCCATTAGTTATCCCAAATAACTTTAATCTCTTAATATCAGCACATCTACCCATGTTAGATGCATGTCCATCAAGGAACATGAGCTCAATTAGTCATTTGCACAAAGCTTCATTTACATCCTTGTCAAAACTATAATAAGCCTTAGAGAATTTATTCATTGATTTTTCCTTATGTATCTATGGATGCGAACATAACTCTTTCAAATCCTCTATTGATTTAGAATTGTCTTTTGTTTTTCCTTCCACATTCATGATAGTAGTAAAAATACTATCAAAAAAAATTTATCAATATGAATCACATCTAAGTTGTTTCTAATTAGATTAGTTTTTCAATTAAACAAATCCTAAAAGATACTTTGTTTCTTTCAATTATAGTGATAATTCTTCGAGATTTATGCATTTATGTAATCTACACCAACATTTGTAGTATTTTTTGAACTCATATCTTTCAATGATATGTAATATTTCAGCACATGACCTCAAAGGTGGTGCACCTTTTATAACTATGTGGTCTTTCCTAAATACGTCAATATTCATTCGAAATGGATGTTCCACATATAAGAACTTATGGTGATTTTCAAACCAAGAAGTCTTTTCTCCTTAGCTCAAAAAAATACATATGAGTCCTCCATGCGATAAATACTATTTTCCCAGTAGTACTTCATCTTAACAACATTGAATATGTAGGAAAATCACTTATAGTTCTAATAAGTGCTGCTCACATTTGGAAGTTATACTTTCTAATTATATCATATATTCAATACCATCCTTCCATAACTTTTTGAGCTCCACAATCAAGAGCTGCAAAAAAATTATCTAAATTGTCTTTTAGGTTTCTCAGACTAGGTACAAAAACACAAAAATATGCACTCATCTTTCATGTATATCCATAAAGGTGAATAATAAGGTGTAACAATAATTGGTCATTAAAGTATTATTCTCTTATTTATCTAAATAGCTGAAATTCATCCGTGCAGAAACCTAATCTAACATTTTGACATTCATCTACAAAATATGGATAATAATCATCAAAGTATTTTCAATAAGGAGAATATGAGCAATGGTGTATCATGCCCTAATCTAACATTTTGTATCGAAGATAGTTATAAAAATTACATGCAATTACTTCATTGTATATGCCCCAATATATCATGTAACTATTAATACAACAATATATTTTTTCTATTGGTAAACTCAAATCTTACAATAACTTCTTTATACTATAAATGATATCTATCATGACATTATTTTTTAGTAACAATTTAGATAATAACTAATATATTTCATCAAAACAATTTTTTGGAAATAATGTTTTGTCTTTAAATTCAATAGTCTGATCACCACAGATAACTTTGAGTGGTCATACAGATTACCTGATCAAACTTCTTCTGATATTTTTAGTATTTTATAAAATTATTTTACTGATGATGTTGGGATATCATCAGCGACATCATGATTGAATGAAGACACAATATATAATATTCTTCAACATTGCTTCATATGCATCATTGGGATTGACATATTTAATTATAAAACATCGAATCAACACTTCTATATACATAATACTTTATTATTTGTGGCATGACTATTTTTTCATGCTTATACCAAACATAATAGTCTTTAACAGATTTATTTTTTGTAAGAAGATATTGCATCGTGTCCATATTTTGGAAACTTTGATTTTGATATTTATGATCATAACAAGGGCATCTTATTTTTGTTTCATCGATAAATTTTGGCTATTTTTTAGCAAAACCAATAAATTCCTCAATCCCCTCTATAAACTCATTAGTTAAAAACTTATTTTTCAGTCTTATATTCATCCATTGATGATCAGGTCGTATAATGTTTTACATTCTTGTAACACATAACACAAACATATTTTGAATTATAATAATGCAGAAAGAAACTTATTTGTAATATAGTTATAATAACATATTTAAGATATTACATAAATCTAATAAAAAATTGTAGTCATATCATTATTTGGTAAGTTTGGATACAAATAAGATAAGGGAGGTGCTTCAATCTCTTAGATATTTATCAAAAGTCTTTAGATATAATTTTCTCATAAAGATAAAACTAAATATTTGGTATTTATCTATATAAGATGAATTGCATTAATTAAGCAAAAAAAAAAATTAACAATGTGATAATTCATTATTTCAACTTTAATAATATGTACTAACTAATTTGACAAAAACATTTTATGTAATTGGAATCCTATAAAAATTCACAATGCCAATACATATCAATATGTCAATGAAAAAATAACAATTAAAGGTCAACTAGTGAAGAATAACATTAATAAATTAATAGAGATATAAACTAATCCATATGAAATATATAATATAAATAGTCATCTACTAGCTATGAGATGTAATATGTATTTTTTTAAAATATAAAATAATATGATGTGTTATTAATTGGATTGCACCTTTAGTGAAGATTAAGCAACTCTATAAATTTTGAAATGAGATTCTAACTTTTTAAAGTTGTTCATTTATTGTTATGATTCAACCTTCGAATTGTATACCTTCAAAATTTTTTATATTATTCATTGTTATTATATTGTAACTTTTAGTATTTGTGAAAATATTTATAAATTATTCATTGTTAAAGTTGCACTTTTAAAATAAGTTATTTATTTATAAATTATTATATTTCAACATATTCTAGGATAAAACCTAAGTCCACATTAATTAGCATGATCAAAACTATAGGTAAACAATAAAATGCACAAAAATTTCATACATCAATTAGATAACCCAAAAATTTAACAAATCCTAGTATGTGCAAAAAATATAAAATGTAAAATTTATCAATTAGAATGATATAAATTCAAAAAAAAACAAGAAGAGAGAATCCATGAGGATGTTAAACATAAAAAAAAACTATAGGTAACAACAAAATACACAAAAATTATAATTCTCAAATATAATATATATGAGAAAATTGGAAATACTAAATTAGATACCTCAATAATAGATAATTAGCATGATAAACATTAATTGGAGAAAAGCAATCTCAAAAATAAATTGAACAAACTTAGAATAGAAATTTAAAATGATCAAACCCTAACTTTTCAAAGTTTTGAAATGTTCTTCGATAAATTAATTATGGTAATTTAGCAATAGAACTCGTTTCCACATCTAAATTAGTGATAGAATTTTTTTAAATCAAATATCAATGAAATCAAATAGCAATAGACACGAATAGGGATTCTGTATCTAAAAAACATAGAAATATAATTTTTTTCCCATGAATGCGTGTCACAAACTCATAATTTGCTACATAATGATAAACCATTTCAAAATTTGTCGCTAATTAGCGACAAATTTTTTTTTCTATTTCTAATTTTTTCAACAAATATCATTTTTATTTCTAATCCATTTCAATTTCTTGCTAATTTTAGAAATGGAATTGACTGTTTCTTATATCTATTTCTAATTAGCTTATTTTTTGTAGTGATTTAGTATAACATAATAATAATCACACCATTACATTATATTATGTTACTAATGATAAACATTATATATGTAATTATACATGCATTATGTGTGTTTGTGTGTGCATATATAATAGTATATATCATGATATATATAACAATATATATGCTATGTATATAGTTATATGCCATGATATATTTACTATTACACACACACACACACACACACACACAGTCATATGTTTTTGATTTTTTTGAATTTATACTTATGTGAAAGATTGATGTGGGGTTTAAGGGTATTTTATGAAGTACAATATTGAGTGCCTTAAAACTCAATTATTTTTGAGTTTGTTACATGTGGAGGCAAACCCAAAAAAATGTGTTTTTTAATCTCAGATATTTTCTTTTTGGCATCTTGTTGCAAAAAATTTCTATTTTTTTTTCACTTTTATGTAAGTCTAGGCAAGAAGCTTCCAATTTAAAAATAATAATTGAAATCTATTTTGTTACTGCCTAATGTCAAAAGTAGTATTAAAACTTATGATAAACATTATTCCATGATTTTGATCCTACTATCTAAACCAATACATGATGAACAAATTTACAATGCTCTTGATTAAGCTTACTTAAGATGCAATTGCTTGAGACCAATTGGGATACTCTTCATTGATGCACACTGTTTAGAGATTAACTCTTGTTAATGACGTGCATAATGAGCAGATCATCAATGGAAGAGATGTTTTATAAATATGAGTTCTAATCTTACTGATGATTCTAGAATAATACAATTACTCAAAGTTATCTAGAGTAATATAATTACTCAAACTTACCTAGAGTAATCTAATTTATATATAAGAAGCTGGATCACACTGACACATTAAAAAATAAATGTTCATAAACATAATGATGTGTCATTTCATTGTGGCAGATGAAAATAATCATAATTTTTAGATGTGGGCATATAATAATGGTATATATACAAAAAATATATATAGATAGTGTTTTCATGTAGATTCATTAAATTTATCAAGTGAAAAAACATAAAATGTTATGGATTCAAATTCAAGATATAATTTTTATTTGTCTTAAATCTTTTACATTTTCCTTGCTCCGTGTTGGAATCTTTTTAAAAACCATGGAATGAAGCCTATTGTGGTTAATGTGATATTTAAATTTATAGTTATTTATTTAAATAAATGTTCTAGACCTGCACACGTATAGGTGCATGACAATGGCATGTTTTTTATTTCTTTTTGTTTTCTTTTTTTTTATTACTTCTCAAAAGTCTATAATCAAAAAAGCAATATGACAAAATAACATTAGACATATAATGAATGCAACTTTTTCATTTTTACGCACATATCTATTCTCTCTCATGTCAATCTTCATCTTCTTCTTGAGCCCGATCTAGTAGTCAATAGTGTCACTTTTCTTCTCATCCTCTTCATCTTTTCTTTTGTGAAACATATTCTAAGTCCATGAATTTTTACTCTTAAAAGTAATACTCAATCTTTCATATAGGAGTGCAAATTTAAGAGTAAGTATTGGAAATTAATATAAATCTATAAGATTTAAATGACAAGAATCACATCTTGTGTAAATCAATGCCATTTAGTAAACAATGACCTAGATCCCCAAATTTCAAAACATAAAAAAAATCTTAGATCTAGAGTCAAAAATAATGTCTTCTTCAAATCTCTTCAGTACAAGCCTTTAATCTGTCTCTATTCTACTTTTCGAGGGAGAAAACTATATTTTCTAGAAGATGAAGATTCTCTTTATGTCACATGAAGTTTGGGAGTTGGTCAGAGATGTGTTCAATGAACCACAAGACATTTCATGTTTATATAATGCATAAAAAAATAGGGTAAAAAAACTAAAGAAAATATATGCTAATGTTCTCATATTTACACAACAAGGAGTTAGCAAGAACATCATCTCTAGGAAAATGAGTTTAGTAAGAGCTAAAAAGGTATGGAATCTGCTACAAGAGGAATTCTAGAATAATAAAAGAGTTTGAGTAGTAAAGCTCCAATCACTCAAAATATATCTTAAAAATATGAAGATGAAGGATTCATATACACTTGGTGATTTCTCTTCTGAATTTAAGGAAATAATCAACTAGTTAAAGATGTATGGAAAGAGATTGCTCAAAAGAGAAAAGTGGAGAAGTTGCTTATAGTCTTACTGATAAGCATGATCTTAAAAATTACTTGCACACTCAGAGAACTCAGATGAAACTGCCTTCTAATCCAAGCTTCACATTACTCCATTAATTGTACATATTCGAGAAGATATCAAACAAAGTAATATGGAGGTATGTCAGAAACAATAAAATTAGAAGACGAAGAGAAAGAGTTATATAGTTATTCTCCGTACACATATAATATATATAAAAAGAATAACCAATATGAGAATGATTGTTGGTATAAGTCAAAATCACATTGCTTTAATTATAAGAAGTTAGCATACCTATCAAGTAATTTATATTCTAGGCTCCTTAGCAAGTTGGATGTGCTAAAGAAAGGTTATTGACGAAAGCCTATTCTATGTCACTAATAGCTCCAACAAATACAACTCAAGTGTGTAGTTTCTGGATAGTAGATGCAGGTAAATTAAGTCATAAAATATACGAATTAATATTTGAGGAAGACGAATGTACTATATATGAGTATGCAGGTAAATTAATGTACTATATATGAGATGTTAAAGAATACAATCTTTAATCTCAATCTAAACTATGATGTAATTTTGGAATGAAGATGCACAAAGTAGAGAAGTCTAACTTGTGGCACAAAAGATATGATCACTTGAACTATAAAAGCTTGAAGCTTCTCTATCAAATAAATATGGTGTATGGATTGCCCTCCAACATTGAAGTGCCAAAAGTTATTTGTGATGGATGTGTTGAAGGAAAATAGCCTAGGTAGTCCTTCCCAAGAGGTGTTTCCTTGAGGTCCACCTATTTTCTTGATTTAGTTCATGCTAATATTTGTGGACCAATATTAGTATCATCATGTGCAAATAACAATTATTTCACATTTTTTTAAGATGATTTTAAGATTATTCAAGAATGATCTAGGTTTACTTTATCAAATACAAATATGCACCTTCTCAATATTAAAGAAGTAATAGAACTTTGTTGAAAAATAATTCAAGAAGATGATACTAGTACTTAGAAGTGACAAAAGAAAAAAATTCCTCTTAAAGTAGTTCATTTCCTACAATGAATAAAAAGACATTCAAATACAATTTATAACTCCCTACACTTCTCAACATAGTGGTGTGCTGGAGAGGAAGATTCATGTAATTGCAGAGAAGACCAAATTCTTGAGATTTGAAAAGATTCTTCCAAAATACTTTTAGGCAGAAGTAATCAACAATAATGTTTACTTCACTACAAAAAAATAGCAAAATAGTAACCACAAATTGTGACCACAAAAAGTGGTCACAATTTAGTGACCACATTACGACCACTGTACAGTTACAAAGCTCAAATCTTATCTGTGACGACATTGTGACCACAATTAGTGACCACATATCCTGTGGTCATTAATCAGTGACCATATAGGCTGTGGTCACTGGTCAGTGACCACATATCCTGTGGTCTCTGATCAGCGACCACATAGCATGTGGTCCCTGATCAGCGACCACATAGCTTGTGGTCACTGATCAACATATTCATTCTCAACTCCTCCTCTCGGCATCACCCTCCACTCACCACATAGCAGCTCGTTTCGTCATCCGGATTCTAGGGAATTTTCTAGGCTTCCCTAAGTAATTTTAGTAATTTATTATTTAATTTTATATTTTTAAAAAGTTTAAATTCAAGATACCAAACTTCAAAAATTCATAAAGAATTTTTAATACCTAGGAATTCAACGAAACTTTTCTGAGTTAGTCGTTTTCATGAGACGGACTCAACGACGCAGTTCGTTTCGTCCTCTGAATTCTAGGGAACTTTTTAGGCTTCCCTGAGTCATTTTAGTAATTTATTATTAAATTTTATATTTTTAAAAAGTTTAAATTCAGGATACCAAACTTTAAAAATTCATAAAGAATTCTCAATGGCTAGGAATTCAGCAAAACTTTTCTGAGTTACTCGTTTTCACGAGACGGACTCAACGACGTAGTTCGTTTTGTCATTCGAATTTTATAGAATTTTCTAGACTTCCCTGATTCATTTTAGTAATTTATTATTAAATTTTATATTTTTAAAAAATTTAAATTTAGGATACCAAACTTCAAAAATTCATAAAGAATTCTCAATACCTAGGAATTTAGCGAAACTTTTCTGAGTCACTCATTTTCACGAGACGGACTCAACGACGCGGTTCAGTTTGTTATCCGAATTCTAAGGAATTTTCTAGACTTCCCTGATTCATTTTAGTAATTTATTATTAAATTTTATAATTTAAAAAAATTTAAATTCAAGATACCAAACTTCAAAAATTCATAAAGAATTATCAATGCCTAGGAATTTAGCGAAACTTTTCTGAGTCACTCGTTTTCACGAGACAGACTCAACGACACGGTTCGTTTCGTCATCTGAATTCTAGGGAATTTTCTAGGCTTCTCTGACTCATTTTGGTTATTTATTATTCAATTTTATATTTTTAAAAAGTTTAAACTCAGGATACAAACTTCAAAAATTCATAAAGAATTCTCAATGCCTAGGAATTCAGGGAAACTTTTCTGAGTTGCTCATTTTCACAAGACGGACTCAACGACGCAGTTCGTTTCGTCATCCTAACTCTAGTAAATTTTCTAAGCTTCCCTAAGTCATTTTAGTAATTCATTATTTAATTTTATAGTTTTAAAAAGTTTTAATTTTAGTAAAGTTTAAACTCTCATTATACCAAACCCTTTTGCACTACTACAAAAAGCGCAATTGTTAACATATAATTTAAAGACTTATGTCAATATATATCATTGTAGACAAATTCAAGGTATCTTGACACATGTTAAATTCAAGGTAGTCACTACTACAAAAAGTTATATAAAAGAAAAAAAGTTTTTTTTTCATATTTCGATTTTCATTACAATGTTATAGTATTTTATTCTCATAGAGTCTCGAACTAGTCCCTTTCCTATGCCCATCCGATCCTTAACCACTGAACCAGTCTTTATCGATAATAAAATTAAGTTGATAAAATAAAGTATTAATATAATTTTAAATAATTTTAACTACTTAGATAAATTTTAAAAATAGTAAAAAAGTTACCCAATAATTAATAATTATATTTTTTTCATAAACTATTTTCTATTATTGTTGAAATGTAAATTCACATGTATTTTATTCAAAGATAATTAAATAATTTATGTAAACTTGGAAATATTAAAATATTTGAAATTTAATTATAAATTGACAAAAAAATATTTGGTTTCAATTTTTTACTTCTCAAGTTAATTTAGATCTTAAAAGATTAGGATTTTATTATATAGATTTATTATGATAAATTAATATTATAAAGATGTTAAATATATTCTATAAATATATTTGTATAAAGTTGACTATGATAGAATAAATCTAGACCATTCATTTTTTGATTTTATCTCCACCGTACAAAAAAATACTAAGGTGCCATTCTTTTCTCTCGTTCTTCGTCGCCACCCACTCCATTCTCCTTATCTCTTCTTTTGTTCTTCTTTCACCATTCCCTCTTCATGACCGTCATGTCGCCCATTTTCAGCTGTGGTCTTGATCTCTAAATATTGAGAATATTATGGGATTCGAGCTCTTCAACTAACCATGGAAGTTTCTCTGTCCTCTCCATTGCTAAGAACTCTCAAGATTGGTATAATGGGAATCAGGCCCCTCTAGGCAGTACCTGGCAAAGACCATGATGAAACATGTTCATATCCTCACTACAACTTCTCAGTCATATTACTCTGAGGCTTGCGTTGCCTTTGGTGTCTTAGAGCATCTCCAGCAGTTAGCAAAAAAAAAACATCATAAGCCATTTTTTGGCTCCAAAAAGTTACTTTTTGAGATTTGACTAAAGTTTTGACTAAAGCATCTCCAGCAGTGAGCATCTAAAGTTCCATATATCCTAAATCTACTCAAATTGTACCCTTTCTCTTTTTTAATAATTGCATCATGTACCCTTAATTCATTTATATCACTCCATATATACACTATAAAATTGATTTAAGAAGATAAATAAATATTTAATTAAAATGTAAAATAAATATAAAGATTCAATTAAAAATAAAAATGGCCATAAATATTTAATTAAATAAATAAAAATAAATATAAATATTTGAATTAATAATTTCAATAGGTGTACTTTTTTTGGGTTACAAATATTAATTAATTTCATACATCTATATCACTTCAAACACTATAAAATATTTATTAAACCTTGATTATATTTTTAAAATATTTTATTATTATTTTATTTTATACTTTAA
Organism: Sapria himalayana; assembly: GCA_029783825.1. Lineage (NCBI taxonomy): Eukaryota > Viridiplantae > Streptophyta > Magnoliopsida > Malpighiales > Rafflesiaceae > Sapria > Sapria himalayana. Next base: position 3,259,896 of record JAREIK010000403.1, on the reverse strand, counting down.
TATAAATAATAATAATAATTAGAATGTTTTAATAAAAAAAATAAAAACTAAAAACAAAGCCAAAACAAAGGATCTTAAATTTTTTCCTTCTTTCCTAAACAATATACCTTTATGCTTCATAACCTAGATACGATTACCAATGAGTCCAACAAAGGGAAAATTTTCACTTCACAAAAATTTCATAAAAACTGAAATTCGTGCGAGCAATTGAATTCAAAACACTACACCTCGCTGAAATTGGAGCTACAAAAGAAAGGAGAGAGGGAGAGAGGACCTGGATGCAATTGTCGGTCATCTCAATGGCGTCGATAGACAGGGATTGAGAAGGAGACGGCGAATGGTGAAGAACAGAAGTTGTGGAAAGAAGGGTTTGATTTTGCTGTAAACGAGCGACGATGAATGGATGCAGACGCTGAAGCAACGATCTTGACATGCCTTCTCTCTCTTTCAGCCTTTCCTCCTTCCTTATGCTCTGCTTCCCTTTCTTCTTCATTGATCTTGATTGTTTTCTTTTTTCTATTTTCCTTTTTGTTGTTCTTCCATTTCTTCCAACCTAAAAACCCTAAATCCTAAACCCCCACCACTCGAAAACCCTAATACCCTTTTCAATATCCAAAATTGGGACCTTGTAATTTGCTCTAAGTTCTTCCATTGGGCGGGTAAGCAAAAGGGTTATATCATAACTTTGCTTTGTATAATGCATTTGCTTATTGCTTGAATCGGTCGAATCAGTTTAGGGCTGCTAATCAAGTGCCTGATCAGAGGAAATATTTTTGGGCAATTTTTTTTTCATTTTTTTGGTTGTTTTTTTTTTTGGGTTTTCAGATGAATTTCTGAAAACACAAAAATTTTTCCATCTCCAACGGTCATGGAAAATCAGTGGCTTGTTTCTTTATTTTGGTAAATGAAACCCCTCTAGATTACTTTTGGAGTTCTAGAAGGTTTGGAAGCCCTCTCTTCTATTTTAAGTTGGGCAAAGCATGTGGGTTTCACCTAAGGCTTGTTTCTTTTCCTTCATATGCCCTGGTATTGAATGCAGAAATATTGTTTGCCTCATTGAACCATGATTTGAATAGTTGACTGTAGTTTGATTGATATTAGGCATTTCTTTTTGAATTATCATTCACCAAATAAATATAACCAGTTATTTAATTCATAATTTAACATTCCTTAGTTGCATATGCTTCATTGTGGGGTTCACTTTTGAATCCAGTGTAGGGAAGAACTTGTCTCAGCTATGAAAAAATGACATAGTTTGAACTGCTATCCCAATCCCTGTTTCTATTTCTATTACAAATTAAATATATATGTATATATATTTGGAATAATTCATTGCTCATTTCTGTGTTGGCATATTTTTGTCTGTTTGTCTACCCAGAATTATTTAAATATTTGATCATGGTCTCTGGTTGAGCCCTCAGTTTGACTTTGCTAATTCAGGTATTCCCGGATGCAAGCTAGAATTGAATTACTACTCAAGCAGCAAATAATTACCAAAGAGGACATCAAGGATATACTTCAGGTGATTTTTTAATATTATTGACCATCTATTTGTTATTTTGTTTGTTGAAGTTTTCTGCATCTTTATGTTCTATAAATAATGGCCATGTTTTTGAGGTTTGACTTTGGTGTAAACTGGGGTAGTCAACAAAGTGGTGATATTCCATTCAGTTTGGAGCTTTGGTCCAATTGTTGGAAAGATTTTGTGGTAAACAGTTTCAAGTAAAAAGCCAATGTCAGTTATGTCCATTTTAGGATTTTTAACTTAATATATAGGTTTACCTGGTAAAGAAAATTTTATGAGGAAATTTAGAATGATATCCTGTTGTATTTGACCTTCTAAATTTAAAAGTTCCATGATGTCTTTGGCTATGAACATGAAATAATTCAATACAAACTTCACATATCATTATAGGCTTCAAGTACTGAGTTTGAATTTCGGTCTCTGGAATCTAGTTTTCTAGACATATCCAAATTCAATTGAGTTCATAACTTTTTCCTTGTAGTGTGATTTTTCTTTTCTCCTATTACCTTTTGATTTCATCCTTCTTTGTCTTTTTCTCTGTTTGATTTTTGCTGATTATCGTCGTTTCAGGGGTGGCACTAGGGCCTTTTAGTTCGGGCATCGGATCTTCTCCAACCCTAACATATCCGAAACTCAAAAGAAGAGCAGGTTCGGTGAAACAAAAGAGAAAGGTAAACATGCTTTCCACTTTTCCTTGGCTCTATTTATTTTTATTTTTTATTTTTGAAATTGTATTCCATGTGAATATATCAAAGAAAGGAGTGTTGTTATAATGGCTATGAGACTATTTGTTAACTGACTAAAGCGTACCATCATTGAATTATTCAATCTTCCTTTTATCAATTGGGTTGTATTATAAGACCTTCTAGGGTTGGCAGTGTGTTGTAAAATGATTAGAATCTTGGGCATCTATTAGGTGAAAGCATTCAATAATCCGTTATTCAATAATCTTCATCTTAAAAATAATTTTGTTGTGTAATTTGTATGGATTTGTGATCTGCAGTTCGAGCTTGGCTCTATATCAACTCGACTCGAATCGATTACACCCCTAATCGTACCTTGTTCCCACATGACACAATCATGAATGAGAATAGAAACTGGATGTACCAAAGTTTGATAGATGGCATTCTTAATCCAGAGTTTGTTTCTGGGGTTGAGAAATTTTTGGAATTTGCTTGTTCTCATATAGAGTGGATGGACGGGGAAAAAATAAAGTGTCCGTGTAGGAGATCCAAGTGTCAGAATCGCCAGTTTCTTGATAGGGAGAAAGTGAAATACCATCTGCTGAGACATGGTTTCAAAGCAGAATATATTGTGTGGAATAGGCATGAAAAAACAAATAATGTGATATATGAGCATCATTCTATGGATTCTGCTGGTCCTTCTAATCCAATGAATGATTATCATACAATGGTTATAGATGTTGCTGGTCATTATTTCGATCAAAATTATGAATATGAGGAGAATCCTAATCCAACGGCCCGACAATTTTATGATATGCTTGATGCTGCCAATAATCCATTGTGGCAAGGGTGTGAAAATCATTCACAGTTATCAGTAGTGGCTAGAATGTTGAATATCAAGGCTGATCACCATCTGTCTGAATGTGCATTTGATGCAATTGCTAAACTAATGAAAGAGATTGTGCCTAAAGATAATCTTATCGCTGAAAGCTTTTATGAAACAAAGCGTATGGTTCGGGGCTTAGGTTTACTAGTTGAGAAGATACATTATTGTCCTAATGGATACATGATTTATTGGGGGAAAGATTTGAACAAGACTCGGTGTAGGTTCTGTGACCATCCACGTTTTAAGAAAAACACTGACACTAATGGAAAAGGGAGAAAGAAAACCGATGTACCTTTTAAGAAAATGTATTACTTTCCTTTGAAGGATCGACTTCTTAGATTATATTCATCTAAAGCCACTGCTAATGAAATGAGGTGGCATGCAGAACATGTGGTCGAGGATAATGTCATGCAACATCCGTCCGATTCTATTGCTTGGAAGCACTTCAATGATGTTCACCCTGATTTTGCAATAGAAATTAGAAATGTGCATCTCGACCTTTGTACAGATGAGTTTCAACCTTTTGGCCAATTTGGGCAACAATACTCGTGTTGGCCTATTATTGTCATTGTGTATAACCTACCTCCATGGTTATGTATGAAGGATGAATCCATGTTCTTAACTGTTCTTATTCCAGGACCACGAACTCCTAAAGAGAAGTTAGATGTGTACTTACAACTGCTGATACATGAGTTGAATCTATTATGGGATTATGGGGTTGAAGCATTTGACATTTCTCGGAATCAAAATTTTCAGTTGCGAGCAGCATTGATGTGGACTATTAGCGACTTTCCAGCGTATTCAATGTTGTCTGGATGGTCAACAGTAGGATGATTGACTTGTCCTTATTGTATGGAGGACTCAGAATCCTTTAGACTAAATAGGAGTGGTAAGCAGTCATGGTTTGACAATCATAGGAAGTTCTTGGAACTTGATCATCCATTTAGCCGTAATAAGAGTGCATTTCTGAAAAACAAAATTGTGACGATTAGCGCACCTCCAGTTAGATCAGGTTCAGAAATACTAAGCATAATTGATCATCTTGATTTGAAGAAGGTGACCGAAGTCAATGCTTATGACATTAACAGAGGGATTAGTCAATCATGTGGTTGGAGAAAACGCAGCATATTCTGGGATTTTCCATATTGGAGCTCTAATCTAATTCGACATAACCTTGATGTCATGCACATTGAGAAGAATGTGTTCGATAACGTGTTTAATACAGTGTTGAATATACATGGTAAAACAAAAGACACTCTTAAGTCTAGGCAAGAACTAAATACATATTGTCGAAGGCCAGAACTTGATCAGTTGGCTTCAACGAGCAAATACCCTAAGGCTTGCTACACCTTAGACAATAGGGCTAAGAAGGAGTTGTTTGATTGGTTAACAAAATTGAAATTTCCTGATGGTTACGTGTCTAACATGGGTAGATGTGTGGACAAACAGAGATCGAGGTTGTTTGGAATGAAAAGTCATGATTTTCATGTCTTCATGCAGAGGTTGATGCCTATAGCATTTCGAGAACTACTACCTGCTAATGTGTGGAAGGCTATCACCGAGCTTAGTTTGTTTTTTAAAAGTCTTACTTCAACAGTAATTACGAATGAAGACATGGCCATACTAGAATCAGACATCCCAATTATTTTATGCAAGTTAGAAAGAATATTCTCTCCAAGTTTTTTTGATTCTATGGAACATCTTCCAGTTCACTTGCCATATGAGGCACGCATTGTAGGGCCAGTGCAATTCCGATGGATGTATCCATTTGAGAGGTTAAAACCTAACTTGTAAAACATAATGGTCAATAACCTTGAATTAGTACATGTGTCTTACTTAACATATCATTTTATAGGTATCTTCGGAAATTAAAGCTCAATATCAGGAATAAGGCACATGTGGAAAGCTCAATATGCAATGCATATCTAGTTGAGGAAGCATCAACGTTCTGTTCATATTATTTCGAGGATCATGTACAAACAAAAGCTAGGACCGTGCCTCAAAATTATGAAGGTGGTGGAGATTATATTCCATCAGATGATCCTTTAAACCTATCAATTTTCAAATACAGTGGTAGACCACTTGGTCGTTCTAAAACGAGACATATGACTCAACAAGAATATAAGGCAGCTCATTCCTACATTTTGCTTAACTGTGAAGAAGTTGAACCATATGTCAAGTTAATTTTTTTTATGAGTAAAACATTTCCAATATATTATATTGTTTACAACTCCATTATATTTTAACTAACATATCTAAAATTTTGTCAATTCATAGGATTTACACTCAGATGTTACAACATCTCAATCCAAACATAACAAATACAGAAATTGATGCTAAACTTGAGATGGACTTTGCTATCTGGTTCAAAACATATGTAAGCCTTCTTTTCCACCCTATCAATTTAATCATATTAACATGCGTGATGCAAGGCTTATTTTGCACCCTATCAATGAAAGCCTTCTTTTTAAAAGCATATGTAAACCTTCTTTTCTCAACCTATCAATTAAACTTAATATTATTGACATGTGTAAAATACCTATATCTTATTGTTCCAGGTAGAAGATCCAAACTCTGGTATCCATAACAACTTCATACAAGATCTCGCAAAAGGTCCATTGGAAACTGTTAGAATATATAATGGATATTTTGTAAGTGGATACAAGTTTCACACAATTGGGCATGGTGCAAGTAAAATGTCAATAAATAGTGGGGTTTGCATCAAAGGACAAAATTATAGCCATAATGCAGATGATTGGTATGGTCAGTTAAGAGAAGTAGTGGAAGTGGAATATCTTAATTGGCCAATTAAGCGAATAGTTATCTTCATGTGTGATTGGTTTGATCCGACTCCTAGTAGGGGCATAAGAGTTCATGAGCAATACAACATTGTTGAGATAAACCATAGAAGATGATATGAAAAGTATGAACCCTTTGTCCTCGCAATTCAAGTAGCTCAAATATATTTTTGTTCATACCCAAGTTTGCTAAAAGAGAAAGTTGATTGGTGGGTTGTATCGAAAATCAAACCAAGAGGAGTTGTTGTGATGCCAAGAACCTTTTCAAAGACAACATATATGCAAGAAACTCCTCCATTTCAAGAGGAGTTAATTGAAATTCATAATGTTGAAATCAATGAAGAAGATCAACAAACGACATTAAATGATCCAATAGGTGATCCAGAAGATATTATGGAAGAAGAAGAAGAAGAAGAATTGCAAACAGAAAGTTCATTTGATTCAGAAAATGAATAGAAATGAATGAAACTGATAGTTAATAAATAGGCAGTTGTAGTTGAATCATGTTATAGTACAAGTGTTCAGTTGTTAATTATTTTTTTTCTTTTTTTTACTGAGGATAAATTGGATTTAAATGATATTAATGAAACCGATAGTTGATAAAGAGGTATTTGTCACTGAATATTGTTATAGTACAAGTGTTTAGTTGTTAATTATCTTACTTTTTTATTTTTTTTCCAATATGAGGGGTCGAGGTCGTGCTGGAAGTGTATCCATGAGTGCTAGTCGAGGACGAGGCACTGGAAGGGGTCATTCTTCATCTTTAGAAGCTACTTCTACATCTGCAGCCACTACTAGACCCCTTGGCATAGAGACAATTGGCCCAGGAATGTCGACATTTGCTGGCCCAAGCACATCTACATCTCCTATCACACTGACTGGTTCGTCTAGCTCTCTCAGACCATCTATTGCAATACCTCAAACATCTCACTCTCCAGGATTAGGCCTCGGATCACAACAACATATGCCAATCACACCTGGTTCAAATTCCTACGTAGGAAGAAGCTATATAGGTAGTCGTGAGAAACTACGAGTGCATGATGGGAGGTGAGACATTTAAAACTATTTAATTCACTAGTTAATAGTAATGTATACAATTAATACTTGTATATTTATATAATTGTAGCTTTGTTGAGTCTCATAAGATGTCATCTCGAATATGCCTTATCTTTCAAGAGAGACTACATCATGACAGATATAGGTGGAAAGCAGTGCCAGAAGAGGTTCGAGATCTATATTGGGATGAATTTCAGGTAAATAAATGTTTAGGTTTCTAAAAATTTTGTATTTTGTTGATTTAAATTTTAATAAAAGCAAAATTGCTTCAGAATCAAGTTTGAGATAATTGAATGTTGATATGATTGAAAATGTTTGATCATATCAAACTGATGTTGTTTGTATTGTACTTTTTCAGTTGTATATATTGAGAATTATCAAATAATATGAATGTGAGTTGACATGAATTGGTGGAATTTGTTGAGAATTTGTGAATGAACATTGAAAAATATTATAGGAAATTTTTGGATAATGCAATTTTTAGGGGAGACTCTGTCAAATTTTTTTTTAATATATATATATATATATATATATATATATATATATATATATATATATATATATATTAGATAATTAAACGTTGATATGATTGAAAATGCTTGATCATATCAAACTGATACTGTTTGTATTGTGCTTTTTCAGTTGTATATATTGAGAATTGCCAAATAATATGAATGTGAGTTGACATGAATTGGTGGAATTTATTGAGAATTTGTGAATGAACATTGAAAAATATTGTAGGAAATTTTTGGATAATGCAATTTTTAGGGGAGACTCTGTCGAATTTTTTTTAATATATATATATATATATATATATATATATATATATATCAGATAATTGAATGTTGATATGATGGAAAATGCTTGATCATATCAAACTGATGTTGTTTGTATTGTGCTTTTTCAGTTGTATATATTGAGAATTGTCAAATAATATGAATGTGAGTTGACATGAATTGGTGGAATTTATTGAGAATTGGTGAATGTACATTAAAAAATCTTGTAGGATATTTTTGGATAATGCAATTTTTAGGGGAGACTCTGTCGAATTTTTTTTAATATATATATATATATATATATATATTAGATATTTGAATGTTGATATGATTGAAAATGCTTGATCATATCAAATTGATGTTGTTTGTATTATGCTTTTTAAGTTGTATATATTGAGAATTGTCAAATAATGTGAATATGAGTTGTCATAAATTGGTGGAATTTATTGAGAATTAGTGAATATACATTGAAAAACATTGTAGGTAATTTTTTGATAATGCATTTTTAGGGGAGACTTTCGAAATTTTTTTTAAAGTCCATATATGTTGACTAACTTTATATATTACAGAAATACTATGAGTGGGAGGGTGTTTGGAATGGGATCGTTAAGAAATTGTGGGAGCAACTTGTGGATAAGAGATATTCGGATATGCTTCATCGTTGGAGGAAAGGAGGAAAACCTGCATTTGTGTCTGATGAGGTGTGGCAGAGTTGGCAGCATCAGTGGAGTGATGCCTCATTCCAATCGATAAGGGAGTGTCAATCGAGAAATCGTCATAGTGAGACTAGTGGACCAGGATATGGAATGTCATGACACGGTTACGGATCCATATCATTAGCTGAGCACGCAAGACGAATTGTAAGAATACATACATACATACATACATACATATATATATATATATATATATATTACATTTTGAAAAATGTCACAATTTATGCATATCTAATATCTAATGTGTTTATTTTAGGAAATGAGAGAGGGTGCCCCTCCAAGCAAGGTACGACTCTTTCATGATACCCATATGAAGAGAACTCTAGAGGGATCACATGATTATATTGATCAACGTGCAAGACAAGTGGGGGTAAGTGCTCAAAAAACCTATCTTACATCCTAACTAAGAAACTACTAGTTTCATATGACATTTTGTTTCAGGAGAAGATACAAGAGCTAATTGCTACGGAATCCCAAGAAGAATCTGGAAACCAGGTTCCTTTGTCAAAGGAAGATGAGGATCGTATATTCCTGCAAGCTATTGAGGCTTCATCACATGGCAGATACATGTATGGGACGAGTCGAAATAAATCATCCAGCTTTGCATCTGATGCCTCTACTTCCTTTATACCCCTCGAGGTGGCTCATCAAGGGATTAGAGAGCTTGAGTCAGCACAATCTCAGTTGCAAGAGGAAGTACACGAGCTACGAAGTAACATTCAGTCCTCTAATGGGTGGAGACTTCAGACCGAGGAGATGATGCGTCGCATGATGGAGCAGATGATGGAGGAAAGAGTGAGGTTTCGAGCCAGTCAGTTGTCACCAGATGGTCCAGGCATATATCAGACAGATTCGCCACCAGATGTTTAGTCTTGAGTATATCATGTTTTTTAACATTTAATACTTTGTGGTTTTTAACATTTGGACCTTAGTCTTGACTTTTAATGTTTAATACTTTGTATTGTTTTCAAACAATAATTTGGACTTCAATCTTGACTTTTAAAGTTTAATACCATGTTTTTAAATTTAAATGATAAATATATTTAAACTTATCATATATAAAAGTTTTCAAGAATTTAAACTTATTAATATATAAGTAATAATTAATTTTATGAAATATTAATTAAATAATTATAATATTTATAAATTTAGTGACCACAAGATGTGGTCACTAAGAAGGAAAGACCACATCATTATCTGTGACCACATTGTAGTGGTCGTTATCTATGACCACATTTCTTGTGGTCACATTTATTTGTGACCACATTTCTTGTGGTCATATTTATCTGTGACCACATTGTAGTGGTCGTTAACTGTGACCACATTTCTTGTGGTCACACTTATCTGTGACCACATTGTAGTGGTCGTTATCTGTGACCACATTATAGTGGTTGTTATCAGTGACCATATTTCTTGTGGTCACACTTTGTGACCACTTGGTCATTAATTTTCCTTTGTGATGAGATTTTCTAAGACCACACTTTGTGGTCACTAAGTGGTCACTATACCTCTCTAGCGACCACTTTGTGACCACTTTTTGTGGTCACAATTTTTCTGTTTTTTTGTAGTGCTTATTATTTTGCTGCTCGATATCAACCTACAAAAAACTTACTCCAATTGAAGTTTAGAAAGGAAAGAAGCCATATGTTTATTAGTTGAGTATTTAGAAGCTTATGTTACTCTGAAATACCCAAGCATAAAAGGAAAAAAAATTGGACCTGATAAGTCAGAAATGTAATTTTGTGAGATATAGTCCTTGATGTAAAAGATATAGATTGTATACCCTTTAAAATAATAAATTTCAAGTAAACATAGATATGTTATTTGAAGAAGCTACGAGTTGGGAGTTTCACTCCCAACCATCTACTCCACTTCCTATTAATTCAAATCAAATTCAAACAGAATAAGTGATATCTCTCAGTTGTGAAATTACTCAAATGTCAAGATCTATAAATCTATTCCCTAACGGCAATTCTACTTCTTCTTTTGAACAATTCTCCTATTCTACTCCTCTTACCGCACCAATTAAAATCAAAACATTAGATGAGATGTATAATTTTACTAATATAGAGTCTTAGAGTTCAACATCGTGAATAGATAAGATCAATGGAAATAGAGATAGAAGTAATTGAAAAAAATAAAACCAATATCTTAATTGAAAACTAGAGAATAGCCACATCATGGGTGTGAAATGGATATTCAAAATCAAAAACATTTTTTGAAAGAAATAAACTCGCTTATAGGGCCTAATTGGCTGCTAAAAGTTATTCTCAATTATTTGGATCATACTTCTCTGAAACCTTTTCTCAAGTGGTCATACTTGAGATTGTCAAACAAGTAATTGTACTAGCTGCTCAAAAAGAATGGCCAATATATATACTGAATGCCAAATTCATATTTTTTTAATGGGGAATTGGAGGAAAAAATTTATGTCCAATAGCATCCTTATTTTATATTAAAAGGATGAGAATTTCATATGTATACACTAATAAACATATATCTTATGAACTATTTGTTCATGAAAAGCCTATAGTGAACCCACATTGTTTATCAAAACCAAAACTAGTACTAGAATTCTAATTGTGGTCTTAAATGTGGATGATTTGGTATCTACTAATGATAACTTGAAATTTATTAATTCAATTAAAAGAGAGATGATGGAGATGTATGAAATGTTAGAAATGAGATTTCGCCATCATTTCATGGGGGAGTGATACAGTTCAAGACCCAAGTAGAATTTTCATCATCTAAAACAAATATATTCAAATAATTTTAAAGAAATTTGGAATGTGTGGATGCAACCCAGTCTCAATTCCTTTAATTACAAATTAAAATTTCAAAGCCAAAAAAGGAAGAGTAGTAAATAGATTTTATATAGAAGGCTGGTTGATTACATTATATATCTTATTGTAATTAGACCTAATATTGTATATGTTGTGAATATTTTATCTTGATTTATGCACTAACCAAATCATAATCATCATGGCACTACAAGATAAATTTGAGATATATTTAAAGGGCACTTCAAACTTTGGATTAATATATTTTAAAACCATGAATCTGAGAGTTTATGTCCACTTTCATAGTGATTGGGAGGCATATAAAAGATATTATGAGCATATATGAACATGTGTTCTTCGTTGGATTTGCTATCATCATGGTACTACTAAGCCAAAATGTGTTTTTGCCTCATTAGCTACTTCCTAAGTTTTATGGATGAGAAGAATGAAAAATACTAGTAAATAATCTAGAGCAACAACTATCTATTATGATAACAAAGCTATAATATATCTATTTCCAAGACTCTCATAAAAAAATAATAGATATATTTATCAAAACTCTATCAAAAAAAAATATGCATCATGTGTGGGCACGTGACATTGTCAAATATTTATATCTTTTAATTGGCTATTTCTTTTTTTATTTTATTTATTACTTTTAGAAATTATGTAATCAAAGAAGAGATATGAGTATATTGTTGACGGGCTATTCAATTAGTTGAGCGGGCTTAGAGTAAATTGACTCTTATGCCCTTAATGAGCATTTATTAAATATGCAGCTGTAAAGTTTTTTTTATATATATTTTTTGCTTAAATTATTAGAGTAATATATAAACTCTAATTTTTCTTTTGACCTAAGTGCTGAATATTTTTCTTGTTGATTGATACTTGGTTTCCTGCTGCCGTGCGACTCTCTTCTTCTTCTCTTCTATTCATCTCTTCTTTTTGTGCTTATTGTTCTTAAGAAATCCTTGTTTTAACAAGGAATTATTGTTGTTAAACAATATTTTGATATCAGAGCAAGGTTTCCTAACTGAGATCGAGATTATTTTTGAACATTATTCTAATTTAATTTCTCCAGATTAGGCGTTCTCTGAAAAACATAATTATTTTCACAAATTTCTTAAGATCTAGCATAGATCTGACCAGATCTACTAAGATCTAAAGGTTTTGTGGGTTTTAAAACCTGTTTTTTTTACAAAACCCTAACATTTTGTTCAAAATTTTTCCAAGTTTTTTTAAATAAATATGTTTTCAAAAGGTCAAATCTCATCAAACTTGGGATCGATTCCTATTCCCTTGTTTGATGGTGAAAATTTTGATTACTGGCTTGTTAAAATACGAACATTATTTATCTCCCAAGATATATGGGAAATTGTGGTTTCTGGATATGTAGAAGCCCCAAATTTCTCTATTCTGGAAGGTAAAGAATTGTTACAAGAGAAGGAATTAAGAAAATTAAATGTCAAAGCATTACTTTTCATCCAACAGGGTGTAAGTAATACAATATTCCCCCGATTGCTTGGCTGTACTCAAGCCAATGAGGCTTGTGACATCCTAATTGAGGAATATCAATGAGATAAAAAGGCTCGAGGAGCTCTTCTGCACTCCTTGAGAAAAGATTTCAAGAATCTGAGTATGAAAAACTTAGATTCTCTTACTGAGTTTTCAACTCAGTTCCTTGATATAGTTAATCAACTTAAGATTTATGGAGAAGACATCTCTGAGACTCGATTAGTTGAGAAATTACTAATCTATATGTCTGTTAAATTTGATGCCATTGTGGCAGTGATAGAGGAAATCAAGGATTTATCAAAGCTATTGATCCAGCAAGTTCTGAGTTCATTAAAATCATATGAAAGCCGACTATTGAAGAGGGAAGAAAGTTCTGGAGAAACTGCAATGCAGTCAAGATGGGAGGACAATTCTAATAATGATGAAACTCAATCCAGAGACATGAGGACTAAAAGAAGCAGTCAAAGGTATGGGTTTAAAAATAAAAATAAAAATAAAATAAAACCAAGCTCTTCTTCTACTTTCTCTAATGACTCACTTAAGGACCAACATATCTCTTGCAATATATGCAAGAGATCAAACCACACTATGACAGAGTGTTGGTTTCTAAAACAGAATCAATGCCAAAACTATAAAAGGTTTGGGCATAATTCAAAGAATTGTAAAAGCATCTCCAAACAGAATACTGGCTTTACAGAGCGAGTAACCTCTGTAGAGCATCTGTTTTATGTAAATGAAACAGAAAATATACCTTCAATAAATACTTGGTTTTTAGACAATGGTTGCTCAATAAATACCTTCACAAGTTAAATTAGGTAATGGTGAATTAGTTCAGTCGCAAGCCAAGGGCAGAGTGGCAGTACCCACCTACACTGGAATAAAATTCATAAAAGATGTGCTTCTGGTTCATGCCTTGAACCAGAATTTATTAAGTGTTGGCCAGTTAATTGAAAAAAGTTATAAACTATCATTTGAGAATAACACATGTGAAATATTTGATCATGGGAGTGATCAACCCTTTTGGATAGTAAAGATGTCAAGTGGAAGAAGCTTTCCACTGACATTTGCTGAGAGAACAGGTAGGGCATTATCAATGAATGTCCAATCTGTAGCTTCTCTTTGGCATAGAAGGTTTGGGCACTTAAATTATTTAAACCTAAAAAACATTTTTCAAAATAATTTTGTAAAAGGAGTGACTTCAAACCTTGTTATACCTACTTCTATTTGTGAGGAGTGCTCATTGGAAAAACAAACTATGAAGAGTTTTCCAAAGCACTCCATCTGGAAAGCCTCTAAGCCTTTAAAACTACTGGATGCTGACATATGTGGTCTCATGTCAATGAAATCATTAGGTAACAGTAGTTACTTCCTACTGTTTATTGATGATTGCACAAGACACATATGGGTGTTCTTCTTGAAGCACAAGTCTGAGGCACTTGAATGCTTCAAGAAGCTCATGTCCCTTGTCGAAAGACAATCTGGACTAAGTGTAAAAACAATTAGAACATATAGAGGAGGTGAATTCATCTCTCAAAAATTCACAAATTTTTGTGAACTTAAAGGTATAGCTAGGCAGTTGACCACTGCCTACTCATCACAACAAAATGGAGTTGTGGAGAGAAAAAACAGAACAGTAATGGAAATGGCCAGATCACTTTTAAATGAGAAAGGTTTACCAAAAACCTTTTGGGCAGAAGCAGCGAACACATAAGTGTATTTGCTCAATAGGTGCCTCACCAAAGCACTGGACAACCTTACTCCAATGCAAGCCTAGACTGGGAGAAAACCAAATGTCAAATATCTAAGGGTATTCGGGAGTGTGTGTTACTCCCATATACCAAGTGCACAAAGGACCAAATTAGACTCAAAGAGTCTAAAGTGCATCTTAGTTGGATACAGTCTGCAATCCAAGGGTTACAGACTGTATTCACCAGAAACTAAGTCATTTCTTGTGAGTAGAAATATACTGATTGATGAAAATAGCAAATAGGGTGAAAGTTTAAATGAACCAAATTCTGGAACTAAAAATAGCTATACAGAAGCAGCTGTAGCTAGCAATAAATTAATAAGTGTTCCAAGGTATGATTTCAGCTCACTCTCCGATTTTTCTTTTGATTTTTCTTCTGAATGCAAGTCTAAATTTGTTTCTTAATATAGTTGTAAATCCTTACCCAATTCTAAATCTATGACTGAACCAAATAAAATGACTCCTGTTAAATATAAAGATTTGTCTGATATTTACCAAAGATGTAATTACGTCTCAGTTGAGTCACTCAATTATGAAGAGGCTGTAAAACATCAATTCTGGATCAAAGCAATGCAGACAGAAATGTCTGTCATTGAAAAAAAGAATAATTGGACTTTAGTAGACTTATCCCAAATAAACACAGTATAGGTGTTAAGTGTATTTATAAGATTAAGTCTAAATCAAATTCAAATCAGCCTGTATATAAGGCTCGATTAGTAGCTAAAGGCTACTTACAAAAACCCGGAACAGACTACCATGAAACCTTTGCTCCATTAGCACGGTTAGAAACCATAAGGCTTTTAATAGCCTTAGCTGGACAAAAGGGTTGGAATTTATTCCAATTAGACATAAAGTCGGCCTTCCTAAATGGAAGACTAAAGGAAGAAATCTATGTAGAACAACCCCATGGGTTTGTAAAAAAGGGGAGTGAACACTATGTTTATAGATTAAATAAGGCTTTGTATGGGTTGAAACAAGCTCCTCGTGCTTGGTATCAACCAATTAATTCCTACTTTTTGAATCAAGGATTCAGCAGAAGTAAGAGTGAGCCTACACTCTATATTAGAAGAGATAAGCATTCTGGAATTTTAATTCTCTCTCTATATGTAGATGATATTATCTTTACAAGCAATAAAATTGAATTAATTAATAACTTTAGGAGAGAAATGAAAACTAGGTATGAAATGTCAGACCTAGGAAATCTAAAACAATTCTTAGGACTTGAAATAACTCAAGACACAAGTAGTGTGTCCATTTCTCAAATTACATACATTAAACTATTGCTGAAAAATTTTGGAATGAGTGACTACAAGCCTATCTCTACCCCCTTAGAAATAAATCAAAAGTTACTTTCTACTCAAGGAAAACCAGTAAATGGAAAGACATATAGAAGCTTAATTGGAAGCTTGCTGTATGCATCAGCAACTAGACCTGATATTGTGTATTCTGTCCACTTGTTGTCATGATTTATGCATGCTACAAATCACATACATTTAAGTGCTGCCAAAAGGATATTGAGGTATCTTAAAGGCATAATCAATTTATGTCTGAAATACAATAAAATTGCCCATACATAAATTACTGGTTACTATGATAGTGATTGGGGAGGAAATCCAAAGGATTACAAAAGTACCTCTAGATATATGTTTAACTTAGGAACTGTGATTGTTTCTTGGCAGTCCAAGAAACAATCCACAGTCGCCCTGTCTAGTATTGAAGCTGAATATGTTTCAGCTTCAGTTGCAACCTCCCAAGCCCTATGGCTTAGAAAACTTTTGGGTGATTTAGATAAACCTCAAAAACATCCAACTAAAATTCAGTGTGATAATCAATTGACTATATCTATTGCGAGTGATGTGGTAATACATAGTCGAACTAAACACATAGGCTTAAAATATCACTTCATTAAGGATGCAATTGAATCTAATGAAGTTAAAATTGGTTTTTTGCAGGACCGAAGAACAAGTGGCCGATATATTTACAAAGTCACTGCCTAAAGAAAAACTGGTTTACTTGAAAGAAAAGCTTGGACTGATCTCAACTACATCAAATGGGGGGGACTGTTGACGGGCTATTCGATTAGTTGAGTGGGCTTAGAATAAATTGACTCCTATGCCCTTAATGAGCATTTATTAAATATGCAGATGTAAAGTTTTTTATATATATATTTTTTGCTTAAATTATTAGAGTAATATATAAACTCTAATTTTTCTTTTGACCTAAGTGCTGAATATTTTTCTTGTTGATTGATACTTAGTTTCCTGCTGCCGTGCGACTCTTTTTTTATTCTCTTCTATTCATCTCTTTTTTTTTTGCTTATTGTTCTTAAGAAATTCTTGTTTTAACAAGTAATTGTTGTTGTTTAACAACATATATGACATAGTAGTCTCAAAATGATAATGAAGAAGCTTTGTCATTTTACGCCCATTTCTTCTCCCTCTTGTGATTCCTCATTTCTTCCCATCAGCAAAACTCTCTTTAATCTTCTTAATAGTAACAATAGATAGTGTTAGATTCATCATATTTGTTAATCGAAAAACATAAAATGTGACGGATTCGGGTTCAAATTATATAACAATAGTACGTTATTCCCCTTATTTGTGTCTTCTGCCTTCCACATTTTCTTTGCTGCATGTAGGAATCTTGTTCAAAACCTCGGAATGAAGCCATCTAAACATTTTCTTTGCACTTCTTGCCAATTCCACGGCATAGTAATCAACTTCCACATCGTATTGATCGAGCAGAAATGGCAGTGTTTGAAAAAAGATAAAACCTAAAAATCAATGAGAAGATCAGCTTAATTAGCTGCAAATTGAAACCCGTTAAAATCCAGCTAAAAATTATGAAAGAATTCTCACCAAAATAGATGAAATTCATCAAGGATACGTAATTTCCTATCACAGATAACAAGTATATGCATACAATTGACTGCGATATATAAGAGAGGGATGAGTCAAACTAATCAAAAGGCATATTTATTATTCGGAGATTTGACATCTGAAGCACGCACCAGCACGAAGAGCAAAGGATCATCGCCACTAGCTATGTGAAGCAGATCTGACAAGGTTTCATTGAGGATGAAATGAATAGCGGACGCTAGTTTTTGGAAGATGGATTCATCAAAGATTCTTTTCGGAAAATTTGGAGGATTCCTGAAAAAGGGTAAATGAAAATTAAATATTCGCGCGTGTGTTTCTTAGAGAAATGTAGAGGAGGATGCTGAGAGATTAATGAGAAAAAGAACTGATGGTATTGGTACCCATAAAAGAATTGGGCTCCGTGGCACCATATGAACGCTAGAAGGAGGGTGGCGATGGAGAAGTGACAAAGCAAAGTGACCAGACTGAACTCGGCCACTTCAGAAATGAACCATATAATCGTCATTCCTATAACAATGGCTGTCGTGAATCTTGCGTTCTTCCATAACAAAGCATCTGCAACTGAAAATTCAATCGCTTCAAAATTTAGAAGAAAGAGATGGTGTCTGGTGATTAATCAAAATAATCTGTCGTTATGCTCTGCCAAATCCTCGAAGCGCACCTTTTCCTCCTCCAAGAACAGAGTGCATTGATCTCCGTCGCCCAAAGAGTCCCGGAAGTGGCCTCTTTTCATCCTCCAAGTGAGAGGAAAGAATTTTCATGGCGTCCAGCCTCAAACCCGAATGGACTGCGTATGGCGTAGTAATGAACTACCTCGAAACGATGAGAGAACGAACCCATCTATCTCACACGCTATATAGACGCAAGCAAGTGGATACTTGTTCTAAACTTTTTGTTGAAGTTGGATGCAGGGTTAAGCAAGGCATGATGAGGGGCGGCTTCGCTCTGAAGACGCGAAGATATGCATGTGCATGGCAGCATGCAGCAGCAGCAGACGCGAGATATGAGAAATATGATCGGGAACGAAACATATCTCGTTCGGTTCGTATTATTATATTACAATTAAATTTTTAAATTCATCATTTTAAAAAAATACTAATTCAAAAGTCAAAACTATAATTTTGAGAAAAATATTCAATTACTTAAATTTTAATTGATCATATTTTTCCTAAATAAATTAAAATTTATTTTTTCATGGATAATATTTTATTCAATTTTCGAAACAACTGGTAAGCGAACGAAACATTTTTTTTTATAAAATTAAATTAAATTGGTAAAAAAAATATATTACGAAAGACAATACTTTCATCAAGATTTTTTAAAAAAAAAAGCATTGACAAATTTTAAATTTGAATAAAAAAATTACGAATTAATTATAATTAGAAAATAAATAAATGTTTGAAAGTTATTTAAAAAATTTTGGAAGACATTTTAAATTGATGAAACTTTGTGATAAACTATATTTAAATTTTAACATAAATCAAAAAAGAAAAAATTCATATTAAAATATACATTACATTTACATCCAAATTAGCTGGGGCAAACGGCAAACGAATGCGTGTGGAGCTATTTGGAATTTTATATTTTCATACGAATTTTTTTATTAAAAATTAAAGTCAAAACATTTTTTATGATATATTACACAATTAATTACAAATTTACATAAAAAGTTGATTACATTATGCGTAATAATTAATTAAACTGAATTTGATGGAGGGAAAAAACAAAAGCTTATAAAAAAATTATCCTCATCTAGAGGTGTCAACCATTCCGGGTGGCCCGGGTCGAGCATGCCCCACATGTCTTGCATGAACCATGAGACATGACCAAGAGCATCTCCAACAATGATCTCTAAAATAGCTATATAAAAAATATTATAATATTATATTATTTATTTTAGCTACTCAATTTTTTAAGTTAACTCCAATAATATTATCTATTTTAGCTAAAAACTTCAACTAACTATAACTAACTTTAAAAAAAAAGCTTTAAAATAATATATAAAATACCATATCATCACCATAATGCCATATTGATTAAATTCAAAAATTTTTAAATTTGAAATTTGAAACTAATTTTTAAACGGTCATATTTATATTACTTATACCATTATTTACATACACTAACACAATCACACACACACACACACTATCACACACACACACAAACACAATCACACATACAAGCACACACACAAACATACAAAATAATAAAGGCAACACACACACAAACACACACTGTTGATGTATAATTTTTAAATTAAGGATAGATACATCATTTATACTTAAAAAAAATTATAAAATTATTTGAGCTGAATTGAAAACTCAAATTTTTGTTTACGAAAAATATTAAGCCACGTCATCAAAATTTTAATTTTTTTATTTTTTTAATAACGATCTTATCTACAACAATCATGAAATAAAAAAATTTAAAAAATTCAAACCAATAGTTGCAATATATTTTGTTTTTTGTGCTATACATATTTATGCAAAAAAAATATTTATTAGGTTATTTAATGTTTAGTGTACATGATTAGGATAAATTTAAGAAAATATTATTAAAATAAATAAAGTGGAAATAGATAGCAACTTTGCCCTAGCTGGAAATAACTAGTCAAATGATAGCAATGAGAAATAGCTAGCATGATAACTAGTCTCTTGGAGACAAAATTTAAAGATCGTCTATGTAAAATAGAAGGTTTAGATAGCCTTTTGGAGATGCTCTAACTATCATAAAATGAGGACATTGGTGCAGTCCCATCTAGTGACCGCATGGGCTTGCAAAAAAAAAAAAAAACAAATAGCCACGTAAGCCAAATGTTACTTACATGGCTAGTCACATTTGGGTGTCCAAGCTTCCCTAGACGCACCCATTGTATTTTGTGAGCCAGCACTTTGTGGCATGGCCCTGCACTTTATGAGCCAACAGTGCTATGCTAGCACGACTAGCAGAGGGATTCTTGTTGAATTTTGTTGTGAATTTCATTTTTCAGAGTAATTCGTTACAGCTCCCTTACTGGAGCAAGTATTGTTTACGGGACTTTAATTTATGTTCTAAGGTGAGGCCATGTATTATTTATGTATCTAGGCCCAACTATGTGCCGGAATAAGAACATAGAAAGGCCAATGTACAACTAGGGCAAAAAAGGAAATACAAGGGGAATTCAATGTGGATAGACTTTTTCGATTTCAAATTTCATTTATCTAACAAAAAAAAAATCAAAAAACAAAATAATTTACTAGAGCTATATCCAAAATGTGGAAGGGGATCACAGATGCAGTAAGGTTGTAATTGGGTTCCAGCCCATTATCCATGGCCTCTTGTCTGTCGGCAGTGCAAAGTTGAGCTCAAACATCTCCTTCGAGATGTTCCCCCCCTCGCAGAACCCCACCAGCTTCGCCACTATCGCAGCACTCTCCTCTACATTCTTAGAGTCGTGGGGATGTGTCCACAACTTGTTCACAAACTGCATCTTCCTCTGCTTCCCTCCAAGTGGCACGTCCCATCTCTTGTACATCCATTCTCTCTCCTCTGCCGTCAGCCGCATGGTCAGCCTCTTTGCAAGAAACTCCCTCTCACGTTTCATTGTTTTAATACTGCACATATTAACCACCACATAAGCAGAGAGAGGAAGAGAGAGAAAGGGTGATGAAAGGGCGAGAGAGAGTGATGAGAGAGTGACAGTGTGTGATGAGAGAGAGAGAGAGGGGTGATGAGAGAGAGAGAGAGAGAAGGCGATGAGAGAGAGAGAGAGGGAGAAGGCGATGAGAGAGAGAGAACGCGATGAGAGAGAGAGAGAAGGCGATGAGAGAGAGGTAACCTTGTTGATAGAGAAATGATAGGCTCGTCGCCAGTATTAGCAGGGCTGGCACTGGCTAGCTCTGAAAGGTGCTGCTGCAACCAAGTCAGGCGACGAAGCTCCACTTCCATGTATATTTGATCAGCAGGGTCGCCTTTGAATAATAAATAAAACTGTGTTCTATGGATGATAGAGACAAGGCAAGCATCCCACAGCTCTATAATAAGTTGCCTCTGCTCTCGAAAAACCAAAGACCATGGCACTTCAGCTTCTCCTGCGCCATTGCTGTTCTCCTCTTCTTCCTGAATCATATGCCCTGCTGCTTCATGGGCCTCCAGCTCAAGGACCTGGCAAACGAGCAGCTGCTTCTGGTACTGAAGTTTAGCAACGCGTTCCTTCAGTTCCGTCACGTAGGCTCTTATGCTTCTCACGTTCTCCTCTGCTGCATTCTGAAACATTTTCTGCATTTTCTTCATGTTAACCGAGCTGGATGATCGCTGGAAAGCAGAATTCGGCTCGTTCGACGACGCATCATCGCCGCCCTGCTCGTCAATTTTCATCGCGACTTCTCGATCCTCCGGCGCTACGTTTTCCGTGCCAATTTCTGCAATTTGGTGAGCAGTTGGCCGGGGAGAACATTGCGGAGATCTTGGAAAATCCCGCATGTTGGAGCTGTTGCTCGGAGCGAGGGGAAGCAACTTCTTATTTTTCCGTTCCTTCTTCGCGTTCGATTCGGAATAGATGTTCGGCAGAGACATCACCAGCTTGTCTATGGACCTCTGGACGTTCTCCAGCTGCTCTTCCAGACCTGCTATTGTCGTGCCCTGCGAATGAAGCCTCGTGATCTCCTCCTTGAGGTTTGCTCCAAATATCTTACCAGGAGGAGCTGCCTCCATCCCTCTGAGCTCGATTTCTCTTGGCATGGATTGGACCGCGTGCATCTCCCTTATTTCTGCAAGCAACTTCGCTATCGTCTCTGCTGCATCTTGGTTTCCTAACCGATGACGAGCAGCCTCTTTTTGCAGCACCGCCAGAGCTTGATTTGCTTCTGCCCCAAGTTGCTCCTGCAGATGCTCCAGCTTGCGTATTTCATGCATTAACGTGAACGGCGCAGTGGACGACTGCCTTATGGACTGCCTCAGGATTGTTTTTCTTCTTTTTCCACTGCACCCCAGCTCTTTGCTTGCTTTGCCTCCATGTTGAGGAAAATGTGTCTCAGAAAATGACAGACACTTCTTCACCGATGCGCGTGATGATTCAAAGGTGTTAAAAACCTGAATTCCAGCAGCTCAACTGTGAGACCCACATATTTATTACACCAACAGCTAGTCTCTTGGAGTGTGTGTGGCACCCGGGCAAGCATGGTTTGGTTAGTGCACCAACACAACTCAATCACCACCCATACTGAAGGACATGGCTCGATCACCAGCCTACATAACCTAGCTAATATTGGGAAGAAAAGAGGAGCGGGGGAAAACCTGCTGGCTGTCTTTAAGTTTTCTGCGCAAATCATCTGCTTCAGACTGCGCTAAATCTCTTTGCCTTTTCAGTTCTTCAATTTCTATCTCCATCTGCAACAGAGCCATGTTGACGACGGGCATGAAAATTTACGCGAAATCAATTGTGCTTGCTGAACTTTACATGAGAATTTACCTGGTGAATTTTCAAATCTTTCTCCCTCGAGGGATCTGGAGTTCTGAGCTCCGCTTCCAACCTGGCAACTTCTTTCTGCAAGTGTTTCACCAGCTGCTTGTCCGAAACAACCTAATGGAGACGTGGGTAAAACATAACAAATCAGAAACATGTCGGGTCGCAGGCCAAAGGGGAATACAGTACAAGTAATGGAGATCAGCACCATATTGACTTGGGCATTGTTAGTGACCTCCTTTGCTCTTGTAGCAAAGAAAAGTGTGTTTCGTGATTGTTCAACATGGCTCAGTGCTGGACTTAAAGTACAAATAATTGCTGTTCGTGCGTTTCCACCAAGTGAGTGCTGCAGTATGCGAGTGAGCTTTGAGTCTCGGTAGGGTATATGCCCACTTCTCTTCCCAACACTTTGAAAATGGCCAATTTCAATGTCAGCAGCGCAAAAAATTGTAGATATTACAACAGAACGAGTGATCTGAGAGAAAATCTTACCTGAGCTTTCTAATTACTGTCGTCAGAGTCATCAAGCTGAGGTTAATATGGCAGCCTTCCCTAAGTCTAGCACCATCTGCATGTGTTTGGGAGGCTCTTTCACTTCCTGCTAGGTCGACAAAATTCTGCAACTCACGATTCCCAGTGTCATGGTTGCATAAAAAAGAAAGAGAAAGAATGGCCATTTTGTTGGCTCGACCAGAGAGCAACATGAAGGAATGAGCAAACTTCTTACTAGACTTGCTATGAAGGATCTAACACGATCTGAACTCTCACAGAGTGTACTCTGTATTGTCTGCATGAACAATCAAAAATGTCACAGATTACAGTAGAATCAATTGAGTTCAAGCTTAACATTAACTCATCTTAAGCTCAAGATGAAGAAGACAACAACACACTGTCTGCAACTCTGAACCAACACTCTGTTAGTTCCTTTTAAGAACGCCAAGTGTTGACAATCTTACCAGCCTTATGATTTGATGAGACCTGGAACTGGTATCATTGAGTGCAGTCTCCCCAACTAATCTCTGAGCTGCAGCAGAAGTGAAATCACTTGATGAGATGCTAGCTTTGAAGTTTAAAAATACTCAGGCACGATGGAGAAGTAAAAAAATTTGCCAGATTACCTTCACAGATCCCAATCAAATACCTCAAGTGTTGACAATCATTTGCGGTTTCTTCTACAAGTTTTTCAACTACCGTACCCTTCTGCAAGTGGGATAAAAGAGGATGCAGTGAACAATAGAGTCCAGATGAAGAGGAATGTTTTTATTATGAAGAAAATCCTTGCATGCAACATACCTCCGGATCATCTAGAAGCTTGAGATTTCGACCCTGTTCTGAATTTAAGAGGTCTCTGACATTTTCGTTATAAATCTCTAATCCAGAAATTTTGATGGAGAAATCTCTCTCTGGCGTCTGCCATGGAAGAGAAGAGAGAAGAAGAGCTTCATAGATACAGAAATTCAATACTTCGATTCATAGAAATCTTGAAGATCAAGGATGTGTTTAAGCTCACGTTCATTATGTGCACGTATATATCATTCACAGCTTTATCAGTTATTCCTCTCATAGTGTATGTCTTCCCACTGCTTGTTTGCCCATACGCAAATATGGTTGCTGCGATGTAGATGCATTACTATTTCATATCAGAAAATGTTTTTTGCCTCTGCTGCTGAGTGCGCCACGGTAACAAATTAAATATACCAATGTGAAAATGTGCTACCATTTATGCCCATCAAAGCTGACAAAGCAACATTCTTTACTCCGTCTTCATATACAGTCTCAGTTGGACAAGCTGGACCAAAAACTTTATCTGGAAAATGGAAGCTGCTATAATAAGCAGGTGTTGCAGCAACAGCAAATGATAAAAGCAGAATAAAGATGGAGTGAGGGCCAGCAAGTTACCAAATGAGAAAGCTGCGGGCTGAGTGGCACGTTCTTGGGATCGTTGCTTGGACACAATTGTATTATCTTCTAGACATTCCCATGCCACCTGATCTTTGGCCAACTGCTCCTTTTTATTCATGGGCCTCAGTCTCACTGTTACTACAATATTCTCTTCTTTTGCTTTAACTCCTCCAGGAGTTACTGCTCCACCAGGTGTTGATACTGGTGTTCTATCTACCTTACCAACCGGTGTCCCAGGAGTTCGAACCATCATTTTTACTATCAATTTCACAGATCAAAGTGAAACTCCAGCTTAACAAATTAAACTATGATCCTTCATTCCACGCCGAGGGCTCGTGAAGCATTTTCTTCACGGAATTTGAAGTTCCTTCAGGCGTATAGTCAATTAGTGGCAGCACCTTCAGAGCAAGAAATGAAATCGCGACTTAACAATCTACAATTTCTTCAATCGATTTGGTTGAGTGGTGGTGTGGTCTTTGGGCATTTTCTGAACCAGAAGAGATGAGTTAAGAACAAATCGTGCAGGTGTAAAATTCTTAAGCATCTCTAATTCACTTCTATGTGAATCTTTAAGAACAAATCCAAGTCTTCTTCACGGATCTACCAAATCAAAATGGAGAAATCAAATTCCATCACTAAATAAAACCTAAAAGGTAAACTAGATCGCCGAGGATCTAAATCTAACAATCATGAATCGAAATAACATTTTAAGGACAGGAGAAACGAATATTCAAACCAGATATAGAACGAATACATGCAAGGAGAATCTTATATACTTGGAGAGATTATTACCGGAGATTGAATCTGATTGCTGAAATGATGCAACGAAAAAAAATCAAATACTCGAGGTTCAACTAAGGAACGCGCACTTTCTTCTTGAACGGAGATGAAATGCTACTACTAATTTAGCACAAGCTATACATTCTGAAAAACCATGAGTATCACCGTTTAGCATTTCCAGCTTCGCATTGCATGATAAGGAACGAAATGATCTAGTAAATTAAGTAATACACAGTTATAGATCGGAAGATGAAGAGATTAAAACTGATTTCACAGGAAGTAGAAGGTAGAACTAGACTTATTGACGTTAACTGGTTTCCAAATGAAAGTCAGGATCTGAAGACAATTCGATTCATGCTGAAAAATCACGCATAATGTGCCAACAATCACCTGGTTGTGGAGCAGGACCTTCTTGTGGAGCAGTACTCTGCTGTACTGCCTTGACGTCGTCGAGCAGGAAAGAGGTGGAGCGATCGTTGAGAGGAGAGGAGGAAGTCAGGCGAGTTCACAACAATCATCATTTCGCACGCACCTTTCTTTTATATAATTTCATTTTTTGAAATGATAACAAGTAACGTTCCACTGAGTATTCCGAACCTTTCAGATATGAACGTTTGGACTTTGGATTCAAACGTTCTCCCAATCTCTCTTACGTCTTCACTTTCTAAAGGATTTCAAAAAAGTGCTGAACTAACAAAGCTAGTGAAAATTATTTAATGATTAATTCCATCCTTATCCCCCTACCTCTTGGTCATCTTCTTTTTCTAAAAAATCATAAATAATGTTTCTAATTAAAAAAAAATTAAAATTCTTAATCAACTTTTGTTATAACCCTGAATATGAAAATTTAATAAGTTAGTTGGCTGTTTTGACCCCTTCATCTCTCTCTTTCGTACGACACTATAGTTCATATGATCAATATCATCATTAAACTAGCTACTTATTATGAAAATTTAATATAATCTTGAAAATGATCAAGTTCAACTTTCTTCTTCTACTTATTATGCAAAAATTAATTTTTTATTTTGTTAAATCATTTCCAACCTACTCTCTATTTTTCACTTTTATCTAATTTAGCTAGTCAAACACAAAAAATTCCTCTCCAATCCACTTTCTATTTCTTAGTTTACTCAAATATCTCAACAAATATGGATAATTATTTGAGCTCTCTAAATTTTTTTTTTTCTCTTTTTTCTCTCTATCTCTTTCTATAAACATGTTTGACTTTTAAAAAAAATTAAAAGTTCGGTGTAAAATAGAAAGTATAGTTAGAGTGTGTTCTGAAAAATTAATAGCTGAAATAATAAATTTAATATTTAAATATATTTTGAGTAGCTATTTTGTTAAGTGTGGTTGGAGATACTCTTAGCTAATCAAGATCTGTTTGTCTATTTGGATGGCATCACCATGTTTTCACTAATCACAATCCTTGCCAATTATAGAACTACTAAGCTAAATCCAACATATGCTTCATAGCTACCTGCTAATCATATGATTTCTCAGTTTATTTTACTCTTCTCTTACTATGAAGTTGATGAGTGAGATATTGGGTTTCCATCATTCTCATGAGACTTGGGGGCAGTCTCATACTCACACCGTTTGAAGACTCACGAATTACAACTCAAGGATGAACTTCATTTGATGCAAATGGGTATTAGTTTATTGCTGAGTTTTACTACACTTTCAAAGGTCTTCATGAGCAATTAGGTGTCATCAGTCATCTCATTGATGACAAATATAAAGTTCGTTGGTATTTACAAGTAGTAGGACTCAATTAGAAGACCTTTTTCACCACCATGATGTCATAACTTCCATTATACTCTTATGTCGAGTTTGTTTCAAAAGCATTGAGCTATGATATTTTTAATGGCTAGTTTCATGCTCACCTTCCAACTCTACTTATTATGCACAATAAGCTTCCAAATCTATAGGGGCTAAGAAAGGGAAGAATTGGACTTTTCCTTCTTCTGGCTTTATTAATCAATTTGAAGTCATCATCTACCGCTTATATTCACTATCATTTCTGTGATAATGAGGGACATCAAGAAATATATTGCTGAAACGTATTGAAACTTAATAAAAATAATTGGCTATTATTTCTTAAGTATTTTTCACCTGCTTGATGCATGACATAAATGACTCTAGATGGTTTATTGACTTTGGTGCAACATTCTACATGGCATGCAATGTCAAGGGTGTAGATCAAATAGCTATCTACACTAGTGATGAATGTGTCATGGTTGGAAATGGTTAATCTTTTGAAATCTCTCATATTAGTTCCATTTCATCTCTTATTCCATCTTGTTCACCTTTTTATCACATATCTTAGTTGTTCCTAACATTAAGAAAAAACCTATCTTGATTATTCAATTTATTAAAGATAATAATTATTTTGTTTTTTTCCTCTAATTTTATTGCTATGACTTTGTGATGGTATTAAAATTTATTATTTGTACCATAGTACAAAAAGTTCATTGGTTAATTACATATGTACAATAAAAATCCATAAATATGTGGGTCATATAAGTAATAAAATAGATTTAAGTATAATTATGAATCTCATATAGATTATATAGATAGTTTAACTAATCAATAATGAATTAACTACTATTCAAGTTGAGAAGATAAACTTATGTCTCGGATAAATAATTAAACTTTGAGATTAATTTATTTTATTGTGTGTGATGATTTTTTTTAATATTATGGTAATATTATTCTTGATTGTTGGATGAAGAATAGCATGATATGGATTACTTCTTGTCCCCTTGGCATACAATACAAGGTGATTATCAACTATTGACTATCATTACCAATCATAATTTCCTCGTAGTTATACTTTTAGTATTCTATCACTAAAATCATATTTTTTTATTTTCACAGGTCAACTATATTTCCATTTTTTTAGATAATATTTCAATTACCCTTAATGACTATTTTGAGTGTGCATTTCAATTTTTAGACCTCAATAATCGTAAAATACATGAAATAATATGGTAATAATTATATGAGTTTTCAACTTTGTAAGCATCATATTTGCATTAATTAACATGTCTCTTTAGTGATTCTTAAAAACTCGAAAAAAAGTGAATAAATAAATAATATAAATTTTCTAAAAAATATAGCTAAATGTTAATTGAGCTGCAAGAAAAAAATCTTAAAATTTTTGGAATCTGAAAGATAAAATGAAAATTACTATTGAATTTGTCTTGAGAAATATAGCTACGGTGATAAATTTTGTCGAAATATAAGGAAATCAAAATTTAGTCATTTTAAATATATTATATTATTATTATTAATTAAGATAATGAAAAAAATCTGGGAAAATCATGACTGAGCGCATGTGCAGCCCAAAAGTCAAAATAAAGTTTTCTTCTTATTATTATTTTGATAAGATAATAATAAAAAAAATAAAAAATAGAAACGAATATGAAAACAGGTAAACATGAATAAAAGGAATCAGAGAGAGAGAGAGAGAGTTTAGTGCTGAAAAAAACCGAATTGCATAAGTTATTTTTTTTTCAAATTAGTTGATTATTTTTGTGTCAAAACAAAATGCTCCAAGAATAAAAGTTATTCTATGCGATGAGAGTTTTTTGTTAATACCAAATTACAGAAGTTTTGGTCTAATATTTCGAGAGGTAAGGATTTTCTCATATTGGAATTTCTTTCCTTTCAAGGACCATAAATGACTATGAATTATAATTAAATTCGAGCTTATTTTATAAATTAAATTGTGAATGATTAATTGGTGAAAATTTTTATATTTCATTTAGTAATATATTTTATGTGATTTGTATTCTTATAGTTATAACTGTGCATGGAATATAATTTAATCACAAATGATATATTTCTATTTTATATGCACATAGACATCACAAATAAATAGGTATGTGCATGGTTGATATATATAAAATTATAACGAAAATTATTTAAACAGACTCAAAATGGGTCAACATTTAAATTAAGTTACACGATATTTTTTGGAGAATGTCCAATATTATTTTTTAGAAAAAAATCCATATTTTTCGGAAAATATCCAATATTATTTTTTGGAGAAAATTCATATTTTTCAGAGTATATCCTATATATATATATAATATTACACTTGGCTTCAGTATGTGTGAGAGAGTTGGTGAGACTCGGGATATAAGAATATAGGGATAAATAAATAAATAAATAAATATATATATATATATATACTTGAATAGGTATTAATATATGCGCATGATTTTTTACATGCATTTAAGTGGGGAGTAGCTCTATAAAAATTTATCTCTACTGAGCTTTGCTTACTCTCTTGTAGGATCTCCTTTTAGGTATATGTCAAGTGTAGATAACATATCCACATGCAGGATCACACTTGTGATGAAAGATGATTGTGGCTTGAGTTGTATATTTTATATATTTTTTTTTTCCACTAAGCAAATAAAGAGAAAAAAAATGTGTGAGCAATATTAGTAAGAAAATAAAAATGTTATTTTATTGGATATTTTATTAAGTGATGAATGAATAGGATGCCATGGAGATTGGGGTGTGACAAATTCTATCTATGAAAGTATTATAAGAAGAAATGATTGCCTGATTTACCACCTTATGATACACATTTCTATTTGTGTCACTCATTACTTATTTGTCTCCAACAGTCATGGTCAACATATGACTCCCAAGAATGGTAAAATCCTAGCTAGGTTAGATGTTTTACATAACTCAAATATTATTTGAAAGTTAATTCTTCTAGATGATACATAATAGAATGATAATAATTTTATTTGTGCTTTTGACTTCATAAATATCATACTGGATTATATCATATAATTCCCATAATGGAAATGATTGCATAAATATAAAGTTTTTTATACAAAGATTCATCACACAAGATAGAAATCGAAGGGTTGTCACTTATTTCGATATCAATCTAGTGAGTATATCTCATGAATTACATGTCACCATCCACCACAACTAATATACATAAACCTAATGGTAAAATCTCTCCTCTCTCTCTCCCCGTTCCTGCCCAAAAACCCATTGTTCTGGATTTTCCAGCAGCTTGAGCTTGGAATTGGGAATGGAGATTAGTTCCTTAATCTAGGAACTAATCGGTTTTGGCCCTCCAAGTTCTTAAATATGTCGGGACCGCCCGATCCTATAAATACCATCGAGGCTGGCCGAAACCTAAGTCCTGCTGCCCCCGATTCCAAGCCGACAGTCCATGAGTATGGCCACCCGAAGAGGATCCAGAGGCGACTAATACTATGCTTTGAAGACGATTCAAGCGCTACTGAATTCGTCTTCAAAGATGACGACTGCTGTAGAACTCTATACGGTAAGTTTTCTACCAAAGATAATCTTATGGATGCCCATCTTCTGTCGGATCCTCCTATATATGAAATTAATGCCGAAACCTTGCCAAAAAACTATGCTAAATCGGTCTCCGGTAACGAATTAAACTCAAATCCAATAAATGATAACTCTGAATCTGTGCTGCCGTGTATGAGATATAATTAACTTTCGCATGCTAAAAACTCTACGTATGGCAATTCCAGTGGCAAAGCTAAAAACTCTACGTATGGCAATTCCAGTGGCAATGCTAAAACCTCTATGAATCTGTTCTCGAATATGTTAAAGGATAATTGTTATGAAATGGGTACTAAGGAGAAAGGCCTATTATCTAGCAGCCTCAATAGTGTCTCGAACACCCCTTGTGAAAACTCAAATGATACGATGTTTAATGCTTTGGTTAACAAATATGTTGCCCCACTGCACAGCACGCTAAATAATAACGACAGCCTTGACTTATTGGATACTGACACCTCCCCCCTGGTGCCGGGCAGAATGGCTATGGAAATGCATTTCTCCATGAATGCTCACCAAGATGAAGATTATCAGTCTATCCACATAGGGTTTACTGGTATCCAAAAGCCTAGCCTTCCCCTAGAGGCAGTAGTTGAAAAACCTAAGCAGAAAGGAGGTATGCCCCCCAAAACATATGGCAAAAACAAGGCCCCATGGAGTAGCTTGTTTGCCGGAGATAGAGCCCTGACTAATACCTCAAAGCTTGAATATATCCCTCCAGCGCAGCTTAGAAAAGCTGTCTACGTTGAAAATGATTTAATTCGTGAACATTGAGACAATTGTTTAGTTGGATATTTCGTCACTAAAAGCCCGGGCCAATTATTGCTTAAAAGGTTTATGAATGAACAATGGAAAATATCCCCACAAATTATCCAGCATCCTAGTGGATAGATTGTGTTTCGTTTCGGGAATGCTATAGAGAGAGATAATATTCTTAATTCCGGCCCCTTCTTGGTGTTCGACCGACCACTATACGTTAAGCCGCTTCCTGTCGGCTTCCATTACGGCCTAAAAGAAATGGCCAAAATACCTATTTGGGTAAAGCTGCCGGATTTTCCCTTGCACCTATGGAATACTATAGGTCTAAGTAAGGCAACCAGTTGTATTGGGCATCCCTTACATATGGATAAATTAACAATAGACATTTCCAAGATTGCATTTGCCAGGGTCCTAGTGGAAATTGACTTAGGAAATGATCTAATTAATGAGTTTGGGCTGGAATTCCCGGATGGTTCTAAAATTAGGCAGCTAGTGGACTATGAAAATCTTCCCCTCTATTGTAGCCATTGCTCTATTTTTGGCCATACTTTAAACAATTGTCGAAAGACAAAGATGCAGGAAGATGAGGCCCAGGTGATGCTTCCGAATACTACTCCTGTAAAAGGGACACTTGAGACAAAAGTGGAGGAGAGGATCACCTCTCCAATAAAAGGAGATGCTACTCCAATTATATCCACCCCAGCATGCAGCCCACTGGAAGAAGGATTGAAAGTCTCCCAATCAGAGGATGGACAAGCTGGAATTCCAAGAACTGGAATGGAGGCTGGAACTAGCAATGCAGAGGTTGATCCAGAAGGTTTCATGGAGGTCAAAGCCCGGAGAAGGAAGAAGGGCCCAGGCGCTAGAGAAGGGCCCTCCTTAAATCTCAGGAATAAAGCTAAGACTAAAGATCTAATGACCAAGGGTGCTGCCCCATATGGTCCAGCCCAGAAGCAAAAAAAGGGGCCTCGCCTCTCTGAATTACGAGGACATCTATGTGGTTCTTGCTTTCTGTTTTGGTTTCTGGCGGCTTGTTTTTTGGAGCTTTGGGGGCTGGAGAAGGAGGGGATTTCTTTCCCTCGTTGTATTGTTACTAAAGGGTATTTTGGGAGAGGTGGGGGCACCTCTAGGAATGACATGGTGTGAGTCAAAGGGTATTGCATGCAACAAAAAATCCAAGGCCTATTGTCTGGAAATTTTAAATCAACATTGGACTAAACTTGTATTCTGCCGCAATGAAAAGGGTAGCACTAAAACGTTGGTAATCTTGGATCCTAGTATTGCACGGATCCTTCAACAAGGCCTGGTCCATCATAGTGAGGTTGGGAATCCTGTAAGGGTAGTATATCTGTGTAAGGGTAGGAATTTTAATTCTGAAATTACTGTAAATGAGGTGTACAGAGGGTGTTACAGTATGATGGGGCTTTGGCAAAGAAAGACATTTAATTACAGATTATTTTTTAAATTGCATGATGTGTTGAGTCCATTTTATCACCACGGGGTGAATGCGTCGCCTCGATTTGTTATAAGGGTGGATATAAGGGCTAGTCGCAAGATAATATTTTATGAGGAATGAGATTATAGGGTATTCTTCTTTCTATTATCGGCCGGAATAGAAATACTTACATGTGGCAGGTACTATCATAGGCACATTGAGAGGATTTGCTAAAAGATGAATCTCTTTGATATTTACCTTCAATGAGGATTGCGTATTGGAACCTCAGAGGGTTTAACTGCCCTCTTAAGCACAAAGAAGTGCTTAGGCTATTTCAGGCCTATGCCATATATATATTCGCAATTTCAGGAGCCAAACTTAGCCAGGACAAGCTAGCATGGCTTATGCAAAGGAAATTCAGAAGATTCAATGTGCTTGATAATTTTTCATGCTATAAATATGGCAGAATGATGGTTCTATGGGACCCTCAAACCTCTGAAATAAAGAATCTTGCATGCACGTCGCAACTTATATCTTTACAAGTATTAGATAAGGTGAAAGGCTTATCTTTCTAATTGTCCTTTATATACGGCCTCCACTCGGTGGTAACCAGAAGATAACTCTGGAAAGATCTAATTTTAGAAGGAGCAAAATCCTACCCTTGGACAATTATTGGGGATTTCAACTCCCCCCTATCTAGCCTAGATAGGGTTGGGGGTAGAATTGTCTCCAATTATGAATGCCATGATGCACTTGAATGTCTTTCTCACTTAGGCATGGAGGATCTTCCCTCCTCTGGGAATTACTTTATCGGGATGAATGGAAGGGTTTCAAGCAAGCTAGATAGAGCAATGGCCAACAAAGATTGGGCCACCTTTCAACTTGACAGCCACATTAAATTCTTAGTCTCAGGTGTCTTTTCGGATCATTGTTTGATTCTCATGTCCACAGAATTTGCAGATACAAAGAGGCTTATACCTTTTAAATTCTATAATATGTGGTTATCTCATGAAGAATTTATTCCCTTGTTACTTGATACATGGAGAAATAAGGTCACAGGCTCAAAAATATTTCAGCTTGTTGCAAAGCTAAAATGGTTAAAAGCCCCCCCTTAAAAAATTGAATGACAAACACTTTGGGCATATCAGCTCTAGGGTTGCGTATGCCAGAGAAGCACTGAATTCTGTTCAAACAGAAA
Source organism: Sapria himalayana (assembly GCA_029783825.1). Classification (NCBI taxonomy): domain Eukaryota; kingdom Viridiplantae; phylum Streptophyta; class Magnoliopsida; order Malpighiales; family Rafflesiaceae; genus Sapria; species Sapria himalayana. The sequence goes on along the minus strand of JAREIK010000403.1, from coordinate 3,225,663 downwards.
TCCTGCTCCACCCTAGGCCTGATCTTAAAGCAAAAGAGGTCCAGTTAAAAGTTAGCCTAAGGAAGTTAGAGGAGTGTGAGCTTTCATTTCTCAGGCAAAAGGCCAAAATTAATTACTTCAAAGAGAGTGATAAGTGCACCCGGTTCTTCCATGCACTAACATCCTCTAAACTTCAGAAAAATAAGATTGTCACAATTGTCAAGGAGGATGGGAGCTATTCGACATCTAAGGACGAAGTAGCAGATACATTTACTTCCTTCTTTAAAGAATTGGTAGGCACATCGAAGCCTATAAGCAATATTGATGAAAATATTATTAGAACGGGGCCAAGGCTAAAAGATGAAATCCATAGCCAGCTATCCCTATCCTTCTCAGATGAGGAGATTAAAGACGCTGTCTTTTCCATGGGTAGTTCAAAATCGCCCTGTCCTGACGGTTTTACTGCGGAATTCTTTAGAACTTCTTGGCGCTATATTGGGGGTGATGTCTCTAATGCAATTAAAACATTCATTCACTCTAGAAAGATGTTGAGGCAAATTAATCACGCCTACATCACCTTGATTCCGAAATCATCTCACTCCTCCACAGTAAAAGATTACCTGCCAATTTTGTGCTGCAACGTTATTTACAAAATCATTTCAAAGCTCATTGCTCTACGACTTAAACCGATTATGAATCTCATTATCGGCCCAGAGCAAGGGGCTTTTGTCAAAGGGCATCTAATCTCAGATAACTTCCTCCTTGCTCAAGGGCTAATAAGGAGATATGCACGAAAGAGGATTTCTCCCCGATGTTTCTTTAAAATAGATATCCAAAAAGCTTTTGATACGGTGGAATGGAGCTTCCTAATTGAAATCTTAAGCAGTCATAACTTCCCTAAGCACTTCATTGAAGTGATCCATGAGTGCATAAGCACAACCTCCTTCTCAGTAGCAATTAATGGGCAGCTACATGGATTCTTTAAAGGCCAACGAGGCCTTAGGCAAGGGGATCCTCTTTCCCCCTATCTTTTCGCGATATGTATGGAATATCTATCCAGACAACTTACTCTTATTTCAGCATTTGATGGATTCTCCTTCCACCCTGGATGCTTCGCGCTCAAGATTACTCACCTATTGTATGCAGATGACTTGATCATCTTTACTAAGGGTGACTTATCTTCTTCATCTATCATTTTGGAAACATTACATGAATTCTCTAAAGTTTCCGGGCTGAACGTGAACTCCTCCAAATCGAATATCTTTTTTGGAGGAGTGAATAATGGAATTAAAAGAGAGATTATTAACTCATCTGGGTACATGAAGGGTAAGCTACCATTTGTATTTCTTGGTGTTCAACTTTCATCAAGTCGTCTTATTTCTTCCCAGTTTTCTATTCTCCTTTCCAAGATCATATCTACGATCCACCAATGGGCTGGAAAATTGCTGTCTGTTGCTGGCAGGCTTGAGCTCCTTCGTACAATGGTTCAGGGGATTGAAGGCTATTGATTTTTAGTCTTCCTACTACCTGTCTACGTTATTAACTCTATTGAAGCAGCCTGCAGGAGATTCTTATGGGGTGCTCGTTCAAAGGGTAGGTACAGACCCAAAGTCACTTGGAATAAATTCTGCCTACAAACTCACCTGGGAGGCTTGGGCATACTTAACATCTCCATATGGAACAAAGCCTTCTTCGTTAAAACTCTATGGAGAATTAATAATAAAGAAGACTCTCTTTGGATCAAATGGAACCACCATATTTATCTCAGAACTTGCAGTGTTTGGGATTACCAATGCTTGAAAGGGGATTCTCCATTTTGGAAGAATCTAATTTCAGTCCGGGACACCCTTATTCTCAAGGCGGGATCAAAGCAAATGACAGAACTTCTTTTAAAAGCTTGGGGAAATGGAAGCAGAATCATCTATAATTCTTATCAGTTCCTTACCGGTTCGGATACTGCTAAATCAAAATCGTGGGCCAAATCCATTTGGATGAGAAACTATGTGCCGAAGCATGCAGACAATCTGTGGATTGTTAAACAAGGCGAGCTCTGGACCAAGGACAGATCATTTTCAAAGATTAGCAATATCAATTGCGAATTTTGCGGACAGGAGGAGTCCACCAAACAAATATTTTTCAATTGCTGATTTTCCAGGAGCATATTGAAAGCAATTCAAAATTGGACTGGCTTAAAGGGAGATATATTCTCCATTCGGGAAGGCTTCACGGTCCTCAAAAGTCTGTACAAAGCTGATTCTGTAAAGAACAATTTGAAGAAGGCAGCCTTCGTAGCTGTCGTATATCATATCTGGATGGAGAGGAACATGCGATTACATGACTGGAAAACCACGAATGTAGAATTTATTATATGGAAGATTAAAATTGAGATGTATATTGTATTTTATAAAGAGCGCAATTTGTTTGCACATGCCTTAGATTGTAAAGAGTTTTTGATAGTGTATTTTATTTATCAAAAAATAATAATAATATACATAAACCTATTTTGTGGTGGAACTCTAAATCTTTGTTCTACTTAATATATATTTATTACAAAATCACAACATTCAAAGCATAAAAATACCACAATTATTTATTACAGAATCACAATTATCATATACATGTACATTAATCAATCTTAGATCTCTGATTATCCTAACATTGGAGAAGATTTCACACTAAAGGATTGAGGTATCATCTCATCGAATTGAGGGTTCCCAATGATAGATATCATGAGGATCTAGGTCTCAAACTCAATTCTCAATCTATTCTTGCGTGCATTTGGTTTGAATTTTATCTCTTATTGGAGTTGGGTCTGTGTCCTTTGATGTAGTGTTGTTGGGGTTTTGGGTAGAATATCTAATCTAATTAGAACATAAATACAGTAGAATTAATAATTTTTATCCCTTAACCCACCAATGATCACATGCATTTCATAAAAACATGAAGGAATGGTAATGAAACTTACATCTCGTAGATCGATTCGTCAAGCCTTCAAAGTGTGCGTCTTAATTTATTTGGATTTTCAAAGGTGTTGTCTTTCTGAAAAAATGACCACCAATTACGAGGATCCACACATAAATAAATAATGAACGATCTTGTTGAATGCTAATTCAGATTAGTCTTCTTAAAATGAAAGGGTTTCTCTATGTTTTATAAAAGATGACTACTTACATCAAATATGTCTCACATATATATATACAAGTCTACTAGAATTTTTGTCATAAATGAATTTAATTATATATTTAAAACTCTTTTAAATAATAAAAACTTAAATTCAAATCCTTAAAACCACTTTTAAATGAATTTATTCATTAAAACTCAAGTTCAATATAACAAATTAATTATTTATTTAAATCACAAATTTAAACTTTCTCAAAATTAAATTTGAATTTAAATAATAACTAATTGTTATTTTTGATTTAAAATAGTCTCATCATTTTAAATTACTATAGAGAGTAAAAAACCATGACCATTATTATTTGTTCTTAATGTGCGATCCTATATGTTCAATTAATATTGATTTGGCCTAGATCACGTTTTGATCCTACAAGTCATAAGTGGCCTCTAGCATGACATTATCCTTTTGTCTCATGATATCTTGATAGAATATAAGGCATGGACAAAGTCAATATTATATTGTTCTATCTTTGATTACTTAAACCCCAATTAGATTGACTAAACAAATGATATTGATCTTCATTAATTCTTTTGAGCTCGACCATGCATTTCTTAGTTTCAATTGTTGATAGGACCCAAGGATATCTCTCTTATAATAAGAGTGATAAATTCCATCTTAATCGCTCATATCTCACTAGATAATTCTTATTATATTCAAGTATAATTTTTATAGTCACCTAATTAAAAATAATATTTGATTATATCAAAATACAATATTCCTTATGTTGAGAACTATAATGATCTCAGATCAAAAGATTTAATAACATAACTATTAGAGATTAACTTATGACTTTGATCCATGTATTAATCTCAAGAAGGGTTTGTCAAATATTTTTTCTCAACAAATAATTATAAAATTGATTTGTATCTCATAGAAATAATCATTTCGTGAATATCAATCAATCTTTATATTAATCTCAATTCATTATTATTCTTATAATAATAATTGATTAGGAACATTTAGAATAATTAATAATATTATTCAAGAATATTATATATAATAAACATACAAATAATAATAATAATAATTAATTCTCACAAATAGTCAAAATATCATGACCATATGATAGGCCTAGAGCATTATTACTAATAATCTCCCATTTTCACTATGCTGGTTCATCAATGTATCTAATACCTATGAACCTAGCATGACGATCATGCTTTGTTTGTGGTAGACTTAGTCAATGGTACAACAACATTATCAGTAGTTAGAACTATGCATATCTTAATGTCACATCTCTCAATAATTTCTCAAATAAAATAATAATGCCTAAGAATGTGTTTGGATCGCTAATGTAATCTAGGTTCCTTTGCTTGTGCAATATTACCATTATTGTCACAATAAATATCAATAGAATTTATCATGCTAGAAACTATTTTAAGGTTAGTAATGAACTTCTTGATCCAAACTGCTTCCTTTGCATCATATGCTACAATTCATTCAGCTTCTGTTGTAAAATCAGCAATAGTGCTATGATTTGAACTTTTCAAGCTAACTGCACCACCATTAAAACAAAATACATATCCCAATTGTGATCATAAATTATCTTTGTTAGATTGGAAACTTGTATCTGTGTAACCATTTACAATTAGATCATCTTTTAATATGTCATACACCAAGAACATATCTTTAGATCTTCTCAGATACTTAAAAATATTTTGACAGCTGTCCAGTGACTCTCACGAGGATTTGATTGGTATCTACTCGTTATGCTTAAAACATAAGATACATATGGCCTAGTGCACAGCATGAGATAAAAGATAGATCCTATTGCTAAGGCATAATAAATCTTACTCATCCACTCTTGCTCATCTTGAGTGTTAGGATACTGAGATTTCTAAGAGGAATACCATGAGACATGGGCAAGTATCCTCTCTTGAAATCTTGCGTATCAAACCATTTTAGTACTCTATATATGAAAGTACTTTGACTTAGACAATCAGCCTCTTATATCTATCTCTATAGATCTTTATCCATAGGATATATACTGCCTAAGTCTTTTATTGAGAAATACTTTCCTAACTAAGACTTGACATTTTATAAGGTAGGGATATCATTCCCAATCAGTAAAATATCATCAAAATATAAAACTAAAAATACAATTACGCTCCCACTAATTTTCTTATGAACATAAGGCTCATTTTCATTTTTGAAAAATTCTAACCTTTTGATTGATTCATCAAAATGAAGATTCCAACACCGAGAGGCCTGCTTCAAACCTTAAATGGATATTTAAAGCTTGCATACTTTACCAGATTTCTTAGTTTGTATAAAACCCTCAGGTTGTATCATGTACATATGCTTAAGTAAGTTTCTATTAAGAAATGCATTTTTAATATTCATTTGCCAAATCTCATAATTATAATATGCAGCAATGATAATAAAAATTTTAATAGACTTAAGGAAAACTACAGGTGAAAATGTTTCATCATTGTCTATATCATGAGTTTGTTTGAACGCCTTTGCAACTAGCCTTGCTTTGTAAGTATGCACTTTGTCATCCATGTTAGTTTTCTTTTTAAAAACTAATTTTCACCCAATGGTCTTTGTACCTTTAGGTGGGTCAATCAAGATCTATACCTGATTATCTTACATGGATTGAATTTTAGTCTTCATGGCCTCTAACAATTTCTCATATTCTGGATCCAACATAGCCTCTTGATAGGAGGCTATGTTGATCCACTAACAATACATCATTGTTATTAGTCACAAGAAATCCATATCTTTCGGGCTTATGACATATCCTATCAGATCTACATGAATTTTGTGCTATAGGAGGTGTGTCAGCAATAGTTTGTTAACTATGAGTATCCAAAGGCAGTTCAATGTTGACTTGTGATCCTCAAACTTTTTCAAGTTGTACCTTACTCTCACTGGTTCTTTTAGAAATAAATTCTCTTTCTAGAAAAATACTCTTTCGAGCAACAAACACTTTGTTCTCTATTAGATTGTAAAAGTAGTATTCTTTAGTCTTTTTAGTATACCCCACAAAAAGACATTTATTAGATTTGGGCTCCAGCTTATTTGAAACTTAACATTTTACATAAGCCTCAAAATCCAAAATCTTAAGAAAAGACAAACTAAGTCTTTTACCAGTCCATATCTCATATGATATTTTTTCAGCCACTTTGGATGGAACTCAATTTAGTGTAAACGTAGTTGTTTCAAGTGCATGACCCCAAAAGGTAAATGGAATGTCTGTTGGACTCGTCATAGATCAAACTATATCTAATAAAGTTTGATTCCTCCTTTCAAACACACTATTCCATTGTGGTGTTCCAGGAAAAGTTAATTGTGAAATGATTCTACAAGTTCTAAGATGGTCATTAAATTCTTGACTCAAATATTCGTCACCTCGATCAGATTGAAGTGCCTTGATTATCTTGCCAAGTTGGTTTTGTACTTTATTTTGAAAAGATTTTAACATTTCAAATAATTTAGATTTATGTCTCATCAAATAGACATAATCATATCTGCTAAAGTCATCAGTAAATATAATGAAATACTTGTAACCTATTCTAGCATCTAAACTTAATGGTCCACATACATCTGTATATATGAGATCCAATAATTCATTGGTCATTTCACTGTGTCCAGCAAAGGGATCCTTTGTCATCCTACCCATTAAACAAGGTTCACATCTATCATATGATTCAAAATCAAATGAATTCAAAAGTCCAACTTGATGAAATTTTGAGATACATTTCTCATTTATATGACCAAGGCGACAATGCCAAATATAGGTTGAATTTAGTTCATTTGATTTAAAATTCTTAGTAATTATGTTATGTATATGATAATCATTAGATTTTTGATGATTCATAACATAAAGATCATTATGAAAATAGGCATTTGCATAGAACATGTCTTTATGAAAAATGGAGCAGTTATTATTCTTAATAATAAAAGAAAAACCATCATTATCCAAACAAGAAACTAAAATAATATTTATACATATTGTAGGAACATAATAATAATTGTCCAAAACTAATAAAAGACCACTGGAAAAGTAATTTCATAACTTCCTACAACCAAAGCAGCAACTTTTGCTCCGTTGCCTACTCGTAGATCAACTTCGCCCTTCTTCAGTTGTATACTCCTTTTGAGTCCTTGCACATTTGTACAAATGTGTGATCCACATCTATTATCTAATACCTACGAACTAGAAAGAGAAAAATTAATTTGTATAATATAAATACATGAAGAACAAGTCTCACTAGTCTTCTTCTTCTTCAGATCCTTTAAATACAGCATGCACTTTCTCTTCAAATGGCTAGGTTCATTTCAAAAGAAACAAACACCCTCCTTTAAAGCTTTAGCCTTGGGTTCAGGTTTGAGTTTATGTTGAACATTGGACTTTCCTTTGCCCTTGCCCTTGCACTTGTCATTGCCATTTTTCTTGATCTTGAAGCCCTTTCTATTTTGAACCATTAGAACATGAACAGGCTTAAATTTAACATTTTGCTTAGCAGTTTTAAGCATCGCATGCAGCTCAGAGATAAATTTTTTCATTTCATTCATGTTATAGTTCATAACAAATTGGTCATAACTATTAGAAAGTGAATTCAGGATCAAATCCGTTGTTATCTCTTGGCCCAATAGAAATCCAAGCATTTCAAGGTGCTCAATATAGACTTTTAATTTTAGAATATGAGCACTAACTGAAAAACTCTCAGCTATCTTGCAAGAATGCAATGCCTTGGTAGTCTCATATCTTTCTTGTCTTGCTTGTTGTTGAAATATTTTTTAAGATTGAAGATCATATTATAAGCTTCCATATTTTCCATATTCTTCTGAAGTTAAAAACTTATGGTAACTAGCATCATTCATGCAACATCAATAGTAAAGGTGTTAAACGGAATGTGTCGGGCTGGTCTGGCCCATTTTTTGTGAGCATGACCATGCTTTCGTCCCGGGCCAAGCACGGCACGGTTATTATACCATGTCGTGCCTGGCCCGGCATGGTTTATTCAAGCTAGGCCCGGCAGAAAAAGCATCGTGCTGGGTCAGGCCCCACGGGCTTGTTAAAAAAAATAAACTTTTTTTATTTTTAAAAATTTAAAGTTTTTTATTAAACTATATATAAAAAATAAAAAATATATTATATTATATATAGATAAAGGTTAAAAATTCTAAATTTGTAACTTGAACATTTTTGAATATAAAATATTAATAAAGTTTATAATTTTTATATTAATTTTTAATAAATTTAGATTATAATTTATTAAAATTAAATTATAGAGTTTTAAATGAAAAATTTTAATACAAAAATAAATTAAACAAAAAATTTCATTAAAAAAAATTATAAAGTCACAAAAATAAAAGCAAACCAAATGTCCAATCGGCCAATAGATACTGAACCAAAGTGAATACAACGTAATGTAAATAAAAAAACATACAATCAATATAAAACAAAGCATTAAAATCAAAAAGCAAAATCAAGAATAAATAACACAAATCATCAACTATGTCCGTGACCGTGAAAGCATCGAAAATCAAAATCAAGTGGTAATGACAAATGGCATGTGGCGTGGTGGCGTGGTGGCGTGGCATGGCATTGGCAATTGGGATCTGGCAACGAGCAGGGGCAACCAAAAACCATGTCAATCATCAATCGGCATATCATGAGCATCATCAACCACAACATCAAAATCACTATCATATGGATCATCATCAGTAATCAACTCATTCACTTTCATAGCAGATACAGTCCTTGTGCCAGCTCCAACACGATCCTGGATACTAAACCTCGAATCCTCCAAATCCTTCAAACAGACCAAGACCTCAACAATATTTGGATGTAATCTCGATCTCCTATCCAAAATTACGTTCACTACAACAGAAAAAACAGACTCTGATGCTACACTTAACACCGTAGGAGTCAGTAGATTCCGTGACATCCTAGATAGCATGGGAAAGGTGGACTCATATGATATCCACCACTATAATATATCAAGATTATTAGTATCAGAATGTGATAGGATTGAGCAGTAATCGGTTTCTAAGTATCGAGAAAGCTCGCTCCTATGTAACAGTCTACCCCATCATTTCCCCTCGCTAATTGAATGAAAAAATCATCATCTCCGAAGAAGGTATCCATGTTCTTAACCACAGTCTCACTACTACTACCGTTATACCTAGTATCGTAGTATGTTAACAGGTCAGTCAACTTTTCGTGAATGAACCATTCAAGTGGGTCTTCCATGTTCATGCACGAGGAAATGTAATTCAGGGTGGTATCTACCCCTTCCACCTTAACCCTATGGTCCATGCATACAGCGAGACAATAAAGAGATGGAACAGTGGACCAGTACTTTAAGTTCTTGGTTTCCATCTTTGCAACCATATAGCTAAGTGTCGGGTCATCTCGATACTTTTTAAACATGCTACTAATGTTGCATACGCACTTGAGTGCAATGCAAGTCGTGGGAGTATAAACTGACAAACACATGTTCGTCGTGTCATATAAAATCTTTAGGAATTTCATAAATGAAATTTCTGAAACCCAGTCAGTGTCGTCAATTATAAGTTCGTCACTCTTACTATTGATATAGTCGGATATCACGTGTTCATATCCAACACATGACTCCAACATCAGGTACGTATAATTCCAACAGTGTCTCACATCCGATTGGAATTTCTTCTTTTAAAGATTCACAAACAAACAAAGACTACCAAACTTCTATTGTCTGTGAGGAGTACGAATATATTTTAATGCATTACGTATATTATTCAACGTGAGGGAACACACCTTCATACCCACTTGTACAATTAGGTTAATCACATGACACATGCATCTGACATGAAAGATCTCTCCTAATAGTATGTCTCTAATATTCCTAACACACATATTAATCGCTACTCTATTATTAGATGCGTTATCAAATGTGATACTAAAAATTTTATTTTGAATTTTATATTCTCTAAAGATTTTCATCATACACTCAAAAATGGTCGGGTCATCATGAGGATGAAGAATCTCAGAGAATCCTAAAATTTTTTTATTCATTATCCAGTTAAAATCTACATAGTGGCTAGTGAGACATGCATAAGATAATTCATCGTGACTTGTCCAGATATCGAACGTCACAAACACCACTCCACTATATGCCATTAAAATCATTAATTATTATTTATTTTTCTAACTTATAAAATTTTAGTATGTCATTCCTAGATGTGGACCTAGGAATCCTACAATAAGCAGGCTGAAAATATGTATGCATGATGCGCACTACCCTTTGATCTTCCAATAATCCGATCAGAAGATCCATCAATGTGATAAGTTTGGTCATGCCTTTTCTACCCAACTCGCTGTGGTATATGAAGGGAGTAAACTTTGAGACTGAACTCGATCCGGTCTCAAAAAATATAGTGCTAAGTTGGGTTTGCCTAGGATCGAATGCAGCATATTTTTTGGTGCATAATTCGGCATGCCTCTTAAGGAGTCCAATGTCAAACGAACTCTTACAAGTTAAATTTTTCATACAATATTTATACTATGTCATTTCTTCTTCCTCACCCCTAATATTTTTTTTTGTTTTATTATATTAAAATGAGTCCAAACTACAAAAGTCCTCCTAATTTTTTGTTTTTTAGATATTTGGGTTGAGACAACTAGAGAAACCAAAGTTTCAATAGCCTCAGACCTCTATGTAAGATTTTCATTTTCTAAATTTAAATATGTTTCATTAGTATTAGTCATTTTTTGGATTTTTGTTAAACAAGAGGTAGAGCCTAGATGATAGAATTTAAATTTTCGGATTAGAGAGAGAGAGAGAGAAAGCAAACAAAAAAACTTAAAATACCTGTGAAGCTGTGAGGTAGATCACGTGCACGGTGCACCATAGTCTAGTTCAAACTTTGAAACCCGAGTCAAGAGTCCTGAAAAGCTGAGCCGAATGGCGAAATTCCGAGTCTTGAGAGAGAGAAGAGTAAGAGCTTTAAGAGAATTTTGAGTGAGAATAAATATTTATGAAAAACATAAATATTATAGAGAGGTGGGGGGGGATTTTATAGATTAAAGAAATTTTTTAAAAAAAAGTAATTTTTTTGTTTTTTTAATTTTTTATTGATTTTTAGAGGGCAGAATCATGAGGGCCATCAGATTGTGCTCCCTAGCCATTGGAGGCGAAATCCAATGCATGATATTCAAATTTTAATTTTTTTTAACAATTGGAGGGTGGGGGGGGGGGGATTTGGGTCGGGTGGGACTGCGGGTCGGTTCAGAGTGGAATTGGACCCATGCCCGTGCATTTTCCCTATCCGAATAGCATTGCATTGGCGATGGGGTGGGGTGTGAGACATGTCCCATGCTGGCGGTCTATGCTAGGGCCACCGAATCGTGCTGGGTCATGCACGACACGAGGGCCAGTTGGCCTCTGCACGACACGACACGATTGCTGCCGTGGCCGGGCACGGGAAATTCCCGTGCAGTGCCGACCCAGCATGGTTGACACATCTAATCAATAGTCAATATGATGCTTATCATAAGCAATATTATCATTTCTAGGAGCATTATCAGCTGGTTCTTTATGGAAAGGTTCATCCAAGACATAAAGCTTCCATTCTTATTTAAGAATAATTCTTAAATTTTGAAACCAGCCAAGAAAGTTAGTCCTAGTAAGTTTATCATTCTCAATGACTTATCATAGTGACATTGTAGAATTATTATTGTTATTGTTGGCCATCTACAATGAATGCAAAGTTTGATAAGTATTTTGATTATGAAAAATTCTCACTAAATTAATAATCCTCAAGAATAATCATATTAATCTAGTGAGCTAAGATCCATATTTTACTCAACTTTAAGTCAGTTGTGGCATGACATTTAAAATTAAGTTATTTAGATAGTTAATTCTTACCAATTACATCTTATGCAATTCTTAGATATTTATGGGATTTTGACATCATATGTCCCAGCATGTTTAAATCCAATCTAATGCCATTAAGCCTAAAACCATTTTGATAACCTAATAAAGTTAAATAATTTTTAAACATATGGGTAGCACCATTACTCATCATGTCTTACTAATGTCACCTAATGTATTTTTACTTTTGGTACTAGGTTTGACAATAGTTTAAATATGGATGGTATGTTAACTTTAAATTTTATGTTAGGGATCTTGATTGATTTTAATTTTCAATTAATAGATCTCATCATATATCTAGTATCACCTACTCATGTAACATCATACATAGCATCTCATACATGCATATAATAAACGTGTTATAGTATGGACTTAATTTAGATTGATCTCCACAAGCCAATATGAAGATCATTAGTCATTCCTAGGTAATAATAGCCAGCTCCATGAAGTTGATTTGACCACTAACTTGCGTATAGACACCTAGCTCTTCCATCATCATGGTTGGATTGCATGACTTCAAATAGCTCGCATTGTCTTTCTTGTTTTATTATAACAATTAAAAAGTTAAAATAAAACAAAAATGGCATGTAAGCCATATTTAATAATTATAATAGTCATGTATTTAAAAATAATTAAATTTATAAGGTGTTACGCAGAGCTATTATGGTAGTTTCGCTAGCTAGTTAGCAGACATAGTTGAGGGGGGCCACCCTCATTGGGACGGGGGCAGCACCCCAAGAAAAAAAAAATTAAATTTTCATTGATCTCATCAATAAATTTTCATTAATCTTATCAATAAGTTTTTATTAATCTTATCAATAAATTTTTATTAATCTTATCAATAAATTTTTATTAATCTTATTAATAAATTTTTATTAATATTATCAATAAATTTTTATTGATCTTATTAATAAATTTTTATTGATCTTATAAAAAATTTAAAAAAAGTAGAAATGCATCAAACTCACATTAAAACAACATATTATATAATCTCATTACATATTAGGCTTATTTTGGCACAAACATAAACAATCACTGATAAATCAAAATTGATATATGAATTTGTCTATGTATTAATCTTGATTAAGACAAAGCTAGAATCATATATCATGCTATTAAACACATTAATAGTAAAATCTCATTTGAATTCTCAATCATACTAAAGAATCCTTTTAGGTTTCGGATTCAATCAATTAATTCCTTAACAAAACCTATTAACTATGTCATTCACACAAACCATAATATCACATCTATTCAAAAATGCAAATCATGCCAGAATCTTATACATCACATACATACGATCAAATATGTCATTATTGATTTTTATCAAAATGCAAGTTTCTTCGATACCAAAATTGGAGTTTTAGGCAGAATATCCAATCTAATTGGAACATAAATACAACATAATTTATAATTTTTATCCCTTAACCCACTAAGGATCACATGCATTTCATAAAAACATGAAGGAATGATATTTGAAACTTATCTCTTGTACATCAAAAAGTCAAGCCTTCAAAGTGTGCGTCTTGGTTTATTCGGATCTTCAAATATGTTGCTTTTTTGAAAAATGATCACCCTCTACAAATATCCACACACAAATAAATAATGAAAGATCTTGTTGAATGCTAGTTTAGATTCATCTTCTCAAAATGAAAGGGTTTCTCTCTATTTTATAAAAGATGACTATTTGCATCAAATATGTCTCACACATATATATAGAAGTTTGTTATGGTTTTAGTCATAAATGAATTTAATTATATATCTAAAACTCTTTTAAATAATAACAACCTAAATTCAAATCCTTAAAAAACTTTTTTTAATGAATTTATTCATTAAAACTCAAGTTCAATATAACAAATTAATTGTTTATTTAAATCATGAATTTAAACTTTCTCAAAATTAAAATAAAATTTAAATAATAACTAATTATTATTTTTGATTTAAAATAATCTCATCATTTTAAATTATAACAGAGAGTAAAAAACCATAACCATTATTATTTGTTCTTAATATGCGACTCAATATGTTCAATTAACAATAGAAATAGGCCTAAATCACATTTTGATCCTGCAAGTCATAAGTGGCCTCTAGCAAGATATTATGACTACCCAAATTAAATGAAAAGCTCATGATCTAAAATAACCTTAATATAACTAATGACATAATTCTTTTGTCTCATTATATCATGATATAATATAAGGCATGAACAAAGTCAACCTTATATCGTTCTATCTTTGATTACTCGAAACCCAATTAGATTAACTAAACAAATAATAATGATCTCCATCAATTCATTTGAGCATGGTCATGCATTTCTCAGTCTCAATTGTCAAGGGGACCCAGAGATATCTTTCTTATAATAAAAGAGACAAATTCTATCTTAATCACTCATATCTCACTACATAATTTTTATTATGTTCAAGTATAACCTTTATAGTCATCTGTTTAAAGATAATATTTAATTATATCAAAATATAATATTTTTTATGTTGAGAACTATAACCATCTTAGGTCAAAGGATTTAATAATATAACTATTAGAGATTAACTTATGACTTTGATCCATATATTAATCTCAAGACATGTCTATCCAATATTTGTTCTTAACAAATATATATGATTTGTATTTTATATGCATATTCATCCCATGAATATTAATCAAATTTTATCTAATATTAATTTATTATTATTCCCATAACAATAACCGATTAGAAACATTTAGATTAATTAATAAGATTATTCAAGGATATTATATATAATAAATATACAAATCATAATAATAATTAATTCTCATAAATAGTCAAAATATTATATCCATACGATAGGCCTAGAGTACTATTACTAACAAGTGTATCCTTGGCCTTTGTCTTTCAAATCCTCCACCTTTTTTTTGGAATTCAATAAGTTCTCATTTTATACCATCAAAATCTCATCATATACTATAGCAATTCAATAAATATAAAGGTGTGAACATTGAAGTTGAGGTGATGGAATTGGATAGTCTTTGAATATTCTCTAGAGCACAAAGTCATTACTGCAAAAGATATCATGATTGAGGAAGTTTCTCTATAGAGCACAAAGTCATGCTGGCAAGAGATGTCATAATAGAGAAAAATATTTTATGGATAATAAAGTATTGGTGGCAAGAGATATTGCAACATAAAAAAACTGTGTTGCAAATTGATTGTTATGATAGAGAAAAATCATTTGTGTAAAGAATATGTTATGATATTAAAAAATATTGCAACTTCATGTACTAATTTGGTACTTGATTGTTATGATATAGAAATAATATCATGTCCAAAATAATATTTAGAACTAATACATCCATGACTCCAATATTATGTTATGACCATAAATAATGTATTTCACAATAAAATTTATGATAATATAGGAATAAAGTCACAACATGCAATAAACATAACGACTTGTTAGAGTGATGGTTGAAAGATATTGTCATAATTTCTCAACATGTTCATATTGGTGTAAAACTATCATGAAATTGGAAATGTCATAAATTTTTTTTTATTCTTATGTCCTCCATTTTAACCTTATACAAAGTTCATTATTTATACTCAAACTATAATTGATTTTATTATTATTCATCAAAATTTATCAAAATATTTTTAGTACAAACATATCATGAGAATAACCTAAAAATTAACACAAAAACTCAATAAATTGAGTAACGAACATTTATCATACAAGATTAGGTCATAAGAACAATACTAAGAGGCAAAAGATGTGAAAATGGTCTCTACATGTTGGCTCGTCATCATCATGCTCTTATGTTCATCACTTCTCCTTCACCACAAACCTCTATCCATTTATGGCATGTTTTCCCTGGTTATCCAAATTGTCATACTATTATTTTTGTTCATAAATTATGATTTGTTTCTCATAGCAATAAATTGGTGAACAATAATTTTGAATTTGTACTAATTGTAATCTCATAAGAAGCCTTCATTTGCCTTTTTCTCGAAATAATGAACATTGCATCATGCCTTTTGATCATTTTATACTATGATTTGTGGGGTCCATCAGATGTTTTTTATACTACATATAAATATTATGCATTATTTATTGATGATTGTACCATATTTAGTTGGGTTTTCATATTATAAAAATTCTAATTTTTTTGAAACTTATCGATTTCAAATGATATATTGTAATGCAATTTTTAGTAAAATAATTATTTTAGTGTGATGGTGGAACCAAATTTATAAATAAAATTTTTTTTCTCACTTAACTCTTATGGCATTACTCTTTATTTGGTATGTCCTTACACTTCTAGTCAAAATAGTATTGTCGAATGCAAGGATTAACATGTCACTGAAACATGTTTCACCCTTATGTTTCATTCAAAAATATCATTATCTTTGTGAGTTAAGGCCTTCTCTAATATAATATTTTTGATTAACTGACTCCTTTTAATGTAACTCGATGACAAACTCTTTATGAGCCCTTGCTTGATAAGCAACCAAATTACTATATGTTTCACACTTTTGGATGTTTTTGTTTCTCTTATTTGATATATTGTTATCTAATAAAGCATAACCAAAATCTACTCCTTGTGCCTTTTTTGGTTATAGCACCCTTAATAAATAATTTGCTTACTAGAGACAACATGTGACCACTTCTAGCCACATGATGATTACTAGAGACAAATTTGGTATATTCAAACCATAGTTAGATTGTGTTATGAATATTCTATCTTCTTCACAAGCTTTTAATGCATTCATTTCTTTCAAAGAGCATTGTGGTTTAATGTTTGCCATGAAACACTCTAAATGGCTCTCAATAATGGATGATGTGATTTAAGCTTTAAAGAAAAATGATATGTGGATTCTTTTACCTCATCTTAAGAATCACAAATGTGGTTGGTTGTCATTTGATTTTCAAACCAAACTTCAATCTAATACTTTGGTTTCTTTCTAGTCAAGTTGTTTCTTCGTTGTTTGTTTATCACTCCTTGATTGGAACTATTTGTGTACTACTTTATGAAGATGACATGGTCATAACTTGAAGTATTCCTTTTATGATTCAAAGCCTCAATACTCAGCTTTCCAAAAAAAATTCATGGACTTGGGTGATATTCATTATTTCTTGGTGTTGAAGTCCATGCTAATGAGATTAGTGTGTTTCTCAATCAAATGAAATATGCCCTTGATGTCTTTCAATGTACATCAATGATTGCTACAAAGCCTATTTCTACACCAAATGTTTTAATTCAACACATCTCAACTAAAAGAAACTTATTTTCTGATCCTAGTATATTTTGTTCACTTGTAGATGTTCTTCAATACCTAATCATCACTAGGCTTGATCTATCTTTTAGTGAAAATTCTATTTTCCAATTCATGCATGCCCTCATTGAAGACCACTTGTGTGCTCTCGTGCATATTTTGAGCTATGTCAAAGGCACCCCTCATCATGGACTCCAACTACATAAACAATCCACTCATGATATTCTTGCCTACTTTGATGCAGATTGAGTATATAGTCCTAATACAAGTCATTCTACTACTGAGGAACTTATGTATTGCCAGAATTGTTTCCAGTGTTGACATTGCTTGGATTGTTCAACTACTGAGGAACTTCTGTATTCCACTTTAAAAATATATTGTGATTGATTATAATTTTGTTTTTGAGCTTGTTAATGATATTTTTTTAAGTTGATTTTGTCCCTTCATTCCTGCAACTTGCTAAAATTCATTAATCAAATGTACCACCAAGTTTCAGTTCTTTCTCTTTCAAAGAAAAATTAGCATTATCCCTTCTATCACACTCACCTTATAGTCGGGTGATAAGAGAAATTCAAATGATAACTATAAATATGATAAGAAAAAGTCATCTCTAAATATGATAAGAGAAAGTCACATGATTCTTCAAAAGATATGAGGTCCATAAAATATGATTGTATGCTGCATATATACATAAATATATTTTCAATATTGTATTTTGACTTTTTCCTATTTTATGGGATCACATTGTTATAACTTATTATATATATATATATATATATATATATATATATATATGATACAAACTTTATTTTATACCATATGGAGGAGGATTAGAATTAAGTTATTTCTATTTAAGTAACCTTGGTTTAATTAGGTAATAAATCTTTTTGATCTATTTAAGAACTTTAATAATATGTTTAGATTAATGTTACTTTATATGGTTGTCGACCTTATCAACCTATTCAAATTGTTAATAAATAATATGTTTGGATTATTATATTTGGCTTTGTTATTTTCTCTTCAATTTTGTCGAACAATATATTCAAGATAGTCTGTTTTAGGTAGAAAAACTCAAAAAACATGTTAATATAGAGTACATACAATGAAACTTTTACTATGAATTAGATATGCACGTTGAGTTAACTCAACAATATAAAACAAATTTTACACAAAATATCATGAAAATATATCAAATATATTCAAAAAATTATTTTTTTATTATTCTCCAATTCCATATGATTTCTATGTCACCAATGGTTATTCTTTCATTATTTAGTTGGACTATACAATTTATTAACTATTTCATTGTCACAAAATACAAGTTTTTTCCAACCTTCTAACTTTTAGATTTAAGATATATTGAAAATTTTGATAATTAGTATTTTTGGAAATAATTTTAATTAAAAATATATCAAATTGATATTATAGCATTGTCAATCATTCACAAAAATATACATGTAAATTCTAACTAGAGTGAACAAATAATTTTAAAAGTTTATTATTCTAATTTGAAGTTGATCTTATCTTAAGATATTTAACCATGTTGTCAATTCTTCATCAATTATTTGTTTTTCAGTGAAGTATTTCTATTAATTTTTTTCATATATATATTCTATAAATTATTGAACTAATAACTTTATTATTTCATTTATACAATTCAAAAATTTTGAATAATATTGATCACAATATCATATCTCTCCTCACTATAATGAACACAAAATTAAATGAAAAAACTCACAACAAGAATAAATTCATTAATTGCACAATCTTAATTCATAATTTATTTCATTTTTTTATTAGACTAAAACGATAATAGAGCCTTGTGATCAAAAAGAATGAAATTAGGCTTCTTCTCATTTAATTTTTCTTTTGTATCAATACTATGATTTTTATCAAATAAAAAAAAATGAAACTTTGCTTAATTGGGAATGCCACACTTAATTGTCCAAAAAAAAAAATACACACATATGAGCTATGTGGTACTCCAAATCTATATTGAGCACTAAAATATAGATTTATTTATTTTGAAGATTAATCACATCAATTGAAAATAACATATTTGGTACCTAGAGACATCTAATAGATAATGATAGGCCATGACCAGATTGACATGCCTCAAATAAGACATGACTTGGTGAGACTTGTGCTCGGACAAGCGTTTGAGCTTGGGTACTTGGTTGGCCAATAATAGCTAGGAAAGTCATGGTTTGCTCACCATCTATATAACCAACACAACTAATTCATCTTTCAAAGACATTTTTCATAGTTACTAGCAAGTTCACCAGCCCTTGGATGACATTGGTATGTATCAACATTTGATGTTCATCCATAATTTTAAATTCACTAGACATCTAATGATTCACAATTTATTTCTAAGCATAAGTTTTATACATAGATTCTAGCTTTTATCATAATATATTTGATATAATTTTTTTTAACAACATGGTGATAGGTATCCATACCTACTCATTATTGAAAAGTGGAGGCAAACAGCATTCTTTGTAGTCTTGGGCTAGAGGCATCAAGTGGGTCGGGCAGCCCTAGCCTGACATGAGGCACTACCTATTTGAGTCGTGCTTGGCCCAGCACAACATGGTCCAGAACTTTACTTAAGCTCATGCTAGGCTACCTCGAGGTAGAGTTTGTGTCATGCCGTGCTGATGTCTCCTTGGCCTCGTGTCGAGCCAGGCATGACCTGGCTGCTTGGCCCAAATGCATGGTTCTTCGGCACAACCAAAATTGTGCCCCAAAACTCGAGTAGGGTTTGGGAACAATCCAAACCTGATTGCCCATGACTCACACCCGCCACAATGCCATTGCATGTGCACCACACCACATCACGCCCACACCCCTTGGGCCTTTGCCCGAACCCAATGCCCCGACGGTCCAACCCTATTGACAATAGTAGAAAAAAAAATTTTAAAGTTGTGTGACAGCTAGCCGTTGGATCCACTCCCAATGGCTACAGGTAGAAATCAGATAGCTATTGGGTTTCTACCCAATTTTTTTAATAAAAATATTCAAAAAATATATATATTTTTTAATTTTTTAAAATTGATATATATCTTCCTTCCTTATTCCTAATCTATATCCACAAATCCACATTTCTTCTTTTTCTCTTTTGTCTCTTATTGTTTCTCAATCTCTCTCCTCTTGCTCTCGGGAATCGGTGTAGAATGTTGTGTGGACATCGGATTCGAATATCATATATCGGACATCATCAAGAAAATGGGTTTATGCTATATGAGTATTATTTTTTAAATTTTGTTTAGTTTTTTTTATTTTTTATTTTAATTAATAATTTAATATAAAATAATATTTAATTTAAAAAATACATTTAGAATATAATTATTAAACTAATAAAAATTAAAAATGACAAATAGTAATTTTAATAATGATAATAAAATTAATATTAACGTAAACATAAATAATTTTAATATGAATAATGATAACCTTATAAAAAGGTTATAGGCCGCCGAAATCTTATTTTTATTTATGGTCTCAACCTATGCATCTAAAAAATAAAAAACTAAAAGAAAATTAATAATTTAGACTCACTTTAATATTATACAAAATAAAGATATTAGGGTGAAGAATCGATATAATACAAATATTATAAAAAAATCTTAACTTGTAGGAGTGAATGTGAGACTAAGCACCTTTAGAGGCATGTCGAACAATGCATTAAAAAATATGGTGCATTAGATCATAGGCAAACTCAACTAAGCTGTGGGGTCTTTGAGATTGGATTTAGTTCAACCTCTATGTTGATCCCCATTTATATACCACGATGAGTTAAAGAGGGAAGACATAACCAAACTAATCACCATGATAAGTCTTCTGATTATGATTTTGAGGATCTAAGGATAGTCAGTATCATTCAAACCTATTTTCAGTCTACATATCATAAGATTCCTAGGTCCACATATAAGAATGACATACTAAAATTATATAAGTTAGAAAAAAAAATAATTAATAAATTTAGGGAATATAGTGGCCTCGTGTCTGTGATGTTTGATATATGGACGAGTCATGATGATGTATCTTATGCATGCATCACCACCCACTATGTAAATTATAATTGGATACTAAATAAACAAATATAAAGATTTTCAAAGATTTTTCATCCTCATGATGGCTCGGCCATTTATATAGTATCACATTCGATGATATTCAAAATATAAAGTATCACATTTGATAACACATCTAATAGTAGAGTAGTCATTAACATGTTTGTTAAGACCATTAGAGATTGATTATTATGATGATATGTTTCATGTTAGATGCATGTGTTACGTCATTAATCTCATATTATAAGCAAGGATGAAGGTTGTTTCCCATGCTTTAAAAAAATACATAACTCACTGAATTTTTTTCGTATGCCTCACAGACAATAAGAGTTTGGTAGTCTTTATTTTTCTGTGAGTCTAAAGAAGAAGAAATTCTAATCGGATGTGAGATACCATTTGAATTACACATATCTTATGTCATAGTCATGTGTTGGATACGAACACGTGATATTTAACTATGTAAATAATAAGAGTGATAGACTTATTATTGACGGCACTGACTAGGATTTAAAAATTTTATTTATGAAATTCCTAAATATTTTTTTATGATGAGACTAACATGTGTTTATCAGTTTAAACTCTCATAACTTATATTATACTCAGGTGCATATGCAACATTAGTAGCATATTTAGGAAGGTTAGAGATAACCTGATATTTTAGTTACATGGCTCTTTATTGTTTGATTGCTTGTATGGATCCTAGGGTTAGGGTGGAAAGAGTAGGGGATATTTTAATATATATATATATTCGTGCATGAACCAGGAACACCAATTTGAATGATTCATTCACGAGAAGATGAATGAGCCTATTTACATACTATGATACTATGTCTGGTGGTGGTGGTAGTCAAGCTTTAAGTACGAACATGGATACTATATTCAATAACAATGACTTCTCCATTTACTTGGTGAGGGAGAAATGATAGGGTGAACCATCAAATAGGAGCAAGATGTCTCGATACTTAGATACCAATTACTATTCATTTCTATTACATACCAAAAATAAGAACCTTGAAATTTTATAATAGTGGAAATCATATGAGTCCACCTATCTCATGTTGTCTAAGATGGTACGAGATCTACTGACTCTTCTAGTGTTGAGCATAGCATTGAAGTTTACTTTTTTTATTGTAGTGAATGTGATTTTAGTTAAGAGATCAAGATTGCGGTCAGATATTGTTGAGACATTAGCATGCATGAAGGATTAGAAGGATTCGAGCTTGGGCTTCCAGGATTGTACTATAATTATAGCAAGAGCGAAAGAATTGGTGGCAGATGATGATTCATGTGACTTTGATGAGGACTGAGATTGTGCTCATTGCTAATGATACCGTTAGATGCATATGGGATTGAGTATTGATGTATGATTTTTGAACTTGCATTATTATTTTGTACTTGTATTATGTTACGAAATGATCTAAATTGATAATATTTATAATGTGTTATATTTGTGAGTTGTGATTTGTTACTTTTGACTGTAATTTTGTTTTTTTATTGTATTTATTTATTTATTTAGTTTTGTATTGAAAATTATAATACAGCACATGATTCTCAAGGTCAGGCATGAACTAGCCCGAATCCAATAGACTCGGGTCAATTGAGCAATGCTGGGCATTCCCTTTTTGAGTCATGGCATGCCAAGCACGGCACGACTCATGTACCACATGCCGACACGACATGGCCTATTTGAAACTTCTATCGTGGGCATTCATATTTTAAGAGTTAGGTTTCTCAATCATAAAGTGAAATAATTGTTTGATTGTGGGATAATCTCACATTCTATTTTTCCAATTAAAATAGTTAGTTGAATTTAATTTTATTTTCAATAAGAAATCTTTAATGATAACTCTTTTAACTTTTTAAAGGTTCTAAAACTATCATAGTTAACATGATCCCAAAATCTCATTGGGTCAGAATCTCTCATCCAACATAGCACTACAAATATATAAGTCATACAAGTAATAAAGTAATGATAAGTCTAAATATTAATTTTAAAGAGATTATAAAGATAGTTCGATTAGCCAATAATGAACTAATAGCTTCTCGAGTTGAATAGTTGTACTTGGTCTTCAAAAAGATACTCAAACTTCATGGTTGGCTCATGTCCTTGTACATAATGATATTTCTCTAGTATTTGATTAATATTACATTTGATTGTTAGATAGAGGATAAATTGATATGAAATTACTTATGCCCTCTTAGCATATAAAGTGACCATAATTTTTCGATTATCACTATCAAGGATAATCACCCTCATAATTATCTCTTTGGTATTTAAACACGGAAGTAACATGTCATTTTGTGCAAGGATCATTCTCACATCTATACATTTTAAGCAATATGTCAATTTCACTTGATGAATACTTCAAATATATATTTTTATTCTCCAATCTATAATTACCTTAAAGATGCAATTTGGTGTGTTTTTAAATATATTTGTTCTTTTGGTTTTGTAAGTGTCATACTTGTGAAAGTTAATTCACATCATCCCATGAATCTCACATATGAAAATTATACAAGAGAGAAAAACTTATAAGGTTGTCAATACCATACTAATCTTTCTCACTTTCATGTATCATATGATATACCTATCATTATATGTCATAGCTGATACTTGACTCACAGACTATGATGAAACACTGAGATTAGGTAGTTTACCTTTTAACTCTCACATTACTTGAATGTTAGTTACTCTAGAAAGTATATAATGGATTGGTCTTAAATATATGTGAGCTTTTGACTTCATAAGCTACATACTCATAATGATTAAACTAACATAACTTCAAGTCTTTCCATATTAGTTTATCTAATGCATTGAAAAAGAAGGAATGTTACTTCCTTCTTATCATATGATATGAGTGTGTCTCATGACTTGTCAATATCTTTCATAGTTGGCTTGCATAAACCTACAAATTTCTAAAAACCCTAACTTTTGATTCTAATTTACATCTATATCTATCAACATCCAAATACAAACATAAACAAAAATATAAACTCATAAAATTATTAATTCATCATAACACGAGTGTATTCACTAACCATATATCTCAATTTTTAGTTGGATATTGGGGAGGAAATCACATGAGATTTGTTGAAATATATTTCATAGATTTGAGGGTTCTCAATGACTACCCAAATAAAAATATAAGGAAAAAATCATAATTCCAATCAAAGATTGCTTGTGTTCACCTCAAATTTTTTCTAAATAAAGGTCACAATTGCATCACATAGGGTTTTTAGTGTGCGTAGTAAGTCTTTTCTCTTATTTCCTCTCTCTCTTTTTTTAATTCTTCTAAGTAGTAATTTTGTTCAATGAAGATCCATGCAATAATTTAAGTTGAAAGTCATGGCATAGACTGGAAATTGCAACTTTATCAATATCTTCTGGTTTTTTCTAGAGCATTGATATCATGGTATTGGGAATGGTCATGATGGATAGTTTTATTGTCTATAACACAAAGTTATGGTATTAAAATTGGTCATGGGTTTGGTCCTACCTTTTTGATCAAAGTATGGTAGTATTGTGATTGCCATGATTAAAATAGTTATTCATTGTAATACAAAGGCATGACACTAGAATTGATAACATCTTTGGACTTAGCATTCTAAGCAAAATATAATAGTATTGGGATTGCCATAGCTAAGATAGTTTCTCTATGTAAACAAAGTCATGATTTTAGAATTGGCTGTGGTTTTAGTATTTTCTCTATAGAGCACAAGGTCATGGCCTTCGAAAATCCATTAAAAGGGTAATTTCTCTTTAGAATGAAAAGTTATGGCAGAAAATAATATTCACTCAATATACTTAGTATTTTGGCTATGTATCGAATAATTTATGGCTCTAGAAAATTTCATGACTATTTATTCCAGTGAGGTACTTGCTTGCAATGAAGAGAAAATAAATATCATGGTCATTAAGTATTTGAGATAGCCCAACCATGTCTACAAAATAATATTATGGTCATTATAATTATGTTGCTTAGTGAAATTATTATATAAATTCAGTGGTATAATTATAATGTACATAGAATATCATGACTATTCTTTGTAATGTTATAACTAAGAAAGGATAATGTAACTACTCATGAACTATTGTGGAAAATGTACCCAACTCATGACAAGGAAATTGTCATGACTCTCCATCACTTGTCGTGCCTTCCTTATCTTTGCTTTACTGATTCTACTAATTTCATATAAACTTACTATGTTTTCATAGCATTTATCAAATTATTTTCAAATAATAATCTAGTAAAATTTCTCTAATAAATACTAGAATAAGTATACACACAACAAGATAAGCCCACCAATGACTCAAAAAAGTCAATACATTGAGTACCTGAGTAATAACTATAGTCAAATTAAATCAAAAGTAAAATACATAAACAAAAATATGTCAACTATCTTTTGATATAAATGATCTTACTTGAATAGGATCAGTTCTATAGGTTATACTGCATTGTCGTATGAAAAAAAAACTATCTTTCAATATTATTTTTTAGTATCATAATTTTGTAATACTAGTTTCATGATATCAAAAAATTTTAATATGACATTGGTATCACTGAATTACTTGCTCAACAAAGCATTGATACCCCTTGTTTGGGAAGATCTTTGGGCTAGTTATTATTTTGAAACCATTAAAAGTATTTGGATATAAAATTATTTGTGAGCAAAGAAAGTTTGATTTTTTCAAAAACACAAATGGAGTATTTCTACCACATTTTAATAAAATTAAAATTTGTTTGCAATTTAATTTTATCAAAATCAATTTTATTAGATTTGAATTCTTAAAATTATAGAAATATTTTGATTAATTCTAGTTGTGAGTTTTTATTTAAATTCCGACATAATATTTAATATAATCTAGCATAATATAAACTAAAACATGGTTCTAGAAATCAATGTCATATTTATATTTAAAACATAATTCAAAATGTCCAATTACATCGATGAATATGAATTAAATGGATACTAAAGATTGGTTATACATACAAATGTTCATATATAGTTTCACACACCAAAATTATACCTTGAACCAACAATATAAATTTATAGAATATAGAACCCTAGAAAAAATATATATTGTAGAACAAAAAAATGCAAACTTATAATTTTTAGTGGCAATACCAAATATTTATACATATAATTCTTTAGTTTAATTGTTCTTCAATCCGACATCAATTTGGCAAAGATTCAACAACACAACACATCAAATGTTTGAATAGATAGAAGAGAGAATTTTAGACAAAAATATTCACGACACCAGCAACAAATTCATAGAAATTTCAGATTGTGAATTTGATAGAGAATTTATCCAAAATTCTTCATGGCACTTGCAAAATAAAAAATGATAAATTTTGATCTCTCTAATTTTTTTTGAAACATTATAAATTATCTCAAATTCTTGATTCACCATGCACCTTATCTTTAAAAAAATAAAAAACCCAAAAATAATGTTACTTCTATAAATAAAATTAACATTTTAAACTAATGGTTATAAATTACCTTTTAAATTAAAAAACAAATCAAACTAGAATCATAACCAACCTCATGGTAGTATGATTGGAAAAAAAGGATGAATGCTCTAACCTTTGGGACATGAGATGGATCTCCATGAATGTCGGATATGTTTCTCTAAGGAGCTTACTAGATTACCTATCATGCAGTTAGGATGAGAGTCTTACATGCATTGATCTCATGGCCATGAGGCTTATATATAAGTCAAGGGATATTATAAGAAAGTTTAGGGGGTGCTTTGGGACAAAAACAAAAGAAAAGAAAAAAAAACTAAAAACATAAAATAAATCAAACTAGTCTACTTCGCTTAGATAAACCCAATAATAATATACTGCATAAAAGTTTCTCTAATAATAGAAAAATAAGATAAATAGAGAACTTAGAAAACTTGTATTGATTAAATTAATAATTCTAGAGAAGAAAATAAATATTTTTTGATAAACTAAAAAAATTGAAAAAAAAAACAAAGGGAATATTGGTTTTAATGATTTGAA
This sequence comes from Sapria himalayana, assembly GCA_029783825.1. NCBI lineage: Eukaryota > Viridiplantae > Streptophyta > Magnoliopsida > Malpighiales > Rafflesiaceae > Sapria > Sapria himalayana. Next base: position 3,198,313 of record JAREIK010000403.1, on the reverse strand, counting down.
TATTGAAAATCATCCAAAAACACTCATTCACTAAAATTACATAGTACCTCATTGCATGAATTATAATAAGAAATGACTCATTATTTACCATTATCATGTGAACTTACTTAATTATGTCAAGATAACATTTTTTAACCAAATGAAAGAGTGTATTGTTTTAGAAAAAAAACATTTAATAGAATAAGAATATGAATTTAATAAAAAAAAAGAACTTAATAGAAATGGAAAAACTTCTAAATAAATGATTTATTAAACCTTCTTATAATAAGTTCTCTCATTTTGAAGAACTAATCTAATTAATGTTAAATGTATTTTGAGTTTAAAAGAATGTCAATGAATATTATGTTCTATCCATGATATTTATAACTAGTTTGTCATGCTCTTTATATTTTAGTAGCAATTATGTATGAAATATGAATAGTGATAAGATAAGTTTTAATATGTTGATAAATTAGGTAACTATAAAATGACTATGTGAAAAATGAAATTATTTGTGTCTATATAATCTTTGCCTAAAGGATATGTTATATCTAATTGACTCAATGACTAACTGAACTAGTATTAGTCAAATATATGATGATACCTTTTTTATTAAACTTGTACATAATTTGTACAAAATATAAGATGTTGAATGAAGGTCAATGATAATTTGAGATCAACAAAAAATATTATATTATGAATGAAAATTCTTGTTTGGTACTTCACGTGCTAACTTTTTTAGTTGCTTGACATAAAATTCTTGATATGTTTATCCTTATTAGAGCTTTAAATGGTTGTATTTTTTAATTAATAAATACTTTGATAGAATTTGATGCATAATGGTGAAATTATAGGTATTTTGGGTAAAATATGTGAACTTGTAGATGAAATGACTTGAATGGGAGAAAATGAATGGAAATTCATGATGTTTCTCATGTTATGACTTGGTTTTACTTTTCATAAGCCTATTGAGTAGTTATGGCATCATTTTTTAGTTAAGACTCTACAAAATAAATTGTGATAAACTTTGTATGTTACAACTCTACTACCAAGTTGTCATAATTTTTCACGGTGCAATACTATGTTTCTCATCCATGATATTATATTGAAGTCATGGTTGGATTATCTCTAAAACACAAAGATGATCATGAATATATTTTATCATCACAACAACCAAGTAGCCCACTTGTATTAAAAACTCCTGGTATTTTCTAACATTATGACTTAATCAATATATAACCAAAAATTACATAATACCATATTTATTGTCATAATTGTATATTTCAGAAAATATGTACAACAAATAAGGCAATTTCTAGTGTTGCAACTTTGAATTCCAAATAGAAATTATCTTCGCCATGATATTCTGGTTGTCATGATTTTATGCTCCAAAAGAGAGTAACTTAATTCATGACATTTCTACCACCATGACTTTTGTACTTCTGAGAAGATTCAACAAAATAAGAAAGTCATGACATCAAGTCACCTCCATGACTTCCCAACTTAAAGAATGACACTGAACCTGAAGTATAAAAGCACACTTAGTTTTTCAAAGAGAGAGAGAGGGGAATCAAATTTTAAGTAAAGAGCATGTAAAACCCTAGGTGACATGAATTTCAACCCTCAATTTAAAAAAATCCAAGGCAAACTCAAGTTAGAATTAGTTGGGATTAGATTTTCAGATTTAGCACTAGGGTTATCATTATGAACCCTCAATTCTATGAGTTACCATCTACAAATATATTTCACAAATTCTTCTCCAATGTTAGGTTAAATTGGGATCTGATTTAGTTTTATATACTTGTGTTATGATAATGCGATTGTATAATATTTATATTTAAATAATATTATGGTTTGAATAATTATATATATGGATGCTAATTAGAACTAAAATTTAGGATTTTCACTATATTATAGGAATATACATATTGATCCAATGGCATGTCATGATAAGTAAGTCATAAGACACATTCATAGGATATGATAAGAAGGAAGTGACAACCCTTCTAATCTTAAAGTGTGAGATAAACTTATATGTTAAATTATGAGATTAAGGTAAGTTTAATTTTTATGAGTATGGTACTTATAAAGTTGAAAATACAAATATATTTATGATCAATCCATTGTTAATATTCTAGAAGAAATGGCTTTCAAGTGATGTGCACGTTAAGTGAAATGTCTAATCTAGGGGTTTTACCATAGTGTGAGAGTCAGGCGTCTATTATGGTAGATGAGAATATTTAATTCATGGAATACATGCAAGTAGAGATGTTTCATATTATAGTGATATCCTTTTGAGTTATTTCTTTTTGTATGATTTCCAAATGTGAGATCCATGGTAAAATATATATTAATTAATGAGAATATGGTACTTACGAAGCCAAAAGCTCAAATATATTTATTATCACATCATTTCATATCTTTAAGATATTGAGATTGAAAAATTAAAAGATATAAATGAAGTAGTCATCAAGGGTGGTTAGCATATTACCTAAAAGGATCAAACATATAAATAACCCATGAATAAAATAACATGTGATTTATGTAGTGAAATACTAAGAGTATAACTATGAATGGATCATCCTTAGTAGTTATAGTCTAAGGATGATAACTACCTTTTATGCTTGGAGAGCAATATTGTATTTCCAAACTAATATATTGTTTGTTTAATAATCGAACACAATATTACTCAAATAGCAAAAAAAATATCATTCACAATGATGTGAGCACACTATAGATTCTATTTATCTTTATGAAAACTCAAGTTTATTTACTTAACTCAAGTAAAAATTGGTTCATTGGTCAAGCTATTTATATAATCCTTGTAGAATTGATATTTAGATTTATGTTCATATTTACTACTTGTATGACTCATTTACTTGTAAAACTTTATTGATTGAAAAATAATCACCCAACTAGCTTTTGAGAATGTATCATAAATAATTAATTTTTGGCATTATTACTAAGTTATAATAATTTTTTGATACTATTGTTAGGGACTATTTAGTTTGATTAATCAACTTGAGTTGACATAACTATCCTTGAAAAAGTATAGTTCTATTTTTAGTTTTTTGAATAACAATTATTACTTAGTGTTGGTGTTATATTTATTTTTTTATTTTTTATTTATTTTGTGGCCACTATATAGCATATGAGTCAAAGTTCAGGGACTAAGTTAATAACTTTGGACCTAAAAATTAAGAGAATAAAAAGAACAATATTAAAATGCATAGTTGTGAAAGAGAATATAGAAACAAATGACAACAATGAAAAATACCAAAGGTGGTGAATGATAAGTTATCTAATAACTCAATCCTTAGAAAACATTATGTGTTTAACCCATTACTAATGTATTGGATCTCATAAGAATTTCAAAGTTAAATATGATTAATCACGGTCATTTCTGAGATGATTGACTAGTGTGAAAGTTTATCATATGTATCTATCCTATGATTGATAATGAGGGATTAGGATGATTGGGCTATGACTAGCATGGCATGATGGCCTGATTGAGCCACCCAAAAAAGGGTAGTACCAACATGGCATGGCATGTTTGACACCTCTATATTTTTTAATAGCAAAAAATAATAATTTTGACCTTGTGTATTAAGTAGAAGAAGCTAGTATTTTGCAGAATAAAAGATATATATTCCAACCAATAATAACCACACCCTATCATAATACCCCCACACACATAAAATTAGGTAGCATAATATGTCTTAGAAGAACTAGTTATTGATTGGGATGAATATTATATTGAACTTTCTTCAAATAATATCATCTTTAGTGTATGAGCTACATCATCATCGAGAAAGATAATAATAATAAATCATCTGATTTGAATGAGTGTGTTGTGACTCATAAGATGATGATCACCCTTTTGCATTGCTTTCACTCAAATGATTCCCATAGGTAAAACTTGAGGAAATCATATATTAATTGTGTGAGTATAGCGCTTTTAAAAGCTGAAATTGTAAATATTTACAAACTTATATTAGTTCTTGGTCATTACGACATCTAAGGTTGTATAATAAAAATGTGCATATGAAATAACGATCAAGAATAGTTAACAAGTTGCCTTAAAGGTATAAGATTGTGAATGACTCTATAGTTGAGATAATTTGTTGGTTTGGTGGTGATATACTGAGGGGACAACTATGAGGAAACTACTATTCAGGATGGACTCAATAATAAAAACTCCCTTGTATACCAATTGGATAAAGAGTAATTATAAAATAACCCAACATATATTCTATGTCCAAACATAATATAATTTGAACAAATATATGGATCTAAGATTAAATTATATAATCAAAAATATTAATTTTACTAGAATTGAGTTATCTTATAATTGAATAACCAAATTGTTGATACAATATATATGAGATTGATATCTAGACAAAAATTATCTTTACTACTTGTATGATCCATCCACTTTCAGATCTTTATTGATGAGATACTCGCACTAATAAACTTTTGAGTCATTACATAACCGATAAAATTAGGTAGCATAATAAAGTTATAATAAGTTATTGTCAATTTTTTTTGGAATCACCCCATATTTTACTAGACATTCTCATGGCTTAATATTACAACAAAAATATTGTGTGTGCATGTTTGCTAGATTCACCAATAAACACACTAGAAGACAAAGTAAATGGCTAAAAAGTACCTCAATAATGTAGCAAATCATTTACATTGAAAAATGGCTAGCATCTATGTCATTAGGCAAATCAAAAAGATATGCATTAGATCCAAATTTATGAATGATAGAATAAGAATCCATGGCTCTTGCACAAAGTTTTTTTTTGAAAATAGTTTTGGAATTCTTTTAGGATGAATGTGATCCATGATATGTTCATAAGTATTACATTCCTTTAAGTTATGATATACATCACCGGTTAGTTTATACCATGCATTACTTAGAATTTTTTTTGCCTAATCTCACTATTTAAGTCATGGATGTGCATTGCAAAATTTTCTACAAATTCAAACACATGCATATGAGGTAGTATAGAAATAAGGTCAGTGAGTATGCGAGGTGAGTAATCATTAACAATTTGAAAAGAAAATTTACTAGTTAAATTATTAAAATAATTGTATAAGCAAACTCAACTATTAACAAATTTATATCCCAAACACCTTGTATTATCCAAACCAAAAACCTTAGCATATTTCTCAAATAATAATTATCAATCTCACTTTAACTGTTAGTCTGATGATGAAAAACACATGAAAATTTCAAAATAGTGCCAATTAATTTTAAAAGAAATTTCTTAAAATTGCTGATAAATTTCACATCCCTATCAGATATAATGGTGGAAAAGAGTTATGCAAACTTTACTATATGCTCCTAATGTTGTTAGGCCTAGTATTACTATTTGATGATATAGACTAACCTATGTGTGCAAAAGATAATGGTCTATTAAACATCTAAACTTCTAAGGCCTTTTGATATGCATCATCTATAGTACGTGGAGCTTGCAATTTTATCATTTTTTGAATGTTGAACTTGAGCCCATTAACAAAACTATTGTAAATAACAAATTACTCCTCAACATAGAACTCACTACACATAAGCCTACTTTTCTTAAATTTAGTCGAATATTTGATTTCCTTTTTTTGTATAGACTAAAGCACTCTATTTTGAATAATGATTGTAATTAGATTTAGTCTATGACACTACGAGTACACAAGTCATTCAAATAGTAAAAAATGGATATAAGTCTAGATATCATTGCCACTGAGATTGATAAGAATTGATTTGAATTGTTAACTACCCAAACTACTATAGATTGATACTATTTGAACCTATCAAAAGGATGTTTTAGTTGCTAACTAAAAAATAACAAAAATCACGTACTAAAATTCTAAACAAAAGGTCAAAGAAAATTCATAAAAATAAATTGGATTGGATTGGTTCTCTTGTAGAAGTTGATACTAACACAGGGTGATGTAGTGTAGCCAATTCCTTTGGACTTATCTATCATGACTTATTTCTATAGAAAAGTTAAAATTTGTAAAGCACCATTGTCGTATAGTCTTGGATCTCTCCTTATAGCTACATATTTTTCCCTCTTAGATTAGTTTGATTCACTAGAAGTCTAGGAACTAAATAGTTACTGATATTTCGAACTATCTTATGTGAATTTGATATTTTTGTTTTTAAATACTTCATACTCATTTTTGATGACTACGTGTCTCTTACTTCCCATGACATAAGTGTTGCAAGTCTCTACAAATGGTTGATACCTCTTTCTTTTAATCCTTGATAGTTTTCTCTTTCCTTGATTGGATCTAAGCCAACATGGGGACATAGATCACTTGAAAGATTAAGGTGATGTCTCTAGTGGTTTATTTATAAAATCACTCTATTTCTTCATCTCTGAGTAAAAAGGGGACTTCTCTACATGAATTGGCATAGTTCCCTTATTTCTCATGGTTAGCCTCACATATCCTTTAAATACATTGTTCATCGACCCTTGGGATCTTGCATTCTTTGTGTTACTCAAAGGGTCTCCCATACATATGGGCAAGATACAATGAGTTAAGGGCATTCGATTCTAATATGGGGAATAAGTAACTTAAATACACACTAATCCATTATATCTAACTTTCCATTTAAGGAACTCTCACTGATTCCCACAAAAAAGAAATTGCTCAATTGTTATATTGCTTCAGCAAAGATTTTGGATGGATTGAAACTACTTATGGACTACATATGGTGAATAACAAGATGATTGCACCTTACTGAATCATCATATTCATATAATTTGTTCATGTTCAAATAAAATACAATTAATACATCATGAAAAAAAAAGTAAAACTTATTCATATTTATGCTTATGACAAGTGAAGTTCTAGATCCAAACAAAATAAATCAGAGAAAAGCCATTCTTCTTTAGATCTATGCTAAAAAAAGAAAAAAAAAATCAAATGGTAACGTCAGCTACTAGTTGCCTAGGTCACCTCTCGAACTATTCTCTATGAAAAAAAATTCATTTTTATATAGTCTATACCAGCCCTAGCTACTAGTCGCCTAGATCATTCTTAATTTTTGTAAAAATTAAGAATGATAAGCTCCTTCTTCAAATTCTCTGCCACAACTTTACATCTCTTTTTCTCTCATAACACTATCATGACCAACTTTCGATGTCACGACCAAATCTATTGTAATGACCAAGTGTTGATGTCACAATCAAGTTTATTGTCATGACCAACTATTGATATTATGATCGAGTTTATTGTCATGACCAAAAGTTGATATTATGACTAAATCTATTGTTACGATTAAATTTTGTTGTCACAACCAACTCGGTTGACATGACTAGATATATTGTTACAGCCAAATTTTGATATCATGACCAATTCAATTGTCATGACTAAATACTGATGTCATGACCAATTATACTATCTTGACCAAGTTCATTGTCACGACCAATCCTGCTATCACAACCAAGTCTCTATCTTATGATTCTCCGATAAAAGTCTTCTTTATTGTGATTGTAATCTTTTTATCGTGACCATGCCTCGATCATCCTTTTTTAGCACCTAAAAAATATGTTGCGACCAACTTTGTCTTTCTGCCCATTTGATTGTTGCAACATCATTATTGGTTGCCACTTGTTTTTATTTATTCTTCCAATTTTTGTTGCAACATAGTTGATTTTGTCGCGACACAATTGACTTAATCAATTTTCTAAATGTTAGCTGTTATTTTTCTTCTTTAGCTGAAAACTTGCAGAACCATGAGAAGAATAATTTTCTAACCTTTAGCCATGAAATCCATCTCCTAAACATAAAAATATGCTTGAAAAATGAACTAAAAATCAATTACTTTTTAGCTCATCAATATTTAACTATACTAAAAGTCATTTGTTTCAAATTAATCATGTTTGAGAATAACTAATCTTATATGATGGAGAAATATATTTCTTTTATAACTTTGCTTTCATCACACTCCATTGAGTGATAAGTAGTTCACCTCAACAAATCATGTTATCTAAAACATTTTGTGAGTACATCTTCACTAAATTTGTTCATTTTATTTTGGAAAATTTAGTTTGTTTACTATCAATTATCTCGTAAAAATCAAAATATTTCTTAATAAAAATTAACCAATAAAAGAAAATATTAGGATCTATCTTACCATCAATTTTAGGAGCACTAACCTTGACTTATTTTATTATGTCTCTTTTAGGTAGTCTAACCTATCTATCCTAATCACTTCCTCGATTCCACTAATCCTATGGTGACACCATTGAGGAGTGATATCTTCTCTCAAGTCTCAACTAATTGGGTATGTAATTTGGCCTAGGTGGTTAGTAATCAAATGAGAAATTATTACTAGTAATTTTAAACTAATGACCTAGGTTGAATCATAAGTCTCCAATGACAGGTAATATCATGTGAGGTTAAACAATTGAATTAATTCCCAAGTTTATCTTACCCATATTGTGATGCAGGTCAATTGTGAATTCATTAGATTGATGTGAACATCTAGTTTGTAGTGATCCAACATGTTTCCTAATATTTTTATCCATGTTTACATTTATCTCTTATTTATCCAAATCTTTTAAAACTATTTTTTTTTTGATTTATTGCATGCATTTATTTTTTGATGGCATATTGATATTGAATCGATTAACCACACATTGAATGTAAAAAAGACTAGACCATCATCTAGATCTTCAGATAGGCATTAATTAATACATCCCAAAATCAAACAGATATATCCCAAAACATAAGAGACGTATCTAAAAACTCAATAGACATATCCCAAAATATGATTAAATAATAATAATAATGATAAACTTGATATTGGGATGTGGAGAGAGAACCAGGATATCCCAAAATCGAAAAGACTTGGGCTTCCTATCTTGTCAAGGCCAAGATATGGGCTTACTCCATGCTCTATCACACACAGACACGCATGCACACACACACACACATTTATATACATATACATAAATAGACTTACATACATGTTAAATAAGTTGATACACACACACACACACACACACACACACAACAATATGTATGCATGACAAAACATTAAAACATGACAAAAATATGAAATATAGGTGCTTGGGGATATTGGTGGAGCTTGAGAGAGATAGAGGAGGAGAATATGAAAGGGAGGGACATAGAGAGATAAAGATCAAGATAGAGAAAGAGAGAGCGAAAGTGAGAAAAAGAGATGAGAGAGAGAGAGAGAGATGGAGGTGGAGAGTTAGTGATGGGGAGGAGAGAGAGAGATTGGGGAGGAGAGAAAGAGATTGGGGAGGAGAGAGAGAGAGATGAGGGGGGAGAGGGAGAGAGAGGAGAGGGAAAGAAGTAGAGGTGTCAACGGGCCGGCTTGGCCTAGGCCCTTGTCGGGTGCACTCTTGGCACTAGTCGTGCCATGCTGGGTCAAGGGATTTCGGCCCGTGTGCTGTGCCAGCCACG